>CM069458.1:57331180-57760186 GCA_035610835.1 Ophiura sarsii | reverse complement strand
ATCGTTTTGTAAAAATAAACATCACGAACAGCCAGACGAACGAACATAACAACATGAGCCGAATCAACAAACAAAAAATCGTGATTTAACAATATTAATAGATAAAAAAAGAGTCTCGTTAATAAACAAACTAATGATATTGTAAGTAAACAATATAATGGAACATAAAAAAGTATAAATGTAATATTTAAAAAGTGTGCTCCCCAGCGGAATCGAACCCTGGATTCCCGCGTGACAGTGCAGGTGACTAACCATTAGACCACAGTATCTCGTTCACAATCGCAGATGTTACAACAGTATACATCCGTTGAGATTGTCTTGGATACTGCTAAATCGAAAATTAAAATGTGATATTTAAACTACATTGTCCATTAAAGCACCACTTTATTTACGGTAATAGACACATTTAATATAAAATATCATTAAAATACTAATTTCGCACTGAAATTCTAAATTTGGCGATATTTTCGCATTTTATACCAAACACTAATGCAGACTGTATTAAAAACTTCAAATTGTCTGAAACCACAGATAAAGTTCGTTTTTCTATCAATAGGGGGCCTACTTCTTCCTTTATGTATTGTTGAGATCTCGGATTCAACAAACTGCACACTATTTCACTTTACTTCTACAACTTTATTTCTCCGCTAACTTGAACTCTACTACCACTGACTAGGACGACTCCATTACAACAACTGACAAACATGTACACAATATTATTCTACAATATGGATGGTCACTGCATAATTAACATAATGTCAAAGGTTACCTATACAACATGTATTATAAGAAAAATTCAGGCCCTATGACACTATTAACTATTACCTGCAATGAGAATAAAGGATTGGCCTTACAATTAATACAATAGGACCCCAGCAACAGTTAAGTGGAAGGTCTAAGTACTAGACAGCTAAACAAATGGTGTTAATGTCACTTAAACATATAACAATAGAATTGATGTTCAAAGGGAGGATAAACCCATGGCACCAGATTATCTACAGGGATTATCCATGACTTAATGGCGTTGACACAGGTGTGTCCTATAAAAGCACTTCAATTTACTTCCTAATAACTAAGCCTAATTACTCTACATAATGTACAATCCAGAACCCAACAGTATAATACAATAATACAATTTACATTATTTAGTAAATACAATAATTGTAACGTTTCACGTCACCACTAGCTAATTGAAACAATAATAATGACCACGTGACCTTTCATTTGAAAATTAAGGGGGCCGACTTAACTCGTCCCCCAAAAATAAAATAAATAAGTATGCTTCAGTGATCAGGTCCGTTGCCGAGAATATGGGGAACTCGATGTGATGACACAAAAGTTAGGAAGAATCAGGCACGAAACATCATGGGCTACCATCGACATGGAGTTGTACACAGGTATATTTATGCATATGTTGCCATCTCACCGCTGTTGGGTGGCCGGCCCATGGTCCGGTTAGCGGTTGGGATATCTTTCAGAGTTAAAATCAGGCTGTATGTGACCGGAGAGATGCATGATGTATAATTACCAGTGTTGTTGATGTAAATGTCACCTGAGTGATTTCTGGTGTATATGACCGGTATGTTTTTTGAAAGGCGGTGCTTTGATAAAATATCGCAAATGATATGTTACAAATAAAACTCAAGTTGTATTTATGATGGCCCAAAAATGTCACCTTGAGTGCTTCCTGGTGTATATGACAGGTTTTGATATAAGATCGCAATTGATATTATGTTACATAGCAATTCAGGCTGTATTTATGATGGCTTAAAATGTCACCCTGAGTGATCCCTCCCCTATGACTGGTGTTTTGCAAGCCTCTGGCTATTCCGAAGATATCGCAAATGCATATAAACCCCAAGTTGTATTTATGATGGCGTAGAAATGTCACCTTGATTGGGTGCTTCCTGGTGTATATGACCGGTGTTGATAAGATCGCAAAGAATATGCTGCATATAAACCCCAAGTTGTATTTATGATGGCATACAATGTAACCGTGAGTGTTCCTGGTGTATATGACCAATGTTTGGATAAATAGTTGGAAATAGTGCTTATTGAATCGTATGATCTTGTTGGGTTGTTGCTGAAATAAAGATGGTGGATTGGGTCGATGGCATATCATTGTCCGGTGTGTTGTTTTAAAGACATTTTTGAAATATTTTGTGAATATTTGGGACTGCTGTGACTGCGGAACCTCGGTGTGGAAGTATGAAGCTATCCTATAGAGAATATTTGCCTTTTAAATCCCAGTCCTTCCACTAATATATAATTATTTCCTTGTATTGTTATTTGATGTTTGCTTCCCCTCCACTCCTTTAGAAATACTTATATTAATTATTATTGCTTTTTGTTTAATGCACTTGGTTAGATATTCGTTTCCATCATTTCAGTCATGTCAGTGTAATAATATTACAATTGTTATAGTCTTTTGTATTTTGTCCTTCTAGAGTGAAATTTATGGTTGTGCAATTTCTTAAAATACATATATAATTCAATGGCTAGTCTAACCAGAAACGGTTGTCAATACATATATTTAAATGTGTTTATTTTTATAATGTCTTTTTTCATTTGAATTTGCCACGTTGTTTGCTGGTCAAAAATGTGTGGTAGTTTTTACTGATAGTTATATTTCGTGTTTCCGACCGTTTTATTCTTCTTATAATGTATTTTACTATATTCTATAATGTAGTTGTATTGACTATCTGGTTTTGGTTTATTTTAGTATGTACATGGATAATAGTTATATTGATTGTACATTTTTAGCATAATGTCCTGTTGTAGTTTTAACGATTTCTTTTGTAGTTTTAAGATCTTTCTGTGCAGCGCCCTGAGGCTCTTTACATCGTAAGGCGCTTTATATGTCCCATGTATTATTATTATTATTATTATTGCCACAAGCTAGTGGATATTTATCGCTTTGTTAGCTCCTGGAGTAAACTTTCGTTATGTTTTTGGGGCGCCCGCTACGGCGGCGCCTCCTTATAAAGATAGAGTTTGAACTTCATGAAACAGTATCTTACACTGTATACGTCTCACCAGGAAAGGTGACCGCATGTCACAATGCAGAAAAACTTTAGCCATTCAAATCAGAAACGATTTCTTGACCTTTTTGGGTGGCGGCGCAGCCGTCACTCTATCAGCATGGGTTTGGGAAAAGTTACATATTTAGGTCTTTCTAAACATGAGGCCTCGATATTTTTAGTATATTGTCCATAATTTAATATTATCATTTTTGTTAGGTAGTCATTATTTTAGTGCCAAAAATGGAAGAAATATGGTTATGTCATATCAGAAAACAGGTCGAGAAAAAACGGTGCAGTATTTCGGAAGTTATGATAATTAGGAGAATTATGATAATTAAAATAAAACGGCAATATTATACATTTGTACATCGACGCATTTGATATAAAAGAAGTCTTGTTTCTCGGAAAATATGTTGTTAATTTTTTTCAAATTTTGTTTGGGCTATAATTTCAAAAAAAATCTTGTTTCTCGGATAAATAAAATCTTGTTTCTCGGAATATTTTTTTTCTTCAACATTTTGGGCCATAATGTTTCTCTGATTTGTTTTGTCACAATAAAAATGCTTTTCTCTTTTGTCTCTATTTTAGGGGGCGGATCACGGAGCGAGAAAGGTTACAAATTAAGGTCTTTACAAAATCTTACTTCGCGGAAATTGTTTGTATTATATGTAATTCATTTTTGTTTGGACCATAATAAAAAAATCTTGTTTCTCGGACAATATTTGTTTATTTTGTTTTCTTCTGTCACACATAAACTTTAGCAACTACAATCCGTATTTACCAATGGTGCTATTTTGGCTCTTTCTATTTGCCTCATATCGCCATTTCCTTTTGACCGCCACCTTTCCATTTTAATGGAATTTTTATTGCGATTAAAAGTGATTATTTTTTGCACACAGTAATGAATAGGGAAATATACTAAAAGCTGCTGTATAGATATGGTAAAACTGATTGACAGCATGCAGCTGTAGTGATTTGATTCAGATAATCTTATCATCAAATACTAAGCATGGCGGCTATAGTCACAAAGGTTGGTTTTTCTTTAAAGTGTCTTTCATTATTGATGTTTGTTTAAAATAAAATCGATGTTTACATTAACGGGGCCACTCCATAATAACAATTATAATTCCGAAACAAGATTTTACAATATCTTACAATGCATTACGGGAGCACCAGCCAACTAGAGCTTTTCCCACGATGCACTTGGTGCTCTTAAGTTTTAGAAATAAGATAAGGAATAAACATCAAAGATCTACAACTGAACTCATGTTGTATTTGCAATGAAGATGCACGATGATGATCATGATCGCTCTACAATAATCCAAAAAAAATCCCTTTTTAGCTTCCAATAAAAGACAAATAAAATAGAACATTATTTTGATTTATATTTTGATGCATTTTTAACTTCGATGAACATCTTGACATTTTGAAAATGGAACTATGTAGCCTAATGTGAATAGTGCTAAAACAAAATGCAGGATAGCTAGCTCCATCCCCGAATAACTTGATAACGAATATTTTTTTATCCTGGTGGTATATTATTTTTTTGGACAATTTTATATTTAGATTATTTACAATCACAAAACTAAAGAACCTACGTTTCTGGACTCTGTTAAATTTGTTTTGTCCATTGAATTCATGCTATCTTCAAAATGCAAATATATGCAAAATAACTCTGATTTTAATTTGAAATTGACTTCTGTCATGGGCAAGATGGACGCAAACGCTTGACAATTTGGACTCACTTTGTTGGTACTCTCACTGAATTTCAAATGAGTCATTAATATTCAGTACTAAAGATTAAAGCAATTTTTTCAATAATCACAAAAAACCTAACCTGGTCCCGGTCACTCTGACCAACACCCTTGACCATGATATTTCTTTTAACCATGACGCGTGCTCATTTCATATTTTCATTATGAAAAGATAAACATGAGAAAGCAGTTGAGCTCATACTGAACATTTAATAGCAAGGCAAAAACCACAAACAAAAACAGTTCTACTGGCGTAACTCCTTTTTTAGAAATTGGTTTAAGAAGATTTACATGCAAATGAATATTGCCTAATCATTTTGAAGGGCTTGTCAATAGATGGTGTGACCGGTGACGTCATGTATTTACAAATGGGACACCCTTTGTTGATTCCCTCCAGGCAGAATATACAGTAAAGTTAATGAAGACAACATGAAATGTCTTTCTAATGAATTGTAAAACTCTTTTTTGTGTGTGTGTGTGTGAAATGCGATAGCTTTAGCATTCCTAAGCAAGTTTAAAGACAGTTTTGATAACAATTTGCTGTGACACCACAATCTAGTTAGAAACCTGATCTGGCCTATGTAAACTATAGGAACTCTTGCCCGGTGTGTTTTGTCTCAAATCAACGGAGGGCGTCCTAAATGTAAACAACGGTCACCTCATCTATAGCTCCATTTTTTCGGCGTCTAATCTTGTGTCGTAAAATGAATTAATATTACAATGAAATACATTGTGTGATTGGAAGTGATGTAAAACCCCGGGGGAAATATTTGGTTATTGTGACAAGACCACATAAATACGAAATTAAGTTGAAAACTGAAATTAGATTTTCATTTTAAAGGACCCGACGTGTGACAAAGTTGAAAGTTGAAAATCTTGATTTTCCCAAATAGACCTACTTTGAAACTGATCTGGTTCACATATCAAGAGATCTATATTTGCCTAGGTATTATATGTATATAATGCAAAATTTTGCTTCTCTAATAAGAATCGTTCATGCTACCGACGCCGGCCATATTCCTACCTGTATTGCTTTGCTTTCCTTCCATGTGTCGAGGCTGTACCATAAATTATTATGTAGGCCTACTAATTCGTATACAAAACCCCTTTCACAGTCCAACACCCTTCCATTTCTTAATCACTGCTCATCTGCTATAAAACACCACCCATATTATACGAGGGGCAGTCAATAAATAATGAAAGTGATCATGGTATGGGCTGCAAGAGTGATTCTATTGAGGGGATAATGTGATCAATACAAAGTATGAACCTTTGTCTTTCAAACCATACACTTTTGGAATGTTAGATACCTTTGGTTATGTAACGTCATTAACATAAACACAATAGGTTTCAGACACTGACTGAAATCTTTATTTGGCTGGATATGTAATATGTTGAATATGGGTTGATTGATACATTTGCGTATATCTCGGCAATGCAAGCATAAAAACAGATAACATTTGGCACATAGTTAGAATACACACTTATCTCTGTTTGACACTCTTTTTAGATCTGAATGCCTTAATACGTACAAGAAGGGACCATCTCAAATACGCTTTTATTTAGCAAAATCCGCAATAATATACCTTAGAAAACAACAAAGGATAAAGAACAATGGAGGGATTATAATTTAATAAATTGTTGTGGGATGTAAAGCAATAAATAGTGGGGATTTCAAAAGGAGCTGTTCATAAAATTTCCTCAAACCATTGAAATTATATGACGATTACTTACACAATACATATCTAGTAGCTCTAAAGATAACAGTAATAAGAGAGGTTGTGGCAGCCATCTTTAATCCATACATTCATGTATATCTTCATTTTGACTATCACAATATTTGTACACATTGATTTAAGCATTTTTCATTATTTCTGATTAGAATTTGAAGGCACAGTAAGCTTTTATCTGGTAAATTTCATGATTTTAGCCATTTTGGGCCCGTTTCAAAATGATCTGCCGTCTGCGCATGCGCATTTTTTCTGCAGGTTTCATGCGAATAAGTTCAGATAATTAGTTAACTATCATTTGGAATCTTCTAAACTGGTTAATTGCTTGAATATTTCCTAAATTTTTGATTTTCCGCAATATTAGTGATTCACTGACTGGGCATTTTTAAATGAAAATTAGCTATTTGAAATACTGATATTTGTATACCTCTTATTCAATTGCTTCTCCTTACTTTTTCCTCTTATACTACACATTCCAAATTACACAGGGATTAAAGTTATTGTCTTTTGTATCATATTTATGCGAGAAAAAAAATCGAGATTTACCTGCTTCTAATGTCATGTTATGCAATCTTCTTACCACGTGTTTCATAAAAACAATTCAAATTTCCCGCCAAATAACTGATTTAGCAGTGTCACATTATCCCCTCAATAGAATCACTCATGCATCCCATACCATGATCACTTTCATTATTTATTGACTGCCCCTAATATATACCCCGGTATACCCTTCAAATATATACTGTTATTATTTATTTGAGCGCCCCTTTCCTTTTATATGAATTTTTATTTCTACAAATACTATTCGAACACAACTAGTGCCACACAACCAACTTAATATAACAATCTTGTAGCTCTTTTAATAACTTTCATGTATGTTTATATTGCGTAAATTAAAGGACGATAGAAGTGGCCGGTGATAACTTTACTTTTTGCTGGCGCCATGGATGATCTTTTACCCATTCTGGACCAAACCTGGCGGTGATACCTTTAAACCATAATTTTGCCCTACTCGAGTTTGCGGGGTTGGGGTTGGGGTTGAGGTGGGGTGGGAGGGTGATACATAATAGCAAGGACGTAACAAGAGCCCCCCTAGTTGCCAGGAGGATCGTCTTAGATGCACCCCCTTCCCTAGGATTTTGCCTACCTAATGGGTAAAACTAAACCATTCTGGCATACATACACCTATCTTTAATATACCGATTTGGCCTAACATGTGATAGTCCCATCTTCTTGAACATAACATATTTTAAATTCACCGGTGCTGTTACTACTTTTGTTAATTGTCTATTGTTTCAGTGCGGGTTAGTAAAATGCTTTATAATATATTTGTTTTATTTCTGAATGTTTAACAGCAGTTCGTTCCCCTAACCATAGACCGTCTAGGCCCTAACCATAGACCGTCTAGGCCCTAACCTAGACCATCTAGGCCCTAACCTAGACCGTCTAGGCCCTAACCATAGACCGTCTAGGCCCTAACCATAGACCGTCTAGGCCCTAACCATAGACCGTCTAGGCTCTAACCATAGACCGCCTAGGCCCTAACCATAGACCGTCTAGGCCCTAACCATAGACCGTCTAGGCCCTAACCATAGACCGTCTAGATCCTAACCATAGACCGTCTAGGCTCTAACCATAGACCGCCTAGGCCCTAACCATAGACCGTCTAGGCTCTAACCATAGACCGCCTAGGCCCTAACCATAGACCGTCTAGGCCCTAACCATAGACCGTCTAGGCCCTAACCATAGACCGTCTAGACCCTAACCCTAGACCGTCTAGGCCCTAACCATAGACCGTCTAGGCCCTAACCCTAGACCGTCTAGGCCCTAACCATAGACCGTCTAGGCTCTAACCATAGACCGCCTAGGCCCTAACCATAGACCGTCTAGGCCCAAACCATAGACCGTCTAGGCCCTAACCATAGACCGTCTAGGCCCTAACCATAGACCGTCTAGGCCCTAACCATAGACCGTCTAGATCCTAACCATAGACCGTCTAGGCTCTAACCATAGACCGTCTAGGCCCTAACCCTAGACCGTCTAGGCCCTAACCATAGACCGTCTAGGCTCTAACCATAGACCGCCTAGGCCCTAACCATAGACCGTCTAGGCCCTAACCATAGACCGTCTAGGCCCTAACCATAGACCGTCTAGGCCCTAACCATAGACCGTCTAGGCTCTAACCATAGACCGCCTAGGCCCTAACCATAGACCGTCTAGGCCCTAACCATAGACCGTCTAGGCCCTAACCATAGACAGTCTAGGCCCTAACCATAGACCGTCTAGGCCCTAACCATAGACCGTCTAGGCTCTAACCATAGACCGCCTAGGCCCTAACCATAGACCGCCTAGGCCCTAACCATAGACCGTCTAGGCCCTAACCATAGACCGTCTAGGCCCTAACCATAGACCGTCTAGGCCCTAACCATAGACCGTCTAGGCCCTAACCCTAGACCGTCTAGATCCTAACCATAGACCGTCTAGGCTCTAACCATAGACCGCCTAGGCCCTAACCATAGACCGTCTAGGCCCTAACCATAGACCGTCTAGGCCCTAACCATAGACCGTCTAGGCTCTAACCATAGACCGCCTAGGCCCTAACCATAGACCGTCTAGGCCCTAACCATAGACCGTCTAGGCTCTAACCATAGACCGCCTAGGCCCTAACCATAGACCGTCTAGGCCCTAACCATAGACCGTCTAGGCCCTAACCCTAGACCGTCTAGGCCCTAACCATAGACCGTCTAGGCCCTAACCCTAGACCGTCTAGGCCCTAACCCTAGACCGTCTAGGCCCTAACCATAGACCGTCTAGGCCCTAACCCTAGACCGTCTAGGCCCTAACCATAGACCGTCTAAGCCCTAACCCAAGTGTTACTTTCTACCTGACAACTGTGTATCTGACCATATTCCACGCAGCAAAATACAAACTCAATATGTGTGCAGGGAGACAGTGTTACATTACATGGTTATATTGGAAATCTAGAAGAGATTGGGAAATAAAGAAGCATCACTTGACGATAGAAAGTTCTAGCAGTTTAAGTTTTCGAAACTCCCAGGGGATACCTATGGGTTGATCTTCAATGTCCATTGATCGTTTGTTGTTAATGATTATCCATTCAATCATAAATGTCCTAACAGGTTTATTGCTGACTTACTAGGTATTAAACCTTACCATGACATACGGTGCCGAAACTTGGTCAACAACCAAAGAAACTGAACAGAAACTTCTAGTAGCGCAGCGAGCCATGGAAAGGAGGATGTTTAACATAACAATACGAGACAAACAAAAGAACACTACCATTCGTAATAAAAACCAAAGTAAAAGACATAAAGACATCATTAAAAAAAATCAAGGAAATGAAATGGAGATGAGCCGGACATATCGAGAGACAAAACG
This sequence comes from Ophiura sarsii, assembly GCA_035610835.1. NCBI lineage: Eukaryota > Metazoa > Echinodermata > Ophiuroidea > Amphilepidida > Ophiuridae > Ophiura > Ophiura sarsii. The sequence goes on along the minus strand of CM069458.1, from coordinate 57,750,280 downwards.
ATAATCGGTGGACAATAAGAACAACCGAGTGGCAACCTCGTACAGGCAAAAGGAGAAGTGGCAGGCTCCGGCAGAACAAAGATGGAGAAACGGGCTAACTGAATACAGAGGAACGACATGGACAAGAGAAGCACAAGATGGCTTCAGCCTACAGAGGCTGAAAAAGCCTAGGTAAAGGTAAAGGTAAAACCTCATTTCTACATTAGTTCTTTACATGCAATGTTTCTAACATGACATTAAACATGTACTGCAACTATTGAGGTATATATAGGCCTAAGTCTGTCTCGCCCACAGCTATACATACACTGATATTATATTCATGCTAATAGTACGAGCTATTCACCTAGCTAGATAGGTATAAAGAGAAAACATTTAAAACATTCTTGTCCATTTCAAGACTGTTTAACACGCACGTATCCATTGCACTCTTCCAATTTGATACCGGCCATTCAGTGATTACATTTTATGATACTGTATTAAACTGATGAAAATGGTGTTATTGACAAAACAAAGTGTGGGGATCTTTAGTGATAGACAAGTGACAGTCAAAGCTTCATATCGACATCAAGCTTATTTCCCTATAAGCTTAAATGTTTCTATAATATTTTCCTAACTATTTTTATAACACTACACATGAGTGTTCATACTTTTGGGACCCGCGGTATCGTGATATTGCACGTACAAGTTATAATTAGGAAACTTACGGCCCCAATATACAATACACATGAAAACCTGCAGGGTGGGATCCTGAGACACTAGGTCCTTTAACAGCTGCATTAAGTGTCTCTTTGTTATATTATGCATCAACATCAAAAACAAACATGTCATTCTTGCTATACTTAGTCATGTTCATAGAATCGTTTATATCAACGCTCCGGGAAAATCTGAAAGCAGATCTTATTTCATCCACCCTACCTGTACGATGAACCCCACATCTCAAATAGCTCGACATCAGATTGTTTCCCTCGCTTATTGTTCTTTTGTTTATCTGTATGGAAACAGAATCTGCTATTTTCGTTGCCATAACTGTAGTCTCGTGGTCTTTTAACCTTTTTGCTTCAATGCTGGAGGTGATATGAAACATGATCTGTGCCAGCGGGTGTTGTGAACCTCGCAGTCTAGATACGGGGTTAGCGGATTCTATGATCCCCGCAGTTTAGAATCGTAATGATCACCCATATTATGACCATGATGACGTCATCTACTAAAACGATACACTGGGTTAGAGTAATAAAGCTAGAGGTATATAGCTTGCAATTCGATCCGTCAAATGGAATTAGAAAACGTGTATTTTTCATACAAGTTTTTCTTATGAATATTGTTTTTTTGCAGGTAACGTTTGATGCAGGGTAAATTGGGAAATATGAGATAAGTCTGAGAATACAGGTGCCCCCCCCCCCCAAACAAAAGGTGCACGTGTTCCATGCCCTCATTGATTACTAGATGGCTGTAATCTGTATATGATCTGAAAGATAATTTAGTTGGCTTTCAAATGCCGTTCATGTGATCGAATTTACTTTTCTCAATCTATAGATATGTTTGATCAACAACGAGCACTACAAATCATGCTTGTGCCACTTTAAGAAAAAGATTTTTGTGTGTGTGAAATGTGTAATTTTCACCATTGGATTTGATGTCGGTACGAGCTTCAAGGTAATTAGATAACCTTTTATTTTGTCGTATTTGCTTGAGTCTATCCAAAAATATGATTGTTTGACCATGAGAAAAAAAGATCAAAGTTGTGCCAGTTATGTATAACGCTTTGCCGGAAGCATCTTTTCGTAAAAATAGCACAAATTTGACATTTTTGGTAAATTTAATCAAGCATATTGTTGATAAGATAAGATCAAGCAAACGACACCAAACAAACGGCATTTGAAAGGTAATTGAGTCATCCTGAAGCCTTAGTGTATACTCACTATTAAATGATGAGCAAAATGACTCTTTCCACCGTTTTTCAGTACCCGTGATTGATCAAGCATAGCGATGAATTGGAAAGAGCAATGATAATCAAACCAACGGCATTTAAAAGCCAACTAAATCATGATTATAAAGATTACGATACAGCCAAATACTGAGTAATCAATGAGGGCAATAACATGGAACACGTGCACCGTTTTAGGGACACCCTGTACAGCGTATATCTTATCGTTTTTTTGTGGTTCCAAAAGGAAGAGGTTATAATTCAAAAGGATCGTTATACATAAAATTAAAAGTACTCATTTTCTGCGGCTGTTTCAAAGGCTCCTTTTGGCATCCTCATAATCATCCATAGGTGGATGGTATTGTATTACACTTAATAAACGGCATTATCATCAAAGGAAGTGAATCACGCACTTCTTTTATGGGCCAGGACATTGTTAACGTATAAACCTTTGCTGATATTTAATGGAACCTATGTCGTATCGGACCAAATGAGGGACAAAAGCCGATCCTCAAGAATATTGGTCTTTCAGCAGATAGGTCGACACTTTTGAATACCGGGAAGACCCTCAGCAAGTGGAATTTATTGCTTGCGTCTTGTCATCATTGCTATAACAAACCGAAATGACATAAGATGTAGGGTCTGAAATAGTTGTCTTACACCCAGACCTCATCAAGCAAATGTAACTAAAGACAAACAGACGATTTAATCGTACAATGGCTTAAATATCCAAACGTAGCAGTCTATTTGTTTTCTAAGTTTGAAATTAACCTGTACAGGACCTACACCATTGCTCCGCACAAAAACATCTTTCACTCCTCCGTTGTCCGTGCTAGCAGAGATATCGAGATATTGCGTGCAAACGATAAGCTTAGAGTTAAGAATACTTAGTCTGACCTCGCCACCAAATTATATTTTCTTCGAAATCACCTCATCCACAGATATTGCCTCAGCGAAGGAAACAGAATCGGGATTCACGCGTTACTACAGAAGTAATATAAACAGCACCAACGGGGTATCTGACTTTGGTTTATCACCGTGGCCTGGTCCTCGAGGCACATGGACGATTCCAACATAATGAAACGCCAAATGTGATCGATTCAAAACACTCTGAAACCTGACGTTTTTGTTCTTATTTTAAATAACTTTTAACCCCTGAAATGTAATAATATTAGCTTACTCTACGAAATCGTCAGGGTTAACTGAAATAGTAACGAGTAAATGCATTGTTGCATATTAAAAGTGGATCCGGATACAACTGACTAATTATAAACAAACCAGACCTGAATGGAATTGAGACACAAGTACTGAACTGATACTGTATTAAAAGCAATGCATCCGTTCATCTTTTTAAACAACAATTGACCTGCCCTAAATGTCAATCGCAGTTCAATGTACAATTACATTTGATACGCCATAAACATTTCATTATATGAAATAAGGTAATAGATACAGCGTGGTGTGGAACAAGAATTGATTAAATCGATTCTTAGAAACAGTTCATAGTCTCCGAAAGTGCGATATTGCACCAATATCAAATTCTAATTCTAATCGTAATTTACCAGCTATGCAGCAAATTGGCAACAAAAGAAATACAATGTATAACATATAAAAAGAAAAGGACTAAAGGTATCTAACTGTTAAACATCAATTTAACATTCAAACAAATAGCCCATCAATGCTCAACTTTGTGTTATTGAATAAATGTCATGCCATGCAATCATCGCATGCCGGTGAAATAATCCAGTCATAATGTTACTGTTGAAATAATAGATTCACAATTTAAAGCGTAAATATTTGCGGTATTTGGCTCCTGTTATAATTATTTTTCTTTACAAATGCCGACTTGTATCCTTTCGCATAAAGAAATATCGATTTTAACCAATAATACATATAGAAACGCGTCCACGGGTAATCGATCTGTTTGTCTGAAGCAGCCTCATTAATTTCCGTGGTATAGTAATAGACAAGTACGCGGAAGGAACGCGCTTAGGCAATGTTTATGTTTTGTCCTTCGAAGTGTTGGTCAATTACTTAGGGTATTCAACTCCCTCGAAGATACCACACCCACGTCAATTGTAATAAACTGCTCACAAAAAGTATCGAAACACTTAGAAATGATCCAATATATAACGGCTCGAAAGGGTATGCATTAATCGAAGCAAATAACCAAGTGCATAATTTTGTTTTGCGTATTTTGACACCTCGATCGATGAGATACGATGTTGCGGAGCGGAGTTATTGTCATTTCAATGGTCGTGGGTCCAGTTTCAAAAGTGACAATCATCCTATAGAAAGAGGTTTGTATTACTGTTTAGAATGATCAGATTCGTGCTTTTCAATAGGTATGAGTGTCACTTTTGAAACTGGTTTATATGTTTATCCGAATTATATATTGTTACTGGTGCTGGATATAAAGGTCGCCATGCTTTTCCATTTTTCATCAGTGATCCGTATATTTATAATTTACCATTTTGAGCTTGGTTAAGTTGTTAATGAACCAAACATAGTTTCAGATAGATGATGAATTCATCTTTCCTTTAATGACCAATGTTAAAAAATAGACGACCTGAATTATGAATAGGAGGAGAGATAAAGTGGCAGCGATGGTCATTCCGCTGGTCATTTAGTCGTATATTTGAAACGGGTAAAAGTAAATTATTTGTATACGTATTTTCTTGCAAACTGAATTTTGAGTTAAAATGATGTAAACTGGCATAATATAACATGCTTGCTTTGATGTTGTAAATATGTTGAAACATAGTCTGTGATCAAATATCTTGTTATAGGTGTACCATCATACAATGAATACTGTGAAATGATAGTATGTAGAGTGACACGTGTATTGTTATAACTGAATGCTGCCATCTCGTCAAAATATACATCGTCACGATGTCAACATTTCAGTAACGCAGTTTGATGTGTTTAGAGTCGCGAATTATAGCAGGGATGTGAAAGATAGTTAATATTTATCTTGAAGACTATTCAATAATTTTACAAGCTACAAAAAATATGACGGCACGGACCGGTTACTAATTACAATATAATATGACTGATTTATTTTGCTTTCAAGGTGAACTAGGTTTAGGAAAATGTACCCTCGTTTATAAAGTATCAAATATGTGACCCAATGTAAATCAGGTTGTATTTCAATTCTGAGTTACATGACGTACTTGGAGAGAACATAAAATGCTTGCTTTAAGTTACAAATATGTGGACACATAGTCTATGATCCAATATCATTCACCCTGTCCTACATAAATGAACATATTTTTATTTACGCATCCTGTTTTCAAATGGACATGGAATGTTATAATCGTGCAGAGTGGTACGTGTATTGTTACAATTAGTTCACGATGTCGTCTCGTGATAATACACATTTGAGGTTTTTTCAACAACGTAGTTGCATTCTGTGGAAAGGAACAAATCTTTTTATGTTGTTACTGATGTGTTTAGAGTCACGAATGTGAGAACATTAATGCAGGGATGTGAAATATCATTAATGTTAATCATGGATGAAGAGGATTCGGTTATTTTTGAAGATAACTCATCAAAATTCTTGTACTGAACAATATTAGTGGTAAAACAATGAATGTTTCTACCGCAATGACACAAGAACGAGTGACATTTTAAACATTATGGCATTGATCTTCGAAAAAATAAATGTAATGATTAATAAAAATGAATTAATGCAGATACATACCTGCATATAAAAAATGATATTTGTATGATGCTCGTACACATTGAATTATAGAATGCAGACTCAATATTGTAATGTTTTGTGCAATATCATACGTAAACATGGAAACATTTTGAAGTATTTTGAATGATTTGATTTAAAATTCATATTGAAATGAAATATTCGGATATATGTATCTATACGCAGCAGTGAAAATACCCACATGACTGTCAACCCGGGTTGACAATCATGTGTGTCGCAGCTCTATTAATAATATTGTGTGCACTGATCATAATAGTAGTAATGCTTTATTACGTAATAATAAGAGTGATTAATATTATGTCTTGACCAGTTCACCCATCGCTAGTGTGGTGGTTGCGATACATGCCTTACAATGTATAGGTCCATGGTGCGATTCCAACTAGGACCACTTTTTTCAACATATTTATTTCCTATTGTAAAAGTTAGGGTTAGAAATATTCTAAGGCCACAAAGTGTGTAGTTCCTACCTAGTCCACCCGGGTCGATCTACCCCGGGTGGAAAGTCATGTGGGTATTTCCATCGCTGCGTATATATATATATGCTTGTTGACGTGAAAACATGTAATGTGAAAATATTGAAATTGTATTAGAACAATAACTATATGTATATGAAGAGGATAATAAGCACAAAAAATTTGTTAAAAAAACAATTGTTTAAATTGTTACTGCTTTATTATGCTTTCGAGGTGAGTCATGTTTAGGGAAATGTACCCTCGTGTATGAAGTACCATCAGTTAACATTTTAAAAAAAGTACCACAAAAAAGTTAAGATTATAAACAATTAATATAAAGCCTGAAAATCATCAACTTGTCTGAAACTGCCTCATATCCCCACAGAACGTTATTCCGATAATGTTGTATTTAATGATGATTTCAATGTAGACGTTGTATAGTAGGTCTGCTCCGTCTACTCCTAGTATCCATAAGGTGATAACCACTCCAATTTATATATCAAGTATTTTAGGCTAATTTCTTAATAATCAGGATGAATATATTGCACACGCACGTACCTAATGCACGTCTATAACAGGGCCCTCCCTGTCATGGGTCTACGTGCTTTGTGTCTGCACAATAGATTGTAACAAAAAATTCAACATTCATGAACATAGTACTAATGTGTATAAAAAAACCATTTTACTTTATTTACCTTGGTTGGGGAGAATATTCATTCATACGAGAAATAGGTTCGAGATTTATCTATGCATTTACACAATCGGATCACCTAATACAACATTAAGAAACAACTTACAGGATGCGTTAGTGGTCATCGTATCCAAGATTCTTTTCACATCGATATGTCAAGCAGCTGGGAGTAGGCAATGATACCTCAGCTGTTTGTTCTCCGAATACATCGTACAATCAAAATGTTGATTTCTTTGAATTAAGAACTTAAAGTTGTCTCCTTTCTAACTTTACATTTTACTAAATTTCATTGTTCTTGTAATGATACAAAATTAAAAGGTTATTATAATATATATGATATTTAATTGAAACTATGTCGTATTGGACCAAATGAGGGACATTTACCATATCGTTAAATAAGCGGTCACAGCAAATCCTTTGTTTACAAATAATACATCGGAGTAGGTTGACTGGTATATACAGATATATGTAGAAAGTTGTCTTCGCTATTTGTGGTCTGGAAATATCGGGGATTTGAACCGGTTTAATGGTAACAGTTTAAAGTTTTGTGCGGATATTGGTGCAGGCCTGTAGATTCAACATTACACTATGCAATGCGAATCTTATCGATAACGCCATTTAATACAGCATGAATGTCTCGACTATTTGATGGATCAACACAATCATCTTCCATTTTCACGAATAAAGCATATTGATCAGCAGAAATATAATGTTTCAATTTTTAAACAATTGTTTAAATTGTTACTGCTTTATTACGCTTTCGAGGTGAGCCAGGTGTAGGGAAATGTGCCCTCGTGTATGAAGTACCACACACATGAACAAATGTAAATAATGTAATATTTTAATTTAACATCAGTTGAAATTAAAAAAGTACCACAGAAAAGTTAAGATTTTAAACAATTAATATAAAGCCTGAATATCATCACCTGGTCTGGAACTGCCTCATATCCCCACAGAACGTCATTCCGATAATGTTGTATTCGATGATGATTGTAATGACGACCTTGTATAGTGTCTGCTCCGTCTACTCCCAGTATCCATAGGGTGATTATGGCACGCCCCATCGTCAAAATACGTCGAAAAATATACGCACGTCGAGAAATATACCCACACGTCGAGAAATATAACCACACGTCGAGAAAATATACCCACACGTCGAGAAAATACACGCATACGTCGAGAATATATATGCACACGTCGAGAAATATACCCACATGTCGAGAAATATACCCACACGTCGAGAAATATACCCACACGTCGAGAAATATACCCACACGTCGAGAAATATACCCACACGTCGAGAAAATATACGCACACGTCGAGAAATATACCCACACGTCGAGAAATATACCCCGACCTCATCAAGTAAATGTTTCCAAAGACAAATTGACGACTGAATGGGTACAAAAAACTCCAAGTTCCGTACAATGGCTTAAATATTCAAACGTAGCAGTCTATTTGTTTACTTGAACATACATGTACGTTTGAAATTAACCTTTATAGGACCTACACCATTGCTTCACTCAAAAATATCTTTCACGCCTCCGTGCTAGCAAAGATACCGCAATATTGCGTGCAAACGATAAGCTTAGAGGTAAGAATACTAAGTCTGACCTCGCCACCAAATTATATTTTCTTCGAAATCACCTCATTCACAGATATTGCCTCAGCGAAGGAAACAGAATAACCCGGGGATTCACGCGTTACTACAGAAGTAATATAAACAGTACCAACGGGGTATCTGACTTGGGTTTATCACCGTGGCCTGGTCCTTGAGGCACATGGAAAATTCCGATGGCTTTGACTTAATGAAACGCCAAATGTGATCGATTCAAAATACTCTGAAACCTGACGTTTTCGTTCTTATTTTAAATAACTTTTAACCCCTGAAATGTAATATAACATTAGCTTATCGTCATGGTTAACTCAATTAGTGATGAGTAAATGAATTGTTGCATAATAAATAGATCCGTATACAACTGACTAATTATAAACAAACCAGGCCTGAATGGAATTGAGACACAAGTACTAAACTGTTACTGTTTTAAAAGCAATGCATCCGTTCATCTTTTTAAACAACAATTGACCTACCCTAAATGTCAAATCGCAGTTCAATGTACAATTACATTTGATACGCCATAAACATTTCATTATATGAAATAAGGTAATAGATACATCGTGATGTTGAACAAGAATTGATAAGTCGATTCTTAGAAACAGCTCATAGTCATTCAATTCTCCCATAACAAAGTAGCCATAGCTCACTACCTATCCGATGGCTGAGACGTGTTGATTGTCGTGTTCACGTGAAGTGGTCATACACATGATGATCAAACCTCACTGCATAGCGTTTAGTACCGGGCTAAAACAGGACTTCCTCATTTAAGATTTCATTGAATAATTTATTCATGCGTAAATCTTGTCGACTTGTCCATTTCAATGTTCTTACTAGATCCAAACTTACCCGATCAAATTGTTGAAATGGGTGTCTCTGGTCTTTATCCACGTAGAATAGATTACCAGGTTACAGTATAACACTCCCGTTCACGCCTTTAGCATGTTTAGGTTTGCGTGTACGCATCCGGGGATCATTTCTCCATTCCGTCAAACTAGAAAGGTGATTTTTGAAAAGTGCTGACATTTCGAAATATATTGTTAGAAGAACGTTTCGAAATACATTGTTAGAAGAATAGAATGTTCTTCAACTAAAGTCGATTTAGAGGTATTCAGCACTTCAATCCACTGCTGGATGTTAACATTCATGATGAGGTTTGATTAGCAAGCTCATATCCGTCTTTAAAAACTCATTTGACAAAGGATGCTTTTTATTAAAAAAGTGTGTTTTTTCCGGTTACATATAAATAGGCTATATTTCAAATACTAGTAGTATTACATGTATTTGTTGATTTAATTTTTTGTGTATGTCACAAATTATGATATCATTATTGACATAATTATTATACTATTAAGTTGTATTTAGTTAAATTATTGTAGATTAAGTTGTACTTTAAAATGTATATGTAAGTTTTTTTTTGTATCGCGCCTCGAGCACCATTTTTTGGTGGATTAGTGCGCATTATAAATCCACATTATTATTATTATTATATCCTTTTCTTAAATCTATATAGTGTCTATGACCTTGCGGTTTGAAGTCGGAGTTATATTCAAGAGAGCATAATTAATTTTAACTGGTAATGTGTTACTTATAAGTTCATTAATATTATTATAGCGCTTAACTTTTTAAATGCCATCCATTGTATTTCTTTTGTTCCCAGCTTACTGCAGATCATGTTATATCTGGTAAATCCCCACAATGGCTTTTATTTTTAAGAAAAAAAATAACAGGCTGTGCCGTGAGGTGTGACAATGCGATGGTCAATCTAGAAACACCAAAATTATAACAACTGGCGTTTATTAAATATGCGTTTTTGCACTAATATCAAATTATAATTTTCAGTGTCATTTATCAGCTATGCAGTAAATTGGGAACACAAGGAATACACATAACGCGTAACATTATTTGTTGTTGAAAATTCAGACAAATAGCCGATCAATGCTCAACTTTGTGTTTTTGAATAAATGTCATGCCATGCAATCATCGCATGCCGGTGAAATAATCCAGTCATAATGTTACTGTTGAAATAAAGTATAGATTCACAATTGAAGGCGTAAATATTTGCGGTATTTGGCTCCTGTTATAATTCATTTTCTTCACTAGTGCCGACTTGTATATCCTATCGCATAACGAAATATCGATTTTAACAAATAAAACATATAGAAACCCGTCCACGGGTTATCGATCTGTTTGTCTGAAGCAGCCTCATCAATTTCCGTGGTATAGTAATAGACAAGTACGCGGAAGGAAAGCGCTTAGGCAATGTTTATTTTTTGTCCTACGAAGTGTTGGTCAATTCCTTAGGGTATTCAACTCCCTTGACGATACCACACCCACGTCAATTGTAATATATGATTATCCAAATTATATATTGTTACTGGTGTTGGATATGTAGGTCACCATGCTTTCCATTTTTCATCAGTGATCCGTATATTTATAATTTACCATTTTGAGCTTGGTTAAGTTATTAATGAACCAAACATAGTTTCAGATAGATGATTAATTCATCTACCAATGTTAATTAATAGACGACCTGAATTATGAATAGGAGGAGAGATAAAGTGGCAGTGGTGGTCATTCCGCTGGTCATTTAAAATATTTAAATTGGTGGCTTTTGCTAAAACTTAATTTTACGTTTATCTTACAAACAGAATTCTGAGTTAAAATGATGTAAACTGGCATAATAACATGCTTGCTTTGATGTTGTAAATATGTTGACACATAGTCTGAGATCAAATATCTTGTTATAGGTGTACAATCATACAATGAATAATGTGAAATGATAGTATGTAGAGTGACACGTGTATTGTTTATAGGTCAATAAATGCGTATGTGTTGTTTCGAAATAAATTGGACAAATCAATGCACGCGCGCTGATGTTGATGTGTAAATAATGGCACGACCTTGAAGGGGGAGTGATATCGTGAGCATATCAATATTTGCGCAAATGCATTGATTTGTCTAATTTTTCGAGAAACAAAACATACGCATGTATTGACCTAATTCATACACGACACTATACAAATCAAAATTTACAATTTGAGCATCATTTTGATCTATGTTATAACGGATAAAAACACGTTAACCAGTTTGCTAGCACCCGCGGTGAAAATCGGCGAACCCGCGATGCCTGAACAACGAATCAAAACAAAGTGCGTGGTGCGGGCATTGAACGGCGCGCACGCAGAGTGCATTAGACACTTGCAATGCACTCCGCGTAATTTACTTTCTTGCTTTCTGAAAATATACATTGTCACGATTTTAACATACAGTAGCGCAGTTTGATGTGTTTAGAGTCGCGTATTATAGCAGGGATGTGAAAGATAGTTAATGTTTATCATGAAGAGGATTCATATATTTTACAAGCTACAAAAAATATAACGGCACGGACCGGTTACCAATTACAATATAATGTGACTGCTTTATTTTGCTTTCAAGGTGAACCAGGTTTATTCGAACCAATGGTCCAATTCTCTGGAATTCACTTCCCGAAAACATGAAACAATCCAAATCGTTAAAGCATTTCCGAACCCAGTTAAAGCAAAACCTTATCCAAAATTACGAGTAATCTCTTGCATTTGAGCCCGTCCTTGTTCTGTCTTGTATAATGGTGTTGTGGGTTTCTTATTGTTTATTGTAGTATAAAATGTTTGTTTATGTACTGCTTGTTTTAAGGGGTAGACCATAAACGGGCCTCATTGGCTTTCCAGTCTACTCCTCCATATTGTGTTTTTTATATATGTGATTGTGATTTGATGTATTATTTTTTTATATGGAAATAAAGATTGATTGATTGATTGATTGATAGGAAAATGTACTCTCGCTCATAAAGTACCAAACATGTGACCCAATGTAAATCAGGTTGTATTTCCATTCTGAGTTACATGACGTACTTGGAGAGAACATAAAATGCTTGCTTTGAGTTACAAATATGTGGACACATAGTCTATGATCCAATATCATTCACAGTTAACACTGTCGTCTCGTGATAATACACATTGAGTCATGATGTATATTTTTCAATAACGTAGTTGTATTCCGTGGAAGGGAGCAAATCGTGTTATGTTGTTACTGATGTGTTTAGAGTCACGTATTTGATTAATGTAAAAGATCATTAATGTTAATCATGAAGAGGATTCGGTTAATTTTGAAGATAACTCATCCAAATTCTTGTACTGAACAATATTAGTGGTAAAACAATTAATGTTTCTACTGCAATGACACAAGAACGAGTGACATTTTAAACACATGTCGTACAACGACAAGGTATGTATTATGGCATTGAACTCTGAACCAAAAAATGTAATGATTAAAAAATGAATTAATGCAGGTACATACCTGCATATAAAAATGATATTTGTATGATGCTCATACAAACTGAAATATAATGCAGACTCAATATTGGAATGTTTTGTGTAATGTTATACGTAAACATGGACACATTTTGTAGTATTTTGAATGATTTGATTTAACATTTATTTTGAAATTAAAAATATACGAATATATGTATCTATACGCAGCAATGGAAATACCCGGGGTTGACGATCATGTGTGTCGCAGCTCTTTTACTAATATTGTGTGCACTGATCATAATAGTAGTAATAATAATAAGAGGGATTAAAATGACCAGTTCACCCTCTCGCTAGTTTAGTGGTTGCGATACATGCCTTACAATGCAGAGGTCTATGGTTCGATTCCCACTAGGACCACTTTTTCTTTTATTTCCTTTTGAAAATGTTAGGGTTAGAAATATTCTAAGTCCACAAATGAAAGACAAACACTGCCCTTCTCAAAAGTCACAACTCACTGTGCTAATATCTGAGCCAAGAAGTGGATTTACATGGCTGAATGATCATGAATTGATTACACATTACAGTAATATTCGCTCAACAACGGGTGTTTTCCATTAGTAAGAAGCAATTCATAAACTTTTTGAGAAGGGCGGTTTTGGTTTCTCATTTGAGCCTCTATCTTGAGCTCAAAATAGTTTGGCAGTATTTTGTGAAGAACCTAATTTGGTTTACTCAAGAATATATATCAAAGGGTTCTAAACAAAGATCAAAAGGGGTTCTTTAATTTATGAGAGCGGACTTGGAATATACAGTGTGAGTCCAAAAGAAGTTGTATGGGAATAAAAAGAATTTCTTCAAAAACGGTCAAACACATTTGACAAACCAATGAACTACGTATTCAAAGAGCATATTCTTCCGCTTATTAAAAAATAAATAACTGAGATTGAAGAGTTATGCCTGTTTTAATAAATAAAACCATTTCGGGAGCTATCCTCGAAATACTTAATCATTTAAAATTGTTTTGTTTAAGTGAAGAGCATTCAAATTCCAAAGATAAACAATGAAGTGCGTATTCGAAGACCATATTCTACCACTTATCTTAAGAAAGAATCACTCGAATTGCCCTTTGCCATCACGAGTTATGCCATTTGTAATAAATGAACCCATTTTGACAACTGTCCAGGAAAGTCCTTTGCAATGATCTGCATAATTGAGGTGTAAAAAGTACTGATTAATTCAAATTCCAATTTAAAAGATATCTATACCTGGGAGTGGGACATTTAAACAAAAGAGATGAATTTTCAAAGTACGGATAAAATCAATATTCAGTAATACAAAGATTTATGCCTTTTTCGAGCTGTCAACACCGCTGTCAACGGCATTCTTAATGGAAAAAGCAACATAAACATTTAAAACTTCATTCTCATTTGTGAGAATAAAAAAAGGGAATATTTCAGTGTTGACTCAATTTTAGCCACACAATAATGGATTTTATGCATACCACTCTACTGTGTATTTGAAACTCCCGGGTTTAAATCTCATTTAAAATTAAAACATGCATAACCCTTGACAGCAAGGGTCAATTTCAGTGATATTTTTTTCATATGGGTGGAAGAATATGCTCTTTGAATACGGGCTTTATTGGCTTGTCAATTTAAAAACAAAAACAAAAATTCATTCCAGTACAACTTCTTTTTGACTCACGCTGTAGTCTCTAACATTAAATCCCTGGAAGTTAAAAGTCAAGAAAGGAGAAATAGGCAAACGGTGAAATTATAACCATAAATTGACTGTTCAACTATGTATTGACATTTGGATGATAAAATTACCCAAGGCAGTAAAGTTTGAATAATTAAAAGACAACAAATGAACATTAGATAACATAATATCAACATGATTACAATAACGCATTTGGAATGCACATTTATTATCTCTTTGCTTACATACTTTACACTCTAAGCTTACAAAATATAAGATAAAAAAGCTTTCTATTGCAAAATATCTTGGCCGTAACAATCCATGACCAGTAAATAAGAATGATTTACAAGCGCTAGGTAGCATCATTGAGCTCATTCGCAAGTGATGAAAATAGAAGTTAGGTGTGGGTCTGTATACCTCTATTTGGGGAAATGGTACCGTTTGTATTATTTTTGTGTGATCATTTTAGGACAATGAATGAAAATGAGGACAGGTAATTGGAAAGTGGAAATGTATTTATTTTGGCAGTCATTTACTGAATGGCTAAAACTAATGTAGTGATATAATATTGGATAGATTGAGCCTATAATTATGTATTGGTCGAGCTATGAGTTTTTTTAAATATTGGGCGAGACGCAGTCGAGCCCAATATTTTAAAACTCATATCTAGACCAATACATATTGGGCGTAAATCTTCCAATGATACCATTATTATGTTTTGGAACCAATATCATCCACACTTGGACACCTCAAAACATAATAATGGGGGAAATTGGTCAACTAGTAGATACGTGTATACCGACCAGGCTGAACTCAGATTATAACCCAAGTTTTCAGAATTATTCTAATTAATGACGCGCAACATGCTCAGAACAAAAACTACATACAGTTGTTGTTGTTTATTGTTTATTTTTGGACTTACTATGCGTTTGTCACAAAGAAATGTATCAAACAAATTTATATTTTATATGCTACAAAACTTAATATGAAAATATTTGACCAAAACAAAGCATTTTATTTAGCATTTCAAGGCTCTAACATAAATAAATATGCATATAAGGAAAGTACTCAATGTTTCTATATATTTGACATAGACAACGTTTTATGTACTATGGCCCGTATATTGTTTCCATTCGCTTTGCTTCAACTAAAATGGTGCGCAATACGCACACCTATATAACAACGAACTTGGTCACGTGATGACACAGTGACGTCATCGTTTTGTTGAAAAGATTTGAATCCTGATTGACTATGTTTTCATTTGTCATTGGCAATCTGAATTTAAAATACACGCAAATGAACCGTTTACTATGAATGCGCCAAACAGAATGATGCTATTTTAAACATGTAGACAAAACAGTGACCACTTACACAATTGTGTGAACTATACTAAAATATGAATGCAAAAATAAATACAATCTTATAAAACAAGATTTTTTATTCAAAAATCAACACAATTTTATTAATTATTATGGCGGGAAATACGTATTGTACACAAGTACATTTACCCTTTCGTTAGTATGATTATTCAACACAGACATGAGCCGCAATATGGCCTCAAATACAGCACTACCAAATACATCTGTCAATTAGCTTTATTTCCCCTGCATATTGGATTATTTTCATTTTTGTTTTCTGTGTTTTCTGTGTGGTTTTTTTCTTCTTTTTTTCTTCTTCTTTTTTTCTTCTTCTTTTTTTCTTCTTCTTTTTTTTCTTCTTCTTTTTTTCTTCTTCTTTTTTCTTTTTTTTATATTAAAAGAAATGAGAACGTTCCCATTATATATATAAAAAGAAATGAGAACGGATCAAATTACTCCACGGTGTTTGCCGTGGTCGTATAGTCCTTTGGTAGTAATGTTAGACTCTTACAACTTTATATTAAAAAAATATTTTTGGTTACACCTGCAATGTATATGCCAGATCACTGTACATAGATATTGTTTGTGTTTGAACTTGAAGTAACATTATGTATCCAAAGATAATGTAGGCAAATAGAATTGATGCAATTTTCAAACCTCTACGATAAATGTTGAAATCCTTGCCTCAAATTCTCGGGATGATAATTGTGACACTGGTATTATTGTTGTATGTCCAAAAACACCATAGTCGAAACTTTACATAGCGCTCACTTACCCACCCATTCTCAACAGTACATAGCTCTCAGTCTCACAAAGTTCCCAAATTGGGTATATCTTGCCTGATTAGTTAAGCAGCTTTCACCTACAGTTTCAACCACATCGATGATTAAAAAGAATATTTGAACAATTGTTACCGTATTGTCCAGCGTATAAGACGCGGTTAATCCGACTTTCGGTAACTATGCACGCAAGGCGTAGACAATTGTTTGGACCTAACAATATAAATTTAGTGTTATGTGTTATGAATATCCAAATGCGTCAAAAAGACCTTTCTTGACAACCGGGAAACTCATGACACCTATAAGGCCATGCTTTATACTTTGGCAAACGTTTTCATATCTTGGAATCGGTCTGTCGTCAGTTGCCATGTGCATCAGATTTCCGTCGGATTCATATAATACTGTACGCAGTCCGTTACCCTTCTGATATACTCTCCTCAGAAAAGCAACTCAATAAGAAAAAATAGTTTCGGAATACCTCTTAATATTGTTATCTGGGACATTCTATTGAATCGAATTTTAGAGGACACTTACACGTGAGTTACACACATTCTGTAATCGCAGTCACATGTTATCCTTGTCACTTATATGCAACTTTCAAATTATCTGTATTCTATCACCTCCACATTCTTTGTTACTTACTGTTTACTTCTCAGATAATACCAGTCACTCCATGAATTAACAACTCCAGTGAAATCCCATCAACTTACCAATCTCAGCCACTCAAACCTCTAATTCATTCACAATTCATTCATTACAAACGTTCTAGATCACGTGGAATTCTCATTTACTAACATATCACATTTTTCAGACTATCACATTTTCTCATTCACCACCAATCTTACTCATGATACCATCACTCATAATTTTCAGTCAGTCACAGAATTCAATATTACTAATAATCATGACTCACTTACTCCTCATCTGCACTCATTCATTTTTTTTAAATTAGACAACAAAATTGTTGTGTTGCCCTCAGCGACCGACCCTAGAATCTCAAATTAAGGTCGCAATTTCTTTTGTTCTTTTTTATTAATGATTTAAATTGGACCTAAATTGCCAAATTATTACTATTTTCTGCTTGAAATGAATGAGTTTGCCTGAATGAATAGTTTTAAACTATTATCACACGAGAAACATTAGTAGAATTGACATTTACCAATGTTGTTTAGGTATGTACCAAGACAGCCACGGTCTGTCAGTAATATTTTTCAGCTAAAAATAAATAAGTGAATAAATTAAAGAATCGACCGACCGACCTAACCTTAAGATTGTTGGTACTTGAGGACAGCACAATAATTTATTTGATGTGGCCTATAGTCACTAACAGACTCATTCACTTAAGATTCTCATGAACTTGCATACTTCATCACAGGCTACAGACAAACATAATCCTCATAGTTTTCAATGGTGCACAGCTCTTTCTCATTCACAGGTCTTTTTATTCAAACACCCACAAAAGCTGACGCTGACATATCTTAGACACTCGCAATCCTTACTTAACAACCCACAAGTGTCATTGATTACTCTAATTCCTCCGAAACCAACCTTTTATTCTCTCACACACTATAGTTTAATCAAATTGGCGAGAAATATTAGGTTTTTATCTTTCCGCGCGCAAAGGTATCACAAGCGTACGCGTGAGATTATGGCCACACGCACGCGGTTTTGGCCGTACGCACGCGTAACGCATATGATACACAGCGGTTGTTATCTTCATGCGCGATTCCTTCGCTGCTGAAAGGAGGCTTCGCCAATTTAGAACTAATCAAACTATTGTAGTTTTGTTTGTGAACCAAGAGTAAACACGAAAGAAATATACACGATATTATATACTATGATACACTGCTAAAATGTTGAGTAAAACGTTTACTCAACGTTGAATAACTATGCAACAGTTCAACAGTTGAGTAAACAATGCCCAATATGTTCAACAGTTGAGTAAAAATGCTCAATATGTTCAACAGCTTAGTAAAAATGCCCAATATATTCAATAGTTAGTAAAAATGCCCAACATTTTACACAACTGTTGTACATATTGGGCATTTTTACTCAACCGTTGAACATATTGGGCATTTTTACTCATCTGTTGAACTGTTCATTTTACTCAACATTTTAGCAGTGTACCTTGGACCAGCAATAGCATGGTTAACTTTGTGCATGTATTTGTGAATGAAAAGGCATTCCATATTGTAATCCGTAGATTATATTTATGTTACGGTATTGCACGTCATATTATTTGGGCGAGTCCTAAATCGCGTGTATAATATCAAGAACTGTTGGCGACCGCTAACTCATACATAAGCAACTGGTAAGCATATAGTAGTTTCTGTATTCAACAGAAATATAAATAATTGTGTCGATTAATCATTCCACACTTTTGATCTGTCATGGACTAGCTACAATTATCACCACCATCATACATTCATTTTACCTTGGAAATACAAAGTTCAGCCTAACATAATGCATTGTTATCGGTTTGATGTTTATTTAAAGTCATATATTTTTGGGAATACTTTCTCAATACGCGAATGTTAAATTGGAAAATGATTGATGGTTCCCAGGGACATGGTAAAACAATTTGATATGTGAGAACAAAATATAATCTAAATATATTAAAACAAACGTTCCAAAATATTCATATATGTTATCTTAAAAAATAGGTATCTAAATTACGTCGAAACATGTTATATCTGTCTTGTAAATTGTTTAAACTTATTTTATAAATATGGCTCCTCAATCTGGATTGGCATTAACATTTCTCGTGACTTCATGGCAGGAGGTATTAGTGGCATCCTGACTCCAGGACAGGGGCCCTTATGATGTCTTGGATACAACTACAAGATGTTCGTGACCCCTGACTGATGGTACAATGGAGGGCGTTACTTGCCCCCTAACTACGAGACCGGTACGCTCGTTGCCTCCTGGCTCACGGCTCATGGTACACGACTGGAGTCGTAAGTTGCCTATTTACTTCAAGGCAAGGGTGTGTGGCCTCCTGGCTTTCTCATGATACCATACTCGTTGAGTTCTATACATGCAATGTTGTCCATCGTTCATGTTCTACAGTTGACCGGGCAGTTTGACCATCCCAAGCAAGACACATGGTTGTTTTATTACCTTCATTCATACATGTTTGTAGCAAAGCAACAAAAGCTTTATCACAGCTTTGCCTAAAATCTAACTGCTATTAGCGGTTTGATATTGTGTTAGTAGGAGCCATTGTGTAATAGATCCCACTGAATTCCAAATGGCTGCCATGCAGGGATCACAAATAAGAATAACTTTAATTTGAATAAAATGCATACCAACTTGTTCGTTTGAGCACAAGGATTTTAAAAAAAAATGTGTGGTTTTCCCTTTATCCGATACCCGGGGGGGGGGGGGGGTCAGTGAACATACCAAGCGGGTACGCATCCGCGTCCAAAAAGAGCATCGAAAAGGGTCCAGATTTCACCACACAACGTCGTCGACGTCTTTCTGAAAAAGGGGTACTTTTTAGGGGGCATCGCACTTTAGGGTATCCATTACAACATCGAGGTATCGACGTTTAGGGGTACTAATTGCCGGGATAATTGTTATATGTGTGACTTTTCAATAAACATGCAAAATGATGAAAAAAATATTCAATATTTCCCTCCTTTTTGCATGCATTCTACAGCATGCAAATCTGTATGAATGTCACATGATTATGAATTAAGATTATTTTGAGCATTACTATATTACGCCATTTAGGGGTGCATTATTGAGTGTACTTGGTAACGCCATTTAGGGTAGGGTTTGTATGTGTTACGCCATATAGGGGTATCAAAATAGTGTTCTGGGTTTACGCCATTTAGGGTCCATTTCAGAGGTGCTTGGACGCGCATGTGTACCCGCTTGGTATGTTCACTGACCCCCCCCCCCCCCCCCACCCCCTCAAACGCCATGGTCACACGGGAGGCTGCGATAAACAGTTGTTTCCTCAGCTATCTTACGATATTACATTATAACTACAGCCTTGGCTTCTTTAACTACAAGATCTTTTGAAAAGGTCATGCTCCACCTCGTTATAAACGTTTTATGGTTGATGTCATATCACGGTGGGGCATCTTATGGTGGGTCTACACTAAGTAGAGTAATCACTGTGGACTTCCTCATTCCATTAAGTAGATACTCGCTCCATTACAGAAGTATCCACTCTCACAGACCATTCAGGGATATCACTGGTTGTCGCATCTATCCAAAATAAAAAACGTATTTTAGCTTTAGCAAAACAAAACCACTCCTATCATATCCAATCACCTTCGTTTGCTGTTTGCCCGTTGTTATTTAAAGCTGAATACGTGATTTCAATTCCGTTAGAGTTTGGTATCATCGGTTCTAACAATAAATGTTCCGTCGCGCGAGCGGCTTCAGCAACTGCTGTTAGTTTGCGTGAAAGGTGAGGATTACCAACGGACATGTTTTTCGTTTTTACTACTTCTAGTTGTGTGTATAGTCTTTTAAGCTCATCCTACAAAAGATAAAGGTGAATAGATGGGTGCATAGAAAGAGAGAAAGAAAAAAGATTGAGTTACATATATGGTACAAAATTAAAAGCACATATGTGAGGACAATATTTTGATAAATGAAGCAAAAAACGGAAATGGTGTGGAAGAGTAATTAAAAGAAAAATAACTGAATGGTATTATACCACTCTTGAGCTGGAGTGGCAAAATGGAATCTAACCAGTCACTGGGTGTAAGTTAGATGGAATCCAAAATCACGGATTGAAATGTGGCGATAGTTGAACCACAAATCTTAATGATCAAGAATCCATCTTAGAACCCAATCACAAAGAACCCAATAACTGCGCGTATATTTGCATTATACCTTGAACAATATGTGGCAAATAAGGCTTATACATGAATTTCTTTCGCTGGCTCATCAACCCTAGTTTCGAAAACGGAACAAATACTGAATACATGGCTGACACACAAAAAAGTGACATGAAACCAACTAGATATCTGAGAGAATAGTTGTGACAACTAGCATCTTTTCAGGTCATCTACTGGTCACGCATAGCTGTACATTATTTTGATTAGTGATAGTATGATGTGGAATTGGGTTTCAAGACTTATACTATTTCTCGTGGACGGAATACGTCATTCCATTCAATATTAATCCATATGTAATGCGATTCCCTTTCAGAAAAATATCGCTCAAGCAAATTACATGCACCTATTCTTGACAGTGTATATTACACCACATCATTAACCATAACAATTATTCTGTTGGTTATCGGGAGTAGCTAGAACTGAATTATTTGGACTGCCACAGGACTATTTGAAAAATCCGAAAGCACGGGTATCATGATTTATTCACTTTTAGTAAAGGAATATCTCACAATCATAAACGAGGTAGAAAACAATATCGTGAGAGCCATACAGTAGAAAAATGGAAATCGAATTTTGGCTTAAGGTATTACCATATCTGAAGGATACAGAATCAACCAATACATGTCAAGTACTTTGATGGTATGACATCCGAGTCAATGACTCAATTACCCATTCTCTGTTTTGAAACATTAAAAAAATGATTTAAGAATACAACAATCATGAGACACACTATTGGATATTCGGTAGTATTTATGGATCCACGTATCTGCTTGGAGCCAAATTGGGGACAACTTATACGATTCAATACCTGTATTGAATATGACAGCTACAAATTACCACGCCCTTAGGGGGTTTGATGTCACGTTCCAAACCGTCCGGTCTCAACACTATTCAAACTGATTTATTTCGATAATTTGCACCCGGTGGGTCTCAAGACATTAATTCGTATAATCACAATAACTGTGATTCAAACACCCTTGGACATTCCTGTCACACCATGGGATTCTTGGACGTGCCAATACTGCAATGACCAATGTGAGACGTTTTGATCAATCTGCACTTCGGGGATTCACGCTAAAGCAAAGTATAACTGAGCAATACGAAGATGGAAAGAGAAGTAGTATTTATAAATAGAAACCTGATATCAGACGACACGAACCAAGAATGTGCCCTGTGCTGTCGATACAAATTGGATATCACTAACAATAATGGAATAAACGAAATGGCTTGAGCACCTGCTATATGGACATAACTGATTCATATTAAACCTTATCAAGATGGTAATAGATAATATTATATTGAAGTCGTGTCAAATTTGAACAATAATTACAGGTATTTTGCAGAAATATTTTTCCAGTTATTTTAAATATTACGTTATTGGTACTACGAGTAAGGTGTTTTTAACAACTCAATCGTAACCATTCTAAATGTTTGAGCATGCCGGTCGGTCATCCTATTCCAGACTCCATGCACACACCATACACGTCGTTTGCATGCTGTATCATTCCAACCAACCAACCTACCAGGGATACTAAGACGTCATGTGGCATGGAGATCTCCTCACCTCAATGTCTCGTTGGGACAGTGGTCTTTCTTCTTGTTTAGCCATCAGTCCTTGTGATGATAAAGAAACACTAGCATCCCACGTTCTTTGACGAGTGCCTATTGTTGCGGTGGATTTTAACCTGCTCTCCGTCATATCCCCTTTACCTTGTATACACAAATATATCTATATAGAAATGAATAGAAAAAATATAATAATAATAACACTAATATTAAATTATTATTAATGATAATAATAATACAAATATTATTTCCCCCTAGAAGTTAGTTCTACATAATTGGCTATTGCATTTTTTCTTCTTTCAAATTTGGATTGTTAGAACTAAATTCTATAAACAAAACACTTCAGGGATTTCGAAGGAAATGAATAAAAGTACACCTAAACAACGGAACATATATTGCCGTACATATTGAGCATTATATGCTGATGAACAACACGTTTGAAATAACATGCGTATAACGGGCCATACTCCGATAATACAGGGTTGTTATACCTTGTATGCTAAGATATCATCTGTATCTTTATCATATGACCTCAACTGGTTTATCATTGGTTTATCATTGGAAATGTTTTATTTGTATTGACGTTGTGATTGTGCAACATTACCCCCATCCCCTTGCTTATTAACGCGTGCAATTCCTGGTTATAACTAACACAAAACAACAGCTGTGACAGTTGTATTGGGATATGCCATCCATCCAGCCACAATTCAATGGAATTCCGGCCTGTAATGACATCCCGTTTCAAAACACGGAATATTAAATAAGGTACGTTTTCCATACCCTGGCTCGCCATGCAGCTATAAAGAGTAGGGTTATGTGTTGTTTCCAATTATTAGTGGTAGAGAATTATACGCAACAGACGCTGAAGATGAGCCATCTTTAACAAATCAACATTCAGCTGAATACAATAAAGTCAATTCCATTTATTAAAAAATGACAAATGTGTCAAAGCAAAATAAATGTATACAACACAGCATTGGTAATGTAACATGAGGTGCTATAGATGGGGTGACAGCAATGTTTAAACGCAACGGTCGAAGGGACTGGACTGTCGATACATGCTTGATGGGAGAGCATATGACCACAAGACTGTCCACTATGCCTTATTGCCCTTTATAATGCTTTGGCGCGAGTTTTAAAAGCACGGGTCCTAAACAAAACAGGATGCGCGCGCATACCGCCGGTCAAAGAACAATGGCAACTGCCGATCAAATGGCCGGTGTGACGTCACCCCATCTATATCAACTTCCATATGATGGGAGCACGATATGAACTATGATATTACAACTCTTGTTGTTTATTATATTAATGACTTGATAATATGCCACGAAACATGTGCTATAGAAAACACTGAGGACCTATAAAAGCACATTTTACAAAATGGGACCGTCTTCAAAGTCTCATTTCACACATGACATAAAATCTTATTAGTTTAATTATGTCTTTCACTTTAAACCTGGCTGATCTATTTAACCAAAACGTCTTTCTGATGTTGACAGCTTATTATAGGTTTATCGATCACGTTGTTAATATTGTGCGTGTTTTCGCAACAATACCATCCGCATATGAAGCCAGACAGTCTGCCAAAAGTTCTCCTCGATTAATCATGTGGACATAAGTATATACCTAAATGGCTGTTTATCATTCCGAAACATTCATATCTTTCACCAAAATAGTAATTAAGATGTATACACGATTTGTGGGGCAGTGGCATTTTATACATGTTTTTAGTATTCTAAGTAATTATTGATCGAGTGTAATCTCTTTTCGTTGACGTTGTTTCAATCTCACTGCATCATAACGATGGAATATTGAAGACTTGCTACAATAAGTGCTACGTAAGTATTTAACATATTCAGATAAATGCCAACGATAATTATACTGAATTTAATACATGGGATGTGTCCAAATAAATCATCCTATTTCATTTAATATTAATTTCACCGCCCATATGATATAAAATATTATCATCGGATTGGTGATTAGACAAATTGAAGTTGCAGACAATGCAATGATGCTCTCGATAAAGCACTAGGTGTATAGATAGCATCGTCTAAAATTCAACGATTTGATGCTGTTCACACATAATGTTTTCACGTTTTAGCCCAGTATCATCTGATCACGAGGTAAGCTGTATCGCGCCCTCTCTTTTTAAATGATGAATTTACATGAAGTCAAAGTCAACAAGGTAACGTTTAACCTCTACCATCCTTGGCCCCAACTGGTTCACAGAAAGAAAACTGTATTTTTTATTATTTACTCGTTACTCTTTATTTAGTATGCCTTGGAAAGCCTACGTTCAGGCGCAAAGCACTTATTCTGGTCATAAACAATCTATAATAAAATCTTTGCTTTAATATCACAACTTGCCATTCGCACCAAAAATGTTATATCATAGACTGACCCGGGGTTCCCCTTTAGCCATAGTCCGGCCTCCATAGACATACACGGAATGAAGCGTGAAACTAGTGTTGGTGTAGAGATGAGTGCATTATACCAACCTATACTTTATTGTACAGGGCGGACTATGGCTCCGGGAACCATGTCTCCTACTACACCGGCACTAGATGATACCTATGCTACCTATTTCAATCAATAATTGATTGCGTGATATCTATAAAGTTGTTTAAATCATTTCTAATTTCATATTTACCGGCATATAACGAACTTTTCTCACTGTAAATTGAAATTGTATGAGCCTAATATACTGCTCATGTAATATGTACGATATTAATACTGATGAAATTTGATAAGAGCCAATGTGTGTAAGAAACCCCCTCAGGGTAGGCTCTTCTATTTGTCAAATTAAAACTTCATTAACTTTTGACTCTTCTTTCAGATGCAGTCTTTAGAATTGGGAACCAAATATGCACTTCATACCCGCCCGTACAATTAAAGTAGTTTCATCGTTCAATATCTGAGTGACAATGTATTGGATGAAAGCCATGCCCTGGAGGGGGATTTCATCACCTACAAAAAACATGTAAAACTCTCTTATTTGACGGCTATCGTTGAGTATAGCCTCTAGATATACAGAATGGATTTGTGATGTGGCCGCCAGAGAAATAGGATGTTCGATTGCTCGGTTAGCACTTTGCAATATTCGAAAGGTGATGATATTTTGCACGATGTGTGACGGATGATGGAGTACCCATATCGACCCGTGATGAATATTAAACAAAAAATTCTTACCCACCTAACACGTGTCACACATTAGAATAACGCGATCAGTAGATCCTTATAATGTAGACTAAACTGTAACCCCTAAGTATCGGTGTAATTATGATATTTCTACAATCTATATTCTATTTCGTGTGGCAGTTTAGAGGTTCATAAACGGAATTGATACCGCACTCAATTTGTTAACCGTTAAACCCATTAGCACCATAAGCCTGTCATCAACGAGACATGTCATCTATGTCTTAGATGTGTCAAATTGGTTTATTAAATAGTTAACCACCGTTGGAAACAGTTGTTATCTACATCAGGAAGTTATGCTAATAAAGATATACATTTCATTGTCAGGTAATAAACAGAACGAAGTATTATATTACTCGTGCATACATCACAAATGTCAATCCGTAAATTTATTTCAAATAACTATGAATATACTTACTTTACTGCCTAAAAGAAGTCCTAAAACTACACTTATTGTTAGCTGACTGTACAAAAACCATATGACATAAAGGAGATCTGGATTCGCTAGATTTTGTAGGAAGAACCTGCAATGGATTATGAAACATACACATATATTTTCAATGGGGTTGTCATTAATTCCACAATTTGGGTCGTTTATGATTTGTGCAGGATAAAATTATTACAATTCCTTCGAGTGTTTCAAGCACGCGATTACATCAATGATAATATATTGAACAAAGAAGCTCCGAAGTCATTAACTCGAGGAAGAAAAATACCTTTTCTTCAAACACAAAAACGGTTATAGTATAGTATTTCTTAATGTTGAGCTTAATTGGCTGGGTTTCAGGCGGGTACTAATAATCCTATCTAGCACACCACAGGTCGGTATCATTTATACCATAATACGACAATGAGAAGGCAATGTCGATATTGGGTCGTATGTGTAATCGATTATATTTCGAGTGAAGTACAGCAACCGGACAGATGAAGACACACAAGTCATGCCAGTCTAAACCAATCAACATACTTTTCATTAATATGGTGGAGGGCTTCAATGTGAACACATTTATTTTAACAAGAAACAAAAGTTATTGAATCATCATATTTAGGCGCGAAACATATATTTGCCGATAATTATTCACCACGGATTAAAGACTCGTGATTTAAAATAAATGAAGAAATAAAATGAGAAGATGTCATTTACTTACGTGGCAACACATAAAAATAGTGACAGCATAGTTTCGTTATAAATGGCCCAACTAATGAATCTACTTTCGTTGAATTCTGAGGGCGCTTTCCGGACTACGTAACATAATCTAACACCCCATAGAAGTAGCACCAGTTCAGCTGTAAAATAAGAAAACAGATTAAACAAAATAATGTTATTTTAGTAGGTTTTTTATATACATGTACATCGGGTGAATATAACACCACACAAAAGACGGGATCACACTGGGTTTTTTTATATGCATGTACATCGGGTGAATATGACACCACACAATAGACGGGATCACACTGTTTATTTTGTCGTGGTCAAAAGATTGTTAGCATAATACCACAAATAAATATCGACTTATTTATCGTACCAACGGTAAAATGTTTATTTTGTCTGCCTATTGTAATGTGTACAGATTCGTTGAAGGTAGAACGTTATTCAATGAGCTTGACGGACGCCCAGGAATAGGAAAACTTACGTTAGTACAAGTAATCTAAATATCCCATATGGTAGTTGATTGAATTTGATTCAATAGACAACAGTGCAGTGAATAACAATTTGACAGACTTTATGTTACGACACCTTTGTCTTATGTTTACAGCCAGTCAGATATTGTAACTTTGTTAAAAAATAAGATTGCGTGATTTTTTAGCCCAAACTGAGGTCATGTCATTAAAACATGTACATGTACAATTTTAAGACCAAAATGACATTTTGTACGTGCACAGGGACATTCATGTAAGTTTTACCATATGAAAGCATACTGTGACCAAACCGATATTTTGTTGGTGCTTAGCTTCATAGGTAAATGGTCTGACCTAAAACAGTAGGTTGCCTAGTAGTCAGAAGCAGAACAATTATGCCGATCTGTCGCTAGACTTTTTTTGATATTATTATTTTTGGTGTTGGTGTTGGTGGTAGTGCTTGTCAAGAATCATAGTAGACAATCTTTCGTTGTTTAAGCAAAGTCCACGTATATTCAAACGAGTATGGCAATGGCAATCGAATGAATATAACGCAGTTATAGCCCGGAAATGGCGCGAAATTGAAGGTTAAGTGCAATAACCATTTTATCTCGTCTGACAACGAACACTAGGTTATCAACTGATTTCAAAGAAGCCTAATTGCTCCTTGGAGACGCTTCTCCGTTGGCTAAAATTGTATGTCCTTGATGTAAATGCACTCCTGGCCCAAACACTATACACGAGTGAATTTTAGAAGTACTTAAAAGGAGTCATTTCTATATTCAAATAGACAGACAGTATTCCCAATTGTCTATTGAAATGGCACGTAGCATATTATATGCTATTTTAAGTATCTTGTTTTCTGATATCTTGAAAACAAAATGCAATAGTAATTCAGGACGAGTGCTGCTGTCTATTTAGAGTGGTCTAAATATGGAAACAATTTAGAATGTATGTAATTAGTTTGAGTTCAGATATGCCCTATGGCATTCAAGTTGAAGCTTTTGCCAATACATGCGAAATCAAAATCGACTTAGTATTTATAAGCAATCCAATTAAACTATAGTAAAGTCGGAAATGGGAAGCCCCTATGCATATACAAAGTACCATATCACAAAGATGTATAAACGCAGTAACGCTTGCTAGTATGATGACAGAATCGCAATAGGCTTTGTCACGATCTACCAATATAATGTAGACATTATAAAAATACGTCATCCCTCTCCCTACCCTTACAATAGCGAAGTGTCAAAGATAGCGCCTTCCAATATGAAGTGCACAAACGTTCAGATAGGAAATGAAATGTTTTCCAAATCTGATTATATAATGTGTTCGATATGTCTTTAGTGCCTCCATCTAATGCTTAACTATTAACACCCGTTTGTTCTAAATGATTTATCATAAATGTTGGGTTGGGTTTGGATGGGAACTATTGACACCTGAGTGTGGGACCTTGTTTCACCCAACAACTGCTGTTCCAATCTTGGAACAATTGTCAGGATCATTTGCGACAATATCAACAATCAGACAATGATGCCTAACTTGTTAGGTTTCACATGATCATGCGATTCCAAATTGAGTTCGTAAATTTACTCCAGTCCAAGTACTATTAATGAACTTATATTATTAACCACGTCCAATCACTACACTAAAATCGATGCAACTCATCGTAGCTCGCCAATCTCTTGATATCAATACATATGCGAAGGAGCCCTCTGCATCATCTTCATTGTTCGTACAATTTTAGATCCTGTAAAATCTGGTTTAAAATTCAGCGTAGCCACCGTTGTCTGATATCGATCAATAGTTTATGCAAAGGCATCACACTCATGTATTCCTAACAATTTCGTGATAAATTTGCCAACACATATAAGTTGTTTCATTTTGTAGGTGTTCTATCTGGTAGGCCCTATTTACTAGCGGGAGCCTTTTCTGACCTGAAATTGAATGTTTCCCGTCATTACCCATATAATATCCCACACATATATGAGGAAATATAATACAGGTATATATTCTGATCTGAAATTGAATGCTTCCCGTCTTGCCCCAAGCTATATCCCATGGTTTATACTGTTAAGAAACCACACTATTTCATTACACCTCGTGGCCCTCCCTGTTACGCAAGTTAGTATCATTTAAATCTCGTAAATAATGAGGACGCTGGCGGGAGCTACCACATACAGTTTTAAATCCCACATCTGACACCATGTAACGCGATTTAGATGCACCATACCATGTTTTTTCTTACCAGAAACCACATCATTTCATTACCTCATGGCCCTCGGTTATTCCACATTTCTTCATTAACCCCGTACCTCTCAAATCACATTACTTCATTACAAACACCCCGGCGTATCTAAACCCCCAAGGCCTAACCTTAACCATCTCCAATAGCACAGCGTATTTCTCCATTATTTACCCGCCCGCGTGTGTGCGCGTCTATTTTCACGGCGCACTACGACGCGTTATGTGTTACGCGAGCCGACTTAATGGTTGCAGTACGTATAGAGATCAACAAACACGGCCCGTAGCAATAGTCTGAAAAAGCCCTAGATTTGGCCTGTTTTCCTCATATATTGGTCAATTTATAGCTTATAACCCGTCTCAGGTCATTACTATTATCAATGCAATGTTCATGGCTTTTATATGAAAAACGAGAGAGCCTTTTAAGGATACATAGTTAAATACAACATTACGCAAATTATGGACAGCTATTACATTAGTGCCTTTTCACATTACTAGGTATCTGAACAAAAAGACCATATCTGCAATAACTGCTCTGAGTTACATTTACTTTATACCAATTGCTTGGCAGCTATAACAGATAGGACCTTGTGGCACTAAGCCTTCAATACGTGTGAATTATTGTAGAGGATACAATCATACAAATATTGGTTGCTTCTGCTGGAATGAGATAAATAACCCGAGGCTTACATATTGGTGAGCCTCTAGATACTTGATGTCTTATCCTGTATCTTGACACCCTTATATGATATATGTACTTTTCTTTTCTATTATTTGCTTTAGAAAGACCTTTCTCGTTACGGACTTCCAGCTTGTTTACTACCCATCTTAGTATATCTTAGTATTTTGCGGTTATCACAGCTACATTGTACTGATGGAGACATTGCAGGACTCTTTTTATTTTCATGCTATGTAACTTCTCAGTCAATCCTCACAGTCGTGTACCTTTATATTTATGCACACTTTCCGTCACTTGTTGTCAAATTCGTGATATCTGCTTGCCTCTTCTTCCCTTCACTGAATTCCCTTTCATAGTGAAATGCATGACCGATGTATTGGACAACCTGGTCCAGTTATAGAAATGACTCCCCTAACACTTTCTACGCGGCTATTGGTTTCACCAAATTACACAAAACAGATTTTTTTTAGAAACCTTTCCCAACTTTCAAGGTCTATCTCAGGGTTTAATGAACCAATACTAGGCATGTTTTGTACTCATTTAAATGACATTCTCATGGTGATTCCAAATATGGTAATGGAATTCAATAATTTTGACATTTTTGAAACATTTTGTAACGTTTTGGAATGTCGTCTGCAAACGCCTGCCGCGTGAAGTGTAACAGTGTTGCTTGTCACTCTGTTGGAGAATATGTATTCCACACTTTAACAATTATTAAGTACCAAAATTATAACTAACAAGTCGATAGGTTACCAGTAACTTTTTTTTGAAACTGTAATAGCGTCTAGATAAACATGATAGTTGAAAATCAGGTCAATTATCCCGTGCCCCATATATATCTAACACAATTGCAACACATCTGAGATACGTTCGTGTATAATATCAGTAAGTTTTAGCATAGCCGTGGGTCGCTCCATACCAGCATAATTCTTCTAGCCTCGCGCATATATGACGACCATTTCACCACTTTCCCGTGTCAGACATTAAATTGAATCAAAGCGGCTATATTCCTCGCTGTACTATTAAAATAATAACGTGGTTTTCGTGACAGGCATTATCTCGTAAAATGTTTCTTTCTGATTTTGCAAAGTAGATGTGACATCGTCAAATTTAGAGTAATAGCTATGGGTTATAGTGCTGGGCAATTCCGTAGTTGGACGTCATTTGAATACGTTGAACTCATCGTGTCGTTTCTCATGAATATATCATCTCGCGCTTACTTACATCTTTCTCCTTTCTAAACATAGACAAAGTCGTAGCCAGGATAATATTTGATACAGACAAAGAGGGAGTGAAAGTTGCTAAAATCGATTGTAAATATACCAATTTTGAAATGAGGTAATACATTTGACACGTTTGATGGGTAAATGTGGAAAAATATATAGGACATTCTTAAGTATAATATACGGTTTTTAAAGCATAAGTATTTTGAGAATTTCGGAAACTAGCCAAATTCTTTTCCCGACTTCATCCTGGTTTCGAGAGAGCAATTCTCATTTATTTGAAACTGGAGGCTATAGTAAGTCATTAACATCGTGGTGGCGTAAGCTCTGTGATTGCATGGACACGCGAGAACATTGAATTATGAGCATACCCATGCTTGTATGTAATAAAGGACCTGTGGTAAGGATCAAAATACATCATGGATCACATCAAGTGATCAGGCATACTAACGCGACCGTGCATACGCAACTATGTAATGATCCCTTCCAGTGTTTGATGTTCGTGCTCATTTATAATCAAAAAACATAATTTTGTTTGTGTGTGTTGACTGTGGGCTATCATTTCAATCTAAGCAACGTCGCAGAAATTCAGGTATACAGTGTGTTTCCTGCAAACTAAAGTAAACTAATCAAGTCGGAAATTACAATATACTCTAATAGATAATGCCTGGAAATACACAGGGAGATTTAATTTGAAATGTATTTGTGTGATCCCGAATTGTGAGTTTATATGTATATTGGTAAATATGAATCGGGTCATTTTGGTAAATTTAGTACAGTGTGAAACAACAATTAAACCCGAAACTTAACAGTAACATTACACTCTCATATCATACGAGAATAAGTTTGGTTTAATGTGCATTATACGAAATCTTATCTTTTAATCACTCCAGTTTATTAGTAAGATTTGCATTTTTAATATTGTACCCACACGAGGACTGCCTCTAAAATGCTATTGCAGCTCCTCGTCTCTGGAATGAACTACCCATCAATCTTTTTTGTCAATATAAGAACTGCACAAACTGTAACTGTCTATAAAGAGGGCATCTTAGTAAATCAAAGCAATGACGAACAGAAATATTTTGTTAAGGAAACGTCACTTAAAAAGTATATCATCATCATGAAGGCAAACCCAAAGTATTGTACATAATTCAAACTCAGGAAATAGTTACATGCTTACTGGCAAGAGAAAAGGAAGAAAGTCGGACAACCAAACATATATGAACAAGAGGAAAGACCAGGTAAGGTCATTAAACGCCTTCATTACTCCCGAATGCTCAGACGAGTTCCATACGACGCTGTATAACAGCATACTAACGCAGGATATCGATTCGTCTGTGACAAATGATCTATTGCCAGTTTAGCACTTAAGTTTTAAAATAATTGACACTGTCTGTGGGACATAGACATTTGAAACTCAAACAAAACGAGCTATCATAGTGTATACGCCCTATAATGGGGTTCAGCAGAAAACCTGTCAGTTTTTTTGAAAAATATGTTCAAAATAAAAATAATATCAATTAATTTGAGCGAAAACGTTGATCATTACTGTCGCCAGTCGAATTGCTGCGCATTTTGTACCTCTGTTGTATAAATAATGAACACGCTATTGCCTACTCTATGGGCGTCGCATAGTAGCGTAATCGACCTGTTTTCGCTCACTTAAGCATTTGGTGAATGCCTTCAATATAGAGAGAAGCATTTATTGAACTGAAGATTTGAATAGTCGCACGAGGGAGTGAAGTATCTTGATTACGACATGTTTGTTTTGGCATCTGTTTCGCGTGCTTGGTCAGCTCGAGTCCTCGACGGTAACTTAATCTTCATATACCTCTATATTGGCTATTGGAAGGGTTACTTGGAATTCATAGTTGTCTAAATTAAAGGCTAATTCAGTGAAATTCGAAAAGAAAGACATCTGTTCTCTATTTTACCTAAAAACCGTTTGCAAAAACTAAACAATATTTAAAACTTATACATGTACGATAATGAAGTAAAAACATATAGGTAAAACATTAAAAAAACCAAGTCTATTTGAAAACTTGTGCAAATACTCTTTGTTCATTGGTTATATAATATATAAAGAGTGCACGTTTGTTAAGGAATCTGAATCATCTTCAACCACAACCACCTTAAAAGTCCGTCAAGAACAATGATTAACAAATGTCATTTAGTTGCAAAACTTCACAACATTGAGATTTCATTGTAGAAAAAAATGAGGCAAAATATCCAGACATTAATACGCCATCAAAATAGAGGGCGCTATTCCTTTACAAATAATAGAGTACATTTTGGGGAGGAATTGCATTTTTAACCATACCGAGTCAAAATGTGAACAACCATTTCTGAAGCTTCGAAGCTGGTTAATAAGGATTCAATTGTTCGGTTAATTGACATGCTATTCTGCAAGCCATTTGATATTTAGGACTATTAAAATAATTGGGACATATTAGTCGAGGTGTTCCAATCAAGCGGCTTCGATTGTACGGTTAAAATATGAAATTTACAATATGAAAGATATCGCATACGTCAGTAGTTCACATCAGTGTAGACGATAGAAATACCTTTTATTTTAAGTCACACATCAATATTGTATCCGCCCTATACGACCATAATAGCGCCATATCAGGAACGTAGGTGAGCTTTTTGAAATGAATTGTTTCAACAAATTCAAAGGTTAATGGCCACTCATCAGTGACCTATTATGGTTGAACTGTGCTGGTTTACATCAATGTTTAATTTGGTCAATAATAAGACTGTGCATGGATTAAGAAGTGCTTTTGACCTTGATGCGTGCATTGAACCATACACACGTTAGTATCTTCATTATAAGAGTATCTAATTTACCTAATCATCTTTTAATTTTAAATTTAATAATGAGATGTACACAGGTAAGACATGGCTGTTACTATAGCAAGATGAAATGGAATGAGAGCTTAGCACACTGTTAGCACACTGTCCTACACAATGCATATATAATGTTCTGCAACAGGTAATGTTGGTATTAAGAAGATTTGTCAATTCATTTGCAACCTTGGTATAGGGAGATCCATTGCTTATATCCCAGATTGGAAAAGTACATATTTCAGAACCATTCTGGCAATTGATGCGATGATATTTAATATTTTCATAAAACCATCTTTACTTTGTATACATCCCATTGGAATAATGAAAAAGGAGTCAGCTTATTACAATTCGTTGGGCGCATCACATACCGGCGTATCTATCAAAATACCCAAAATCCTTCGAACTAACTTCATCGGCATCATGCTGCTTGGTAGAGTTTGAAATAGTCCGTATCAGCTAGCTTGAGCAAAGAGAAAACTTACAAGAGCAAAGAGAAAACTAACATATTCTAGTAATCTAGTAACCTAAATAATTGTGAAAACTCTGATTATTTAAATGCTTAATTTGATGCTACAGTTGTAAAGTCATTAGGTGAAACGTAAAAATGTTCAATTCGGTCCCGTTTGTCTACAATACGATATACATCTTATAGATACAGCCGATATGTGATGCGTTGTGAAAAACGAATGCTATAGATAGGTCACTATGTGAAAACACGTTGCCCTTTTAGTTTTTCGCATAGTGACCTATCTATATATAGCATTCGTTGTTTACGACGCTTCACTTACCGGTGAATCTATGGCGTATATGCCGGGAACAGGACAATCTTGTTGTTAAAGGGGCATTAAGAGATCCTTCATGGAGGTAGTCCTCAATTTTTTCAGAAGTTGGGTTTTTCACATTCACATATTCTTAATGCTTATAGCCTATACGTACTAAATACCACCTGAAATTATAGAGCTTAATTTGCAGTATTTCGTGTGTAATTCATAGATTTGATAGCGTTTTGAGTTTCTATGTGATCATATCGAAACTACCACAACTCACCTAAAAGGCCACAGATGGCTTTCTACCTACTTTTTAAATTTTTATTCAAAATAACCTTGAAGACCACCCATGGCTTGTTACGTGATGCATAGTCATGACTTTCCTGATTCAATTGGTGGTGACTTTTAACCAAAATTAAAAAAGGTGAAAAGCACTAATATACCTTCGAAAATGCTGAGAAAATGTCTTTATTTTCATTTTTACTGATTTTTTTTGAAGAAATCATACATGAGAGGGTTTCTATGTATTATATTATCTATCTAAACAAGGTGAAAATATTGGATTTCATTTTGTGAGAAATCTCCCTGTGCCCCTTTAACGACGATTCATATACAAGCGTATGTACGATACGTCAGTTAGAGAAACAATAAGTATTCACTTTTTATACATATGACGTCTTGAGGTAATTGATTTCTAACTGATTAGGTTGACGTTGTGTTATTAGTAGATGTGATAATTTGATATTATACAAATACTCCAGAAATTAAAAATAAATTAAATTGAGATACGCCGTTATGTGAAACGCCCGACTAATTTGCTTTATGATTGTTTGTCTGTTCGTTTGTTTGTCGTTCTCTTTGAAACGTCGTTATATCTTTTGGATTGATAGTCCATCCAGAATCACAGAAGATAAAATAAATTCCGACATATAAATCCGCTACGCAAGTGTTGATGTCAACTGCATAACAATTGATACTCTTGAATTGGGTGCACGCTTAAGAAACTAGACGTCAAACTCAGAAACCGTCCAATTTAATAGGTTAATGGCTTTCCCTCAACGTTCGTATATTACGGTTGTTCCTTCTGGTTAACCGCATTATCTAAACTACTTACAGAACACAAACATTACAATGCATGTTGAGGAGCCGGCTACAAAAACACACCCTACTATATTTTTAATATAGGACCAATTTAAAAATGTTTGCGTTTTCGTAATGTTTTACATGTTTAAACAACTGCGGTGTCATTAACTTAGCAAGTGCTTGTACAGATGTCGTCAGTATATTAGAAACCGTTTTTTGATTGAATTGTTCAATTTATAAGTAAGACACTGAAATGCTGAATATATAAGCATTTGAGTATGCTCAACCAATTACAGGAAACTGGCTTTTGAAAACGAAATTAAGTGGCCACAAGTGCTTCTACTCGAGTCGTCCATTATTAAAACGTAGAATTGATTTCTAAAAGGTATAGTTATATAAATGGGTCAAAGTTATATTGCTGATTGTGAATTCTGTGCAAACACATCACCAACACATCGTTCCATGAGATGGTAATGCCTAATAACAATTAAGCTGTTGTTGTATTTCACTTGCTTCAATTATTGGGTTTAGGGCTTATATGCTTTAGAATAAGGCCAAACCTTATTCATGCCATGAGCCAGGGCTGCAGGCAACATTCTGTTCACTTTCATTCGCAAGTCATCAATAAATGGTCACAGCGGGTGAGGCGGGAATGTGCAATCTAGATCAATTAAGCATCTAATTATGCTAAACCATTCAATTGCGTAAAATTGTGTCAAACAGCGTGCGAATTTCAAAACCGTCAAGCATTGAATCTGGCAAGAAGCAACACTAACATTAAGGGAGAGGCGGTCACAAAATTCATGTCTATCCATGCAAATGAACGAATGCTAGTGTTAAATTGTGCAGAGTTTATGATTTATTAAATGCTTTTGATCTGCGTGTAAAGATTTTCAAGGGGTTATATTTAAGATAATTTAGAATAAATTATTTACACCTACTTGAATCATATATTTAGTTGAATCTAAGTTGTACAATTATATTATTTATTTTTGCAACAATTTAATATCGCGATCGTTAAATATCACTGGTTCGGGATTTCTTTTTTATTGTTTCCTCACCCTGCTATATTTAAGAGAATTAAAAAAAAAAATCATTCAGTAAACAATTGAAAATAACAACAAAATTACAGATACGCTCGTATCAAATGAAAACCAATGTTAATTGTAAAAACGATGGCCGATATCTCAAAACGTCAAAATGCGGTAATTATGAAATTGCAAACAAGCATAATTCAAAAAAGCATGTCGTATCACCATATCCTTTGGCATGTACATGTATGTAGAGCAGATTTAGATCTAGTAAACTATAACGAATTTTAAAATCATGCTCTAAATTTGAATTAGAGTGCAAAATAACCTGATTGGCTGGTTACCGGTTGCCATGGCAACCACATACACATCCGGTTCCATAGATGGAATTTTTTGGTGTTTTTTAGTTATAAATGTTTTAGTGTTCAGCCAATCAGAGGCTCTTTGTGGTTACCATGGCAACCAGAGTCAATTTTCACGCATATTTTGAAACTTTGCGACAAGGGCTTCAATACTATATATAACATCAATGTGCCACTACTTGGGAACATTAAGTAAATTGATCACGAATTCCGGGGCCATACACCACCCCTAATGTACAGGCTGTCCCAAAATGATTAGTACCCATCGATGCTCAAAGTTCAATCATTTTTGTCATCATCAAAATCGATGGGATTAGGTCCGCTGTTTCAACATCATCTTTGTCACATTGTACTATTTTATTAGAATTTTAGATCATGAATATCGGATTTATCAAACTCAAAATACACTCCATTATGTAAAACATGGTGATTTTACCTTTTTGACAAAGTGCTAAAAAAATGTGTGTGCTATTACAGCTTGTTTGAAATAAACTTGTGTATTCTCATAATCTCTTGTCTACTCAATATATAATCTTGTGTGTCTTTCTGTTGTAACTGTTATTAGTTATGGGTGTTCAAATCATTAATAATTATTATTCTTAATTCAATTTAACGGGTAAAAGAAGTTTGTCACACTTGAGTGACCCCGTGCATTGTTTTATTTGACAAGTGTTTAGCGACTTCTAAATGAAGTGGTATTTGGTGAATCACCAGTGGCTTAGATTTCATTTTCACGTTGGATAATGGATTTCGTGAGGTTAAACTCTAAGGGACTATATCATTTTTAGCAAGTTTGTAGGAAATTGCATCCCAATATAAAAAAGAAGTCTAAGCCACTGCTAATTACCCATGACCACGTCTTTATCTGTTTAAAAGTCCCTCAAGTTTAGCTCAGAACTAGCTCATTATAGAAACAAAGCTTGGGGTCGCTCATGCGTGACGATCCATTTTTAATCTTCAAATTGAATCAAAATGAAGAAGTATTAATGGTTTGAACAACAATATGATACAACAGCAGTTTAAAATAGAAGGAAACCAAAGCTATTAGCAGACAAGCGATTGAGAGAATGTATTAGTTTCTGTCAAACAAGTCTTTTAAAAACACATTTTTTTGCACTTTGCCAAAAAAGTGAAATCATCATGCCTTACACAATGGAGTGTAACTTCAATAAAATAAGTCCGATATTCATGATTCAAAATTCTAATAAAAGGATAGAGTATAGCAAAATTGATAAAAAAAAAACCGGATCTAATTTCATTGATTTTGATGATGAAATTTTTTATTGAACTTTGGGCATCGATGGGTACTAATCATTTTGGGACAGCCTGTATGCATGGCCCTGGACACACTCCTATCTTAGTCGCAACGTGAAAATTCAATATTATGGTTAGCTACAATGTTAATCTAAAGAACATCGAAAGTCATAGTGAAGTTCTGAACGTTTTATTGGCACATATGTTCATTCTTTTGTAGCAAAAGGTAATCATTCCTCCACTTAGTGTATCCCTGCCAAAAAGACAGAGAAGTCCCCTGTGTTTTGATCAAACGATTATATTGATATCCACATTTCGTAGGTCCCAAAAGTCTCTTTCCCGAGGTTATACCCCACGCACGGCGAAACGGTGTTGCCCATCGAATACCCCACGCACGGCGAAACCGTGTTGCCCATCGAAAATTATCTCCACGTACCTTCATTTTAAATAAATCAATGCAAAAATGATTGACATGAGCAATAATATCAACCAAAACACCACGGACAAGGTGTAACCATACACGTGGCTGTTAAATTAGCCGCAGATTGGCCCGGCTTTCGGAATGGCTTATAAATGTCATTGAACTGACTGACTTGAACGCTATTTATGCAACACGTTGGTTGGAAATACGTATGCATTTCAACTGCTTGGTAACTTTAAACCACCCATTGCGGAATACTACAGCTATTTACCGTGCCTATTAATATACTCTAATGCATTTACTGGTAGAGCAAAATGGCTTGGCATTTGGCGATATAATGAAAAAAATTGACCACCCTCATGTTATTAGATTGACCAATATTGATATTTGGAAGATGAGATTTTGTTAAATTAAAGGGAAATCAGCTATTTTTGGAGATAATTGGAAGGTAAACAATTTGTTTTGCTGAGCTTCACTATAAGACATGCGTAGACGTTGCGTTGGAGGTTTTTTACCCAGTTCGATTAATCACAAATTATGGTAAATGTATGTGAATTTACTATTAAAATACTGAAAACATGATAAAAAAGATTACTGTAAACCTGGGTATCATTTGCAACGTGAAAGGTACAAATTGTCCTGATTGGTCAACACTTAGGATGACAAGAACAAAGTTGGACTTTTATGTTCGAATATGTCCGCATTCCCCATTGATTGAGACCCTTGATTGAATCATTTAATTACACCCTCCGGCCAAAATAAGCTTAAATGTATACTTCACTTGCCTGATTGAGATATATCAAATCAGATCATTTACCATTATGAGAAAATGGAGCATAAAGGTAACTATGACACTGTATGTATTCAGCTCTTCTGAAGCCCGCCCTCTCTATCTACTATACAATGTCCTACTCTAATGAATCTTGGACATTGGCTTTCACCAAGAACCTCCGGAAATCCCTTAATGGGACATGCATGATGATGCATTGGAATGTCGTCTGCAGACGCCTGTCGCGTGGACAGCTTTAACATCGCATTACAAGATGAGATCAAGATCAACAGAAGTAAACAGTGTACATGTGATAGTATTTGTTCTAGAACACGGTGACTTTTCCTTTTATCTAGAAAGTTGATCGTCTGTCTCTCCCAATGTGGATATAAATGTAATATCGATCCACTTACCTATATTTGCAGCATAATCCCACCAATCGTATGAACACTGTTCCGTCTTAAGACCACTTAATGTTTTAGCCACAACAACCCTTGGTGGTGAGACAACTGCCCGTACTATTAAGTAGAACACAAAGACAGCTACTATGAGACCTAATCGCTTGATGAGATCAATGTCCGTTATACGAACTCTAGCGGCTGAACGGACACGGAAGACTACGGAGATTCTGAAAGGTTAAAGTTTAAAGGCCATACATTATTTTTGTATAAACAATTTCTCAGAAAACTAAACATTTATTGAAATTGACACAATGGGTAAGGATAATCTTCATAATCATATTTCAATGTGACTGCTGTTGGGAGACGGTTAGACTATTTTGATGATTAACAAATTTGAAATTTGAATTTCTTCAAAACTAGGGATTAAATTATGGCAAATATGACATGATATAGTTAGTGCGACATCACTAGTCCTGTAATCTCTTAAAGCAGGCTGCAACCTTACCTCCAAGTTTTAAGAAGCAAAGCACCGAATAATGTAGCAAAGCCGATCTCTTTAAACCATTGTACTAGTGTACACGTTGCAACTGTCGGTACACCATAACTTATTGGAATCTGTAAAAAGACAAAATCTCTATTAGTCGCCGGGATTAGTCGATATCATGACAAATGCATCAGATGTTTCATGTAAGCCTAATTGCCATTTTTGTAACTATTGTTGACGTTGATTGAACGACATGCACAGCCCGATTCCTAGTTTTCATGACATATGTCCATGTAAGACTTCACCAGTCATTTTAATGTGTTAGTAGTTATGCACTGTTGAATCTGTTTTGACCTATGGAGCCGAGACTTGGACACTAACAGCTAAAATGAGAAAAGCGCTGGATGATTGCTACACTCGCCTCTTAAGAAAAGCACTTAATGTATCATGGCAATCTCACACCACCAACAAAGATCTATATGGGAACCTGCTACCAATATCAGAGAGGCTAAGACGGAGGAGATTAAAATTTGCCGGCCACTGTGCCAGAAGGGAAGAGGAAGCAGTCTCCAAAGTTCTCCTGTGGCAACCCAAGCATGGACACAAGGCTAGAGGACCACCACGAAAGAATTACATCAAGCTTTTATCAGAGGATACAGGACTAACTAGGCAGGACATGAACAACTGCATGCTTGAAAGACCAGTATGGAAGGCCATCACAGAAGTCCGTCCCTTCGGGACGCCTTAAGCAAGCAAGTAAGCAAGTTATGCACTGCCGAGGCTCTCCGGACGGAAAACGTGATGTTAAACGTTCAGACGCATTAACAAAGCTCTCCCGTTTGGGATTGAGCACTTTTATTCAAAAGCTAGTCTAACCATGAAATAATGTCGATATTCATAAATTTATGTTTCTTATTATGCTCCTGACATTTTATCAGTTGAGCACTTTCTGGCTATCTGGAAGCCTTTAGTTAGACCGATCCTGGGAATGAGTCTGAATAGCTGATACCTTTGAAAGTGTATTCAATTTTTATTAGATGTGAGCGATTCAGCCATAATACCATCATCTTGTCGTCTGACGATTGCCTTATTGGCATATAACTCAGAGTAACGACTACCTCTCTCGGGATGTCTAAACTTTGAATTTTTACAAAGCTCAGTAGTATTAATAATAACGCGTAAACAGATAGATTGATTCGATCGAAGTGTCACCGCGATCACGTTGTTTTGCAATATTGATGATCATAGCCATCTTGAGTTGGGCATGTTTAGGACTGAAGTTTCGTTGTAAGATACTGAAATATTTGGGCAATTTAGTATTCTAAAATCTTAGCTTCATTTGTGTTAATGGGCCAATGTATATGCTATTTCATTTTTTATATTCAGAAATGACAGTTTACAAGAAATGTCTGGAAATATTGTTTGTGCAAAAGTATAGTAATGTACAAAATATACGATTGAAATGTTCAGGCTTTCCAGGAAATGTTTGCAAACTGCTGTTTCAATTTCCAAGAAAAACTCTTTGGATCGCCGTATTCTGATACGCAAAGAGATCAGCTGTCAAAAGCTCGAGGTCTTTAAAATAGATTGTGTCAAAATATAAATACTGGTATTTTCCATCTTTTAGGTTTCCAATGATTATATTTAGCGCAAAGCGGCCTCCTTTTATGTTGTAAGTTTCCGATGTTGCAAGTTTCCGAACAATGTCAATAACTTCAAATACTTTGACGATACTGAC
The DNA here is from genome assembly GCA_035610835.1 of Ophiura sarsii. Lineage (NCBI taxonomy): Eukaryota > Metazoa > Echinodermata > Ophiuroidea > Amphilepidida > Ophiuridae > Ophiura > Ophiura sarsii. Next base: position 57,707,204 of record CM069458.1, on the reverse strand, counting down.
ACCGGAGTTGGTTATAAGACTCCGGCGGTTTGAATTTTCTTTGGTCATTATAATCAAAATCCATTATAACATTGAAACCAACGGAGATTAAAAAATTACGGGCATTCGTGTCCACCATCGTCTGGTACTTGTCATTTTCGACTCTACAAATGACGGTGTCCTTTTAAATATTCATTGATATGATTATTCATTGTACGTCACTGTCAAATGTAAAATGTTTTAATGAGGATTTGCATGTTGTATCGCAATAAAATACGACGGGAATTGTGATTAAATAGTAGTTTCAGTATGACATCGGTGTCGGGGCCCAGATACCATCATCTTCTCGTCTGACGATTGCCTTAATGGCATGAAACTCAGAGTAACGACTCCCTTTCTCGGGAAGGTCTAAACTTTGAATTTTTAATATATAATACCGTATATGTAGATAACAAGCATTTTGATTAATAGCCATGGTATTCATAGCAAAATTAATGTAATTTTCACGGTACATTTTGGGACACCCTGTAGTATAGCAATACCATAAGATTTCATGAAATAACATGTAATCCCGACGTTTTCGAGTTTAAAATCACTAAGTGCGCGAGTCTGCACAATCTGTTATGCATTTGTAAGGACATAAATTAATTTTAATGACACGTCCTCTCTGCCAAGGAACAAACATTGTTACACAAAATTATCAAATAATGTATGCAAAATTACTGTCATGTCTTGAATATTATTGTTTGCTGGCAGTATAACATTGCCAATAAATTTTGTTTAAATCCAAATGTATTCAAAAATGACTAGACGAGATCTTTCATTTCATAGAAAATGATGTTCTTCTAGCAATTCACAATTATTCATTGGCCATATTTGCTTTCAAACACACACAGACACCACGCAAGCCTAGAACCGACTCTGCAGCGCGATTACCATCACAAATATTTTAAATCTTAAATTTCCCAAATGAAATATCCCCGTGTAACCACCACTTTGTTTGTACCATAATGGTTATAATTGCCACAACCCAAATTATGCAATTCTGTAAATCTGCAAGGTTTCGTATGGGGAATGTGAAACGTATAGATTAATGGTTTAATAATACCAACGACAATCTAACTACGAAAGAACACCTTAACTATGTTAACAGCTACCGTATATGAGGTCTTGAAATTGGTTTCAACTGCATGATCTATCAAACTGTCACCCACTTGTGATCACTATTTGCATTACTCGTGACATTTCGAGCCACACTAAAGGGTAGACTACACGTTTGAGACATCTTAAATTGTACACAGTTTGCCAACAGCGAACACGTATGCATAAGAAGGAGGTACACTTTGATGATCATATTAAATATCGAGTGAGACGACAGTCCTAAAGAAGTGACTTATCATGTAATAAATATACTCATAACTCCGGCCACAATAAAGCTTAAATGTAAACATTATTAATAAAAAAATTGGGAAGAATATTTCTCGCTATAATGTGAGATATAGCACGCGAAGCTCAACTAATACATGATAGTAATGAGGTTGTAACGTACTTTTCATGGGAAGTTTAAATTTACTAACACACAGGGTGCACAAACAGTTGTATTTATTTGATTTTGTAGGTTTTTAAATATATAAAATCAAATAAATTTAAAAATCGCTTTCAAATAAGGGCCAAACAACCCCAAACACCCTCCCCTTAAAAGCTGTGAACATTTCAATGCAAGGCTGATCTTTTTATTTTTTAAACTGTAATATCACTATGCACGACCCAGTACTACTCACTCACATACAAGATGGTACACACAGGGAGGACTGTACTTGTTATTGTTGGGAGTTTTATGATCCCTATGTACGACACACAGAGGTACACACACCGGTCGGGTGTTGTACTGTGAAATGTTTGAAGATTTAAGATCACTATGTACGACGCACGATGTAATGAGGTTGTAACGTACTTGGCTATGGGGAGGTTTTTAAAATTTAAAAATTCACTAACACACATGGTGCACAAACAGTTGTATTTATTTGATTTTGTAGGTTTAAATCACTTTCAAATAAGGGTGAACACACACACACTTTGTCGAGCCCTGCTTTGATTTGGTGAACTACCAACAATATTGTAAATGTACTATGTTTGTGTTAATGTGCAATAACATAACACTGAAATATGATGATGTCTTTTGTAAATGTTGGCAGTTTTAGGATCACTTTATGGGCGACTCATACCGACTCTTATCTTACATAGAAGTGCACATGCGCAACCTTGCGAGTGTTATTGTTGGTAGCTTAGTATATTTATGTTCAACTCAATGGGACTCACTAATATAAACATAGGAGTGGTGGTACAATCTGGAGATGGGAGAATAATCTGGTGATCAAGTATGCAAATCATATTCTTGTTAACGAGATTCAAAATCTCTATGCACGAAAACTCGAGTCAGAAAACTTAAAATCCCATATCTATGTTCAACACATTTCGACTTATTCATACACAAGGATGCCAAATCTGACGATTGTGTACTGGTAGTTGATCATACACGTTACCTTACTGTTAATGAGTGTTAAGCTCACTATGTAAGACTCGGCACAACTATCACACAATCTTGCAAAATACTTGTTACTGTTGTTGCTTGGGGTTTTAATATAAATATCGTCAACTGGCTGGTCTCAGTGACACAAAGCAATGTACATTCTTTTGTTGTTGTTAATGTGTTGGGTTTTTAGAAAACAATGTAGTAATTAGCATGACTCACTTACATGCATGGAAGTTGCACGCAATTGATGTTCTTGTTATTGTTTGGAGTTTTATAATCAATGTGCACGACACAGCACGATTTACTGAAATACGGGGGTTAGGGTGCCTAGATTGGCGATGATTATTTTGATAAACAACATAGGCCGGGTTCACTGATAGACGGGCCTGACAGGGTATATATCAAAATGAATGAACACGGGTTACATCAATCGTTAGTCTGTTTTGAGGAAGGTGTTGGCAGCACGACGGGTGACAAAAACTTCCCGCCAAAACACAACATTGTATACTGCCGGAAGAAATACCTCGTTTGCGGATGCATATACATTGTAGAGTAGATGATTATTTATAAGACTCGCGCTAGCAAAGAATGCACTGAGATATATTGTTACGGAATATGGCGCCAAAAAAATGGTAGTAATCTGTTGATGCTATACAATTTATTTATATAAGGTTCTTATGAACAGAAACGCATCGTGCATGAGAAATTGTTGTTTCATTTGATTAGCATATTCCATGTGTGTTTTTACTCCGTTATATCGTTATATTTAATATTCATGCGCAGGCAATCTATATCGCGTGCACTTGTCCGTAACTGAACAGTTCATATTCACGTGTATACGTCAAATCAAGGTTAAAACATGAATACATTTATGTTTTTTGACATTTGCCTTATTTGATTACGCCCAAAAGCGGGTTCAATACATGACCCGGTTTCTGATAGTTGCTTCTTTTTAATGAAATTGGGGTTTTCTCTATCCTGATTTATTGCCATATTGCTTTCCAAATTGGTTTAGATTATATGATCTATAATTGATGGTAACTCAGATTGAGTAACGGCAACGAGGCGGGGATCACATAGGGTAAGTGAATACCGTATTAGGGGAATAGTAATTGTCGTTCTCAAACCCGTACTCTCTTCATAATCAACATCTTACACACAATTACCTTCACGATACTCTAGGCATACACCAAACGACATCCTTAGGGACGCACCATTTGATTTTCAGGGGGGGTAGGAAGTTGGGTACGGGGGAGATTTTTTTTTTTTGGCCGCCGCAAGGGGTGAATTTTCATTTTTTTTTACTCATCAGGGGGTGATTTTTTTTTTTTTGGCCTGCATAGAGGGGGAATTTTTTTTCTTCCGAAAACTTCCTACCCCACCCCCCCCCCCCCCGAAAATCTAATGGTGCGTCCCTTATTGTACTATTTTCCTTCAATAACCACCAGAGAATAAATAGAGCAGTGTACTCCTCATTTGACACGTAAGTTGTATCAGAGAGAGAATGGGTACCAATATTCAAAGCACTGTTTAACCATTTTGTTCTAGCATGTTACATGTGGCATTTGCCCCTATGTAACAACAAGTATATCCGTGCGTGCGCGTACATGTATCCTACATCGGCGTAAGTAATACAAACACTTGAAAACCGAAAAATAGGTAAAAGCGTTCTACAGCTAAATCTCTATCACAAAATGGGATCCAGTCATGGATCGTGTCGTGTCAACTTGCTCCCGTACAATGTCTAATATGTTTTAGCATCTAAATAAAATTTAATATTGGTTTAATCATGTTAATTGTCAGGTAAGCCGTAATTCTTGCAATTTTACATAACTTTCAAAATAGAAACCGGTGACATATCGTCATATTGTTTGTGTCCATTACATTCAATCTAAAATAAAAACGTCAACAATTTTTACGTTCGCAAAGAATGTACAAACAGGTGACAGTTCATATAAACAATAGTGAACTCTTTGCGAAACTGTTACAGGATAACTGGTTTATCCATACATGGAGCAAAATGTCTGTATATTATCACACAGAACAAAAAAGCCGAGTTTGTAAAATCCATTCTGTACAACTCACTGAGCGAGCAAATACCTTAATTGCAAATTCTATCCATGTTACACTGCCATTATAAGCTGCACGATTGTTGTAAATTGGCAGAATTAAGGAGATCTAGGTTTGACAGAAAAGGGATATCAAAAACTACCCTTGGGTAATATTCTACGTGCCTTCATAGTGCTCGTTCAATCTTGCGGCTGAATCGTCCCATAAGCCTCATTGTAAATTAACCGCTGTTGGAATGATGTTGCTGCATGACAAATACTGACTTAGAAATGCACCCTCTATATCGCGATTTTCATTATGTGGGTGGTTTGACAGATTGACAGATACTTAACCGCTGTAATGCGGTTTCAGACCGATATTATGAACCGCTTCGTGTTAACTTCCTCTCTTACCATGCTTACCGTGTCGTATCACGTTAAGCCTTAATTCTTGCAATTGTATATAACTTTTAGATATAAACCGTAGTGACCGATCGTCCATATTGTGTGTGCGCATTACGAGTTGCATGTATTCAACGAATGCCATATTTTATGTAATATACCACTTTTATTTTTAATAGAAATATTGTGTTAATCTAAAAGTACATCTAACGGAACTTGATGTTTTGTTGAACAACACGCACCAATCGAACTGATAATCTGTTCACAACTTCGTATTATCATTCTATGATGTATTTCAACCGAATATTTATTCAACTTCAATGCTACTTAGGCTGTGATATCCACGCAATATCCAAGTATTTGCTTTATATGAACCATGTCAACTAACATCACTGGCTGAAATATACATACAAGCCAGTGTCTACCGGATCTAACGCCATTGTACAATTATGTTGAACCATGTAAGTTCTCATGAATATTCTAGTAATAAACAGAAATACCTCATAAAAATATTGAGATTTGATAGTATGACTAGGTGCTTTAATGACAAAGTATTATCCGAGAAATATATTGGTTACGAGTTATTATATATTTTGTGGTAAATCACTATCAGAGTCCAATACGAGTGCCTCATTAATTTCCAAATGGATGTGTAAAAAGCATTTAGTCATAGTCGAATTTAATAAAAAGAACGGTAAGGGAATAACTAGTGATCTTCATCCGGACAAATATTTCCTCTACATAGTTCAGCAATCATTGTGAATTCTTAAAGGTTTGAGTCACTTACACACTAAGGCACTCACAGATCACCTGTTACTATTAGAAGATTTAAGATCACTATGGACGACACAAAATGACCTAATCACTCACACGGGCCCACAGTCTGGTGATCATTATGTTGATAAACAAAGTAGGTCGGGTTACGCTGATATGTCAAAATGATGGGAAAGTTTGAATGTATTCGAATTTAATAATTAGTCTGTTTTTGGAGATTGTTTGCAGTACGACGGGTGACATTAAGTTCGCGCCAAAACACAACATTGTGTACTACCGCTAGAAATACCTCGTTTGCTTATGCATGTAGAGAAGACTATTATTTATAAGACTAGCATAGTATGCAAAGAAATCTATTGTTTAGCAGAATATATTAGAATGTCTCGCTTGTTCGGCGTCGGAATATTGTTACTAATGCCAACAACAACAAAATGTTGTCCTCGACCGCCCGCTCGTCAGATTTAGGGCAGCTCCAATTTTTGTTCTTCTTTTTTCAGATTTTTTCCTCTTTTTTTTCAGCTTCTTTTTTCAGATTTTTTTAAACAGTTTAAATGGCATTGACTATTAAATTAAGTGTTTATAACATATATGTGCGACTCTTAGTGTGATTTCAACTTCTTGTTGGCTGAACTTTGAGATTCCGCTGGTATAAGAAAATTAAAATAAAACAAATCCGCCCGCCCGCCCGCCCCTCCTCTATGAAAGCTGTGGCGGACAACATAACAATTTATTTGTTTTGGCCTAATCTATTGATCCTTATATACATTCGATAGTGTTCTCATTTGGACAGAAATGCATCTTGGGTTTCATTTGATTGGGAAATTTCATGTGAGTATTCTTGCCCCGTTATATCGTGAATTGATAACGATTGTAATATTCATGTGCAGAAAATCTCTGCCACGTGTAATTGTCCGTAACTCAACAGTTCATATTCACATGTATACACACGCCAAATCTAGGTTAACATGTATATATTTCATATGGGGTATTTTTTACACTTGCCTATTTTATTAAGTCCGAAAGTGGGTTCAATACATGACCCGGTTTCTAATAAGTTGCCTCTTTTTAATGAAACTTGTTTTATCTTTATACGGTTATGCCGAATCACTTTGGATTATATGAACTATTTCGAAGGTAACCACAAATTATTGAACAAATCCAATGAGGCGGGGATCACATAGGATAAGTTGACTGAATATTAGGGGAACAGTGCTTATCGTTCTCGTTCACTAACAATCTCTATTATGGGCATCTTACACACAATTACCTACATGATTCGCAAGGCTTACACTATGAGGAATCGCTATTGTGTTATTCATTCGCCTTCGATATAACCACCCGAGGTTATTAGAACGGTTAACATACTACGAGCTCCTCAACCTTGTCAACATAAAATAAGTATTGGTACTCTGGGAATTTAGGGTATTGTTTTCAAGTACTGTTTAACAGTTGAGTAAAACTAAATTTCGTCTTTATGACATGATTCTAATAGATTTGCTTATTTACACAAAGGTTATACCGATACTTTATGTGACTCATTGTCCTCGTTCAATCTAGCGGCTCTGAGTCATCGCAACAGCCTCGTTGTAAAATAGCCGCTGTTGGAATAATGTTGCTGTCAAATACGGATTTAAAAGTGCACCCTCTATATTGTAAATTTTCAATTATATTACAACAAATTTATTAAAAATTGGTGAAGACAGCAAATATTATTAAACTGTAAACAGGTACAGGCAGGAAAGGTGACCTGGATCTTTTAAATAAAGATGCCATAAGATAATAGGAAAACAACAAATTGTTAACAGGTACCATGATATACTGATGATGAAATAAATCGAAAGCTTTGTAGCTCTGTTTGACCTGTTAACAATTTGTTGTTTTCCAAATTGATTAAAAATTGATTAAAACTATACTTACAGGTACAGGTAAGTGTCATTATTTGCCTTACCGTATCCAATTCAATTACACGTAAGGTTCTAAGTGATATTTCATGTAAGTGTTGTAATACCTTGTACATGTTTGATACTAATAAGAACTCATGAGTAACAAACACGGTAGTAATAGAAGAGGAATCTAAGCTTAGCAAAAGGGGAAGCATTGTCGACTAGGTTAGCCACTTGTGACTCTTTTTAAAACTACTTTATGTAATAGGAAAGTGGGACAAGAATCCTAGCTGACTTGCACCTTCAAGCAATTGCATAGCGTACGCAATCAAGAACAGAAGTATACCATATTAGCGGCAGAGACTACTTATCTTAATTAAATAATCACAGAATAATATAAGATTATTTTTAGAACTCAAGCAATATAGATATAGGTTAATGTCTAGTCTAAACTTGCTTACAAAATAATGAATGCATACGTACACCGTCATATTATGGAAACAGTTCGGTAAACACAAAGGCTCGTTAAGTGTTATTTGTTTCATCATTAAAAAGTAACAATGTGGTAACCAACGATTAAAACTGCTTGCTACAATGTTGCATTCACTCGTACCAATAATGTAATAGCCCATCTATATTACCTCTACATGAATGTATACTAGTAATTTCAACTTTAATTAGTATCAAGGTCTACATTACTCGCAGTCATTGACTTTATAGCTCTCAATAAAGATTGCACTATGAAATATTGAATTCAATTAACATTTTTCGCAATATCTTGTTGTTGATCTCTGTGTTCAAACAACTCACTTTCTCAAACCCGATATGACAGATGTATCCTAGATATACTGAACTAAAATGACCCATTAGTGTACTGAACTTACTCGGCATGGGATGGCTTCACTTGGACCACGTGGCTTGCGCGCGCACAAGTTCTATCTCCTGTAACACTAAACCACGGGTATATATGGTCTCCGATTTTTTAGCCTGTGAAGCCCTCCCCCCGTGGCTGAGTGGTAGTATATCTCGCCTGTCACGCGGCCGACCCGGTTCAATTCCCGGGGCCGGCGGACATAATTGTTCCCATTTTTTATTTAACCCCCTCCCCCTGTTCTTCGTTCCATCCCCACTGCCACGTTCTAGGGTTAGGGTTAATACGACACCACACAGTGCATTTCTATAACCCTAACCCTACTACGTCTCACAGTCACCTCACAGCCAGCACCACTTGGCTTGCGCGCGCACAAGTTCTATCTCCTGTAGCACTAAACCACGGGTATATATGGTCTCCGATTTTTTAGCCTGTGAAGCCCTCCCCCCGTGGCTGAGTGGTAGTATATCTCGCCTGTCACGCGGCCGACCCGTGTTCAATTCCCGGGGCCGGCGGACATAATTGTCCCCATTTTTTATTTAACCCCCTCCCCCTGTTCTTCGTTCCATCCCCACTGCCACGTTTTAGGGTTAAGTAACGTGCGATATAGTTATAGAACGGCACAATACACTGACAATACTAGTAGTAGTCCAATGTGATAATATGACTAGGTGTTTTGTATAAATAACACAATATGGCTGAAGTACGTGCAAAGGAACATCCGAGAAATATTTGGTTACCAATCATAGTACACTTTATAGTATATCGATATCAGCGCGTGCCTCATGCATTACATTCTGAGTGGATTTAATAAAACACACATAGTCACAGACTACTAAAACAATAATGTTTTAACAGAATAAAAGATGGAAACTCCTAATAAATATTTCCTCTGCAGTTTGGCAATCATTTTGAATTCCTTTTTTGAATCAGAGATGCACGTACAGGTGATCATGAGCTTGTTTGGGAGTTTTAAGATCACTATGGACTACACAGCACGACTTAATCACTCACATGGTTGTACAGTCTGGCGATCATTATTTTGATAAAAGGTAGGTCGGGTTACACTTATAGACGGGGTAATGTCAAAATGATGGAAAAGTTTCCATGTATTCGCATTACATCAATATTCAATCGTTAGTCTGTTTTCAGGAGAGTGTTGGCAGCACTACAGGTGACACTAACTTCCCGCCAAAAACGCAACATTGTATACTGCCGGAAGAAATACCTTGTATAAGGATACATATAGAGTAGACGATTATTTATAAGACTAGCATAGAATGCAGTGAGATCTATTGTTTAAGCGGAATATATTAGAATGTCTCGCTTGCTTGGCGCCGAATAATTATAGTAATCTGTTGATGCTATTACAATTTATTTATATAAGGTTCTTATGAACAGAAACGCATCTTGCATGACAATTCTTTTTTCATTTTGATTTGGATATTCCATGTTTTTTGATTCGTTATATCGTGAATTGATAACGATTGTGAGTACCCATACAAAGTATATTGATCAGTTTTCTGAATGAAATATTCATGTGCTGGCATTCTTTACCGCATGTAATTGTCTGTCTGCAACTCAACAGTTCATATTTACATGTTATGTTTACATACTTCAAATCTAGGTTGAACATAAATACATTTCATATGTTTTTTGACATTTGCCAATTTTATTACGTTCAAAAGCGGGTTCAATACATGTCCCGGTTTCTGATAGTTGCTTCTTTTGAATGAAACTGGGGTTTACTCTCTACTGATACTGCCAAATTGCTTTAAATCATGTGATCTAGTTTGATGGCGAACTTTACTGAGTAAATGTAACGAGGCGGAGATCACATAGGGTAATTGAATATTAACAACGAGGCGGGGATCACATAGGGTAAGTGAATATTAGGGGAATAATGATTATTGCTCTCAAACCCGTACTCTCTCCATAATCAACATCTTACACACAATTACCTACACGATACTCTAGGCATACACCAAACGACATCCTTATTGTATTATTTTCCTTTAATAACCACCAGAGACTAAGCGAGTAAGTTTTAGCACACAGAGAATTGGTACCAATATTTAAAGCACTGTTTAACCCTAACCAGTAAAGCTAGTTTTTTGTGCGTATCGGGGGGAGGGGGGTAAAAGTGCTATTTTTTTGACCCGAAAAATCACCCACCACCCCCCGGGATTCGATCGCGGGACCATCCGCACCCAAGTCTGTCCCTCTACCAACTGAGCTAACTCCCTAGTGGCTATGCGGCCACAAACTCCGTGGCCACATATGCCTGCGGTAGGTGACGTCATCGCGGCAATGCAGCAGCACGTGCCTGGAGATAGTTTCTGGCAGTGAGATTTAGTGAGATTCAGTGCGGTTAGGGTTAATAATTTTGTTTCTAGTATGTTACATGTGGTTAACAATTTTGTTCTAGTATTTTACATGTGGCATTTGCCCCTATGTAACAACATTGAAAGGTATGCCGAATGTAAGTTGCGCGTGTACATGTATCCTATTAGGTAATGCAAACACCTACAATCTGAAAAATAATGGTAACGGCATTCTTCAGCAAAATCTCTTACAAAATGGGATTCATTCACAGATCGTGTCGTGTCGACTTCCTCGAGTACAATGTCTGATATGTATTAGCATCAGAATAACATTTGATATGGGTTTAATCATGTTAATTGTCAGGTAAGCCTTAATTCATGCAACTTTACAAAACTTTCAAAATAGAAACCGTAGTAACCGATCGTTTGTGCCCATTACATTTGATCTAAAATATAACTCGCCAATTTTCACATTCCCAAAGAATGTACAAACAGGTGTACAGTTCACATAAACAATATGAACTTTTTGCGAGCCTGTAATACAGGATAACTGGTTTATCCATACATGGAGCAAATTTTCTGTATATCACAAAGGGAAAAAAGCCGAGTTTGTAAAATCCATTCTGTACAACTCAGTGAGCGAGCAAATACCTTAATTGCAAATTCTATCCATGTTACACTGCCATTATAAGCTGCACGATTGTTGTAAATTGGCAGAACTTAGGAGATCTAGGTTTGACAGAAAATGGATTCCCAAAACTACCCTTGGGTAATACTCTGCACGCCTTCATTGTCCTCGTTCAATCTTGCGACTGAATCGTACCGTAAGCCTCATTGAAAATAGCCGCTATTGGAATGATGTTGCTGCACGACAAAATACTGACTTAGTTAATGCACCCTCTATATTGCGATTCTCATTATGTGGGTGGTTTGACAGATTGACAGATACTTAACTGCTGTAATGCGGTTTCAGACCGATATAATGAACCGCTTCGTGTAAACCTCCTCTAGTACAGTGTCAGTGTATTTTACATTAACATAAAACTAAATTATTGGTTTAATGATCACGTTAGCCTTAATTTTTGCAATTTTACATAACTTTTAAATATAAACCGTAGTGACCGATCGTCCATATTGTATGCGTCCATAATTGAGCTGTATTCAACGAATGCCATATGTTATGTAATCGCCGTACCACTTTTATTTTTAATAGAAATATTGTGTTAGTCTAAAAGTACATCTAACGGAACTTGATGTTTTGTTGAACAACACGCACCAAGCGAACTGATAATCTGTTCACAACTTTGTATTATCATTCTATGAAGTATTTTAACCGAATGTTTATTCAACTTCAATGCTACTTAGGCTGTGATATCCACGCAATATCCGAGTATTTGCTTTATATAAACCATGTCAACTTATATCACTGGTTGAAATATACATACAGACCAGCGTCATATGTCTACCATATCTCATGCAATTACACATGTTGAACCATGTAAATGCTCATGAATGTACTATAGTGTAGCAAACATGAGATCTTAGGAGTAACACAACGAGGGCTTAGTGCCGCAATATATCTAATAGTTGCCACTTGATATAAATGAGCTAGCATATATACAAAACAATTGGTATAAGCTTAATGTAACTCAGAGATCCTATTGCAGATATGGTCATTTTGTTTACATACTTTGTGATGTGAAATGGCAGTATTTGTAATAGCTGCCATATGTTATACACTTGTATGTGCTGTATGGTGCACCCTTGTGATACTGAAATTCTTACACTTATAGATAAGGCATTTTGGCTCTAAACCCGTGGAATAAGCGATAAAAAAACATTTCAATAAGCCGAGAGGATTACTGATTAAAGGGGCACGGAGAGATTGGTGATCAAAATGAAATTTGGACAAAATAAATAGTTTCAATAGATAGATACAGGTATGGTATAATAGAACCCAGAAACGTAATATTTCATGGGAAAAGGGTTAAAGTGATGGCGCTAGATAGACATTCTGGTGAAGCCATATGTGCTGAATTCTGCTGACAATTTCGATGTGATCTACATCGAAATTACCAAATTGTGAAATACTACATGATATACTGCGAAAGTTTCAGATAGTAGTTAGTATATCATGCCTATCAGTTGTAATGTAAGACTTGAAAATGGATTGGTTTGCTCTTTTACTAAAACGTTGAGAAAGAAAACAAACTTGTACCCCGGACCAAACACTTTGCTGGAAGAATTGGCATCCCATCTCGCAATAATGTAATAGCCCACCTCAAAATTAATGTATAGGCTACTCACATATTTCAAACTATAATTCACTTGATGTGGTCTTAGAGGGCGCAATGATAGTAAGCATTTATATGAGGGTGTACATGTACTGCATTCATATACTGACGATTCTCATCTTAAATATCGCAAATAAAAAGGCTTGTTCCCGTGTGGCCTGTGTGAGATCTCGTATCCATTGGTCAGCAATCCAATATGTTATTGGATTAAAACGGACAACTTCCTAAGGTTCAGGCAGCATCGTGATTTCATGACATAGAATCAATTGACCACTTAACTAGCCTAAAAACTAATGTCAGCTTTGCCAATGCTCAATAAGTAGAACCAACCAGTCAAATCGACCATTTAAACCATCACCCAGACGGTAGGGTATAAATAACAGCCTGGAGGGCTAAATTCACGTTTGGACAGCTCACCACGATCGTTTGGTTAAACATAGTCCCACTTACTCTATATTGCAATCGAGTTTATTTGAGATCACTACGCAGTCAGATATGTTGACAAGATGACCGCGTTCCTCAAACCACTGGAGTATGCTCTCATTTCAGCGAGTCTGTTCAAACAATCTGAGCGGAGGGATCTGGTTTATATTCTTATTGGTTGCAATATACTAGCGGAAAACATGGCGGTGAAGAGGCTTGTTATTTGATCTGGTTTAAATAATGTTCTTAAAGAAAAGCAATCACAGTAATATTCATGAATTATACCCCTCCCTCCCTCCCTCCCTCCTACAACAAAGTACTGGAAAAAGAAGTATACTGTAGGCCTAATCTATAACGACAATTTTCCTCGGATGTTACTTTCTCCTTTGACTATGATATGTGTTATCTTTCCAAAGCACCAAGGCGTATTTATCACATTAGACTGCTGTCAGTGTTGCAGTGTGCAGTGTGTTGTTCTGTAACTATACCACACGTTACTTGATGAAGTCTAAGCGAAGTCCAAATAGAACCTGAAGCCATCCCATGGCGAGTAAATTCAGTACACTAATGGGTCATTAGTTCAGTATTATCTAGGATACATCTGTCATATCGGGTTTGAGAAAGTGGGTTGATTGAACATTGAGACCAACTACGATATTGTGAAAAATGTTAATTGAATTCAATACTTCATAGTGCAATCTATATCTCAGTGTGGTGCGATGTTTTTCTGGTATGAGGATTTAAACAGACTGTACATGTATGTAAACCCTAGGTTTAACTAGTAGTTGACGTATTCACAATTTGTATTATCATTCCTCGATACATTTGGCTATTCAAATTTGGCCGAAACCTAAAGAGAAAATGTTTGTTCGTATCATCTTATTTCGAATTCAATAAAGGACTAGAATATTTTTGTTGTTAAATAAACATACAAATCCGAGCCCGAGCTAGCAACCTCACCATCTCTTGTCCAATCATCTTATGACTTATAAATGGTCAAAAGTGAGCGGCGGGAACGAGCGGTGAATAATGGTCCTATTTATATACAATTACAAAAGACTAACACCTTAAATTCATAATATCATATTGGAAAGTTTCTGAATACAAGTGTAACAGAGACATTTTTACTTAGTTCTGGAATGATCAATTATTTATCTATTCCCAGAGTAGACCAGTGCTCAATTAAAAAAAAAGGTTCTTCTGATAGGATTCGAACCGGCAATATGTAAGCAATGATCGTAAATTGTCATGGATGTATTCACGAATCCTATTTGTGTATACCTACACAATAAACCAAAAACTTTCGAGTTCAATAACAAGAAATATTTATAAAACAATATTCAAAAGAGACAACTGAATCCCCGAAGCCGGACAGTATGTTTGACTATAATATGTAATTAGTCCGAAAATGTTGTTTTATTAAAAGTTTAAAATCAACACAGGCGTAATTTAATATTGTCATGTTTGATATCAAATAAATTGTGCAGGTGTCAGCTGTTTCATAGTGTTTCTATAATTATTTCATAGAATCATTTATGAACATTATTTACTTTCGAAACATGATATATGGTCAAGTTGGACATTTGGTGTGCGTCAAGTTGGTTTTTTTAACCGTAAACACTATTCTATTGCATTCAAATGGTAGGCCTACCCCCTTTATATAATTATAGATCTATAAGGACCATTTGTATAGTTTGATTAACTTCAAATTGATGAGCCTCCTTTACACAGTAGCGAATTAATACAGAAGGGTGTAGACGCACATGAACGCTTGGATTACATTTTCGCGCGGAAAGATAAAAACGCACATTTCTTTGCCAATTTGGAATGGATTGAACTATACTTATTTAACCATTTTGTGTCGTCTGCTAGGAATTATAAAAATTGGCAGTGTTTAGTGGAATCAGATGCGACGGATATAATCCTGTGAACTCTTAGAGAATCCAGGGGCTAATAATTGGTCAAAGGTACACGTGAAAATGAGAGGCGGGAACGAACAATACGAATGTGACGGGCCACGGATGTACATTTTAGATGTCATGATATTAAGAATAATGCTTACCGGACAGTATAAGAAGAATCCACCTAGTAAAATTATCCGCAATAACACGGGACTAGCTGCTTTGACGACCTGAAATACATAATTTAAGAAGTAGATGTTAGTATAGCACAGTTAAAGGAATATATTGCAGGGATGTTTGGAGTGGTGGGGACAAAAATCAAATTTGCTTCAAAACTAAAGATTAACATGTCACATGTTCAAATAAAGTATATGCACGTAACAAAAATCTATATATCCGTAGGAAAAAAGTTAAGAGCTTAAAATACATTACATTATTTTAGCACATTTTGGAAATGTAGCGCCGCCAGCGGTTCAAATGATATCACTCCGTACTGAACATGCTAAACATCAAACTCATAAAACATAATTCTATTAAAAAATAATTCTTTAGATGAAAGTGACGGTTACAAATACCTTCCTCAGGACATGTTAGAATATGTTGGGACAAAGGGACACAGGTTGGGTCCCCTATCACTCTAAGGTTTTATATGAAATATAATTTGCAAAAATGCAAACAAAATCTTGAAATTTATTAAAATTTGGGGGCGTAATGACAAATTCATCCATGAGTACAGCGCTTTGATCACTTTGGAAAGGCGCTATATAAATACTAATTATTATTATTATTATTATTATTATTATTATTATTACCCATTTAATGCGATTCCATCAATGTGTGCTACGGATAAACATGTGTGTATTACACATAAACATATGTTTTAATGAATAAACATAGTGAAGATAAAGGTGAGCCATTACTAGTCCATCATTAGTCACGGTCTACCTACCCCTTGATTTGATTAAATGACAGGTAATTCTGTTTTTGAACCCATCTTCTAATTGCAATGTTAAGGATTTCTCTGAATAACGATGACATTTTATTTTCGTAAAATTGTCACGACATTATAAAAACCCGTGGGTTTGTAGGTCAAGGGTTAGCCATAATTGCGCGGCAACTACCCTGCTAATTGAGCGTGTAAATAGCCGTTTGGCCTCAATCGCTAGCCACTTTTTGTGCCTTAGGGCAATAGAAAGGTTATGGTGATAAACCTTTATTAAATGTAGAGGGTAGATGTAAAATCGTAACTGGACTTATTACGATTTGCTTAAGTATGGCACCCATGAACATAATATTTGTTTGGCGTATTGGACAAGAAAAACAAAGTCGCTTGGTTAGAAAGAGTGTTTTCTACAATTTCACAACCAAGTTAAGTTTAAGGTATATTTTATTTGATAAAGTTGGTGAATAACATAACTGTAACGAATAACCGTTGATTTTGTTTTCGACGGCATAAATGTTCTAGGGCTGTCGTGTGACGCTAAACAACGGCAAAGATGTTCTAGGGTTGCCGTGTGACGCTAAACAACGGCATAAATGTTCTAGGGTTGCCGTGTGACGCCAAACAAAACCACATAGGCCTTTTATCAATAAGCACTTGGCATTCAGGCACGTATCATCCATGATGGAACGAAATAATGTGATTTGGGAAAACATGAACTTCATAGGTCAAGGTATGGTTTATGATGCTATCAATTTAATTTAAGTTTTACTTTTAATACACACACCGTGAGAGAAACCTTGGATTCAGCTCTGGATTACCGTACATTTTAACATTAAGGCATGTGTTCGCTGAGGAAATTATGATGTAAAGCTAATCCAACAAATTTTAGTCGCAAAGAGCATGAAGATTTGGAATTATTAAAGCTAAACCGATCGGATTTGTTTCCAATTGAACAAGACTCGCAAATAGCATTTTGATACACGATTCTTAACAAAGACGTTAATTTATTGAAAATTGATCAAGATTAATGGGGGAAGGGGTGGGGGACGATGCATTTTCAAATTGAACACATTTTCAAGATTGCGGCCAATCACGCTAGGGGAATATTGATCGGAGTTCACTTAATACTGATGGATGGGATGAGTAAGCAGGCACACATTCAAATATAGCTAACAAAATCTTCAAAGTTCAAAAGACAAAAGGGTTAAACATGTATAATAAGAGAGTCACTTAATTGTCTTGGTTTTCTTATGACAATGTACCATCGTTTTTGTAGTGTATTCAAAACCATATGAATATACGCGATGCGTACGTCTCAATCAAAGGCCGCCTTTTACTAATATACGTACAAATACGCGCAGGTTACTAAACGGATATACATTATTTCATGAATAAACGCGATAGCTGCGTATCAAGTGCGTTCCAATCAAATTAATCGTTAGATTGCCCGAAAGGTCTGCGCCAAAGTGTTCAATTGTTTTGCTCATTGACCGACCAATCAAATTAAAGGCTCACGCGCCTAAACTGAATATTCAATGAGTTATGAGGCAACACGTTCAAAGCTTATTTCTCATTGGTTGAATGATAAAGATGTATGACCCGACTTGGACTGTTGCAAAAACTAAGAAGGGGTGGACAAAATAAACAGAAAACTAATTAATTATTAGCGCAATTATTTCGGTACAAATCAACGATTTCGATAAATATGCATCCTTTTCATTAATAAATAAGAATAATGACTGCTTAACCTCTGATTTCAAAACAAATTCACGAAAATAGTTGTTACGCAGTCATTATTCTCTAATTCAATACCTAATGAATATACGCGGTACGTGCGATCCAATCAAATGCCGTCCTCTACATGTTACAAGCGCAGGTTACTCACGGACAACAGAGTACCTCCGCGTAAATATTAGTCACCCGCGTATAATGCGTATCAAGTCGATCACCAAAACAATTCGCGTATTGCCACGAACGCATGGCGTGTTTCGCACATTTGCAGTAGTTACGCGACGTGTGAGTGGTTCGCTTGCACGATTTACGATCAGATTGATCGATTTGTAATGGTGAAGCAGTATCATTAAATGACTACGGTATTTCAATTGGTTTTGAATCAGGATAATGACTTTGATCTGTTGTTTTGTCGGTAACTGTGAAGAATCAAACTTCGGGGCCTTTTTCCCCTGCTAATTCCCTCGGGGCTACGCCCCTCGTGATATTCCTCGGTTCCAAAGTGAAAAAGTTTTGATTCTTCACAGAACTGATACGCAGTCATTATCCATTAAACATGTTAAACCAAGTACCGTCGCGTAAACGTTAGTCACCCCGCGTATAATGAGTATCAAGTTCGATCGACCAAACAATCTCGCGTAATGCCCTGAACGCACAACGTATTTGCACAATGCAGTAGTTACGCGACGTGTGAGTGGCTCGCTGGCCTTATTAAAAATGCCGTGAAGTGTAACTTTTTTAATGACTAATTTATTCATTATTCATTTATATAGCTTGCAAGCTGAAACTGATAATAAGAAGAGAAAAAATCTTCAGCAGACATCATCTTGTGATTGTAAAGTTACTTTGATTTAATGATTTGTAAAATGGGTGAACAAAATCTCAAGAGCACTCGTTGCTATGACATCTTGGATTTTCAGATTAAAAGCCTTGCGCGCAGTTTTTAAAATACCTTCCTGATGTCCAAATTCTGTGACATTTTGCAGTAACATAGTATTGCCTACTATAAACAATACAATGAAAAGGCTTTATTAAAAAGAGGGTTCCAATCAGTTTTTCGTTGATTTTGATATTGTACGTTCTCCCGCCGAAAATTTGTTCCACAAAATCACTTCATTGTCTCAAAAATATAATTATTCTTAACCACCATGCTTAATTACATACATATTTAACTTTAACAACTGCGCGCAAGGTGTCAAAATGACGTAAATTGACATTTTGCGTAATTTACATTTAAAAACTTTAAATGAAACCAGCAGAGCTTTAAGTAGCTTCACAACAATTTTAATTACTCGAAAACCAAACCATTTTCTGACAAAATTATTTCACCGTATTCAAATATAAAGTTTGAACTTCAGGGAAATGTCAATTTCCAAAAATCTATAGGGTGATCCAATTTTCACTAAATTTACTACCTCCACATTGAAAGCTTTACCTTAAAAAGTCACACTTCACGGCATTTTAAATATGCATTTGACAGCTTGTCTGGCGAATGCGAAATTTGCCTTTTGTGAAACCCTGTTTTTCGGACGGTCATGCTTTTTTTTGGGGGGGGGGGATTAAGAGCATTGTAATTTAAATTAACCCCTTTATCGTCTATTCGCCATACGCGGTTGTTAGCTCATGCGTGGCTGTGTGCCGAGGTGATGTCAACTGGTTGTGACACCAGCCAATCACAGGCTCTCTATTCTTTCGCGGTTTATTTCGCGTTCTTAGTCACATCGTCGGCTGAGACCATCAGATTTAGTTGGCGATCAGTTGTTTTGTCGGTAACTGTGACGAAAATACATTTTACTTTGGGACCTCGGATTTTTTCTCGGGGCTACGCCCTCGTGCAATTCCTTGGTTCCAAAGTGGAAATGTTTAGGGTTTTCCGAGTTACCAAACAACTGATACGCAGTAATAATCCTTTATTTATTTACATATGAATTAACATATTTATAAACTTATATAATACGAGTAGGCCTATTTCAATTAATATACTCAGGGGCGACTTACCTTAACATCACTGAATTGAATAGTAAAGACTAACAGTGGTAATGTTCCCAGCATAACAAGCAATTGTAGAACTAATAACACAGTCCGTAATGTCCAATTATATGGAAATAAACAAGATCTTCCATCAATACACTCATCGCAACCAGGACCACATGGAAGACACTTGAGGTCGTCGTAATTATTTGTGGCATTCCGAAGTTTTAGCTCGTATTGTTCTTCTAATAAACTGCCGTTGTAATATCTGTGATCGGCTTTTAAATCGGGGAAATAAAATCCGGGACTGCATTCACACTTGTAGGATCCTCGGCGAAAACCAAGTCGTGGTACAAAAGCGCACTGTAAAATTTAAAATAAAGAGAAGCAGAACATTTTACTTACAAGAGAACAGTTTGGTCATACATGGTGATGCTAGCATGTTGTATTCAATGAAGTATATCACAAAATGCAAAGAAATAGATTAATAAGTGGCTATTCGGGTTACTTTCGAATCCTAAATCCTTTTGATTAGTCAATATCAATAAAGTCAAGCGATTTAAAATGTTAATGCTTAAAATGAGCAACTAGTGTTTCTTATGTTGGTAAAATTGTTCTGGATTAATACGCTTAAAATCAAAATAGTGAAAGAGGGCGAAACTGAATTTGATGTATTTGTGTCTACTGGAGATTCCAGTACAACTTTAAGGTCTGTCATGTAAACATCTTATCAAATTAATATGCCTTTAGTGTGGTTTATCATGTAAATTCCAAATAAAAAGAGGTGTACGTTTTAGTTTGGACCCATACAATTGGAATCAACGGGCTAACGATTTAGGAGTCTATATCGTTGTAGGATCCTTCCTTATACTGAGAATTCTTATAAACTAGGGAGGTTATTTAGTATGCACTGGTACAATGGAGCTAAATGGTCGAATGCCAGGGGATTTCTTAGTCTAGGCGATGCGAAGGTTATGTCATTGATATTTTTAAATAATACAGAACCGTACAAATTATTCTGATTTTTCAAGACATATGCTTTCTAAACGATATAATTAAATCAAAAATGTATCTACCCCCTCATTATGCACAACAAATTCTCAAGTATTGAACGAAATCGGAAAACGCATTACATTCTATAACAACAACCGCTAAACGCCGCACGACTGTAGTGGTACATTGACATCCAATCACGCATCTTGATACATGTTGCCTCGAAAAGTTTCAATAATCATACCTTTGTTGATTTTAATAATGAGCTTAAACTTGAACAACAAAACTAGACTAAGCAACCCTAGCAACGTTATTTAACGCCAAGATAAAGATATGATGGGGCCTCCTGACCAGCCTAAAATCATACTGTTCTATACTCTCTAAAGGTAAAAGAGCTAAGACTCACTCTTTTGAGGGCTCTAGGAGGGACAGCTCTTTTTTTGAAGTGAAGTTCACGCTTTTCAGAGTGAGTGCCACTCTTTTCAGAATAAAAATCACTCTAAAAGAGTGGAAAATCACTCCGAAAAGAGCGAACTTAACTCCTAAAATGAGCCGTCCCTCCTAGAGCTCTCAAAAGAGTGAGTTTTAGCTCTTTTACATTTAGAGTCTAGTTATATAATATTGAATGTCTTTGAGGGTGATACAAGAATATATTTTTATAGCGAGTACAATATATTCTTGCATCACCAGAAAATAAGACATATATCATTATTATTATGTACTAGATTTCGCGGTTCGTGGGTTGGGCGGTTCTCGGGTTGGGGGTTTATGGGATGTGTATACTCTTAAAATTCAGTTATCACAGGTGCCATGAATATTCCAAATCCCCATAATACAGGAACCTCATGTGCCCTTAAATCCAGGTAGGCTACCCCATGTGCATCCACGTATTCAGTACATGTGTTATTAGGCCTAGGGTTAGGGTTTTATATTGGGGTCTAAGTTCTGAGGTCTTTTAGTTCCACGTATTCAGTACATGTGTTATTAGGCCTAGGGTTAGGGTTTTATATTGGGGTCTAAGTTCTGAGGTCTGTTAGTTTTAGAGTCAGCGAGAGGAGGGGTCGATCGTCATGATCTGTCTGTGCCCAGTATCGATAACTGTGTGTCGACATTGATTATTCCTCCGTAGGCATGCCTAAACATCATATGTATTTAAATCACACATGTTTTCGCACACCGATATCCACGTAACATTCCCAGTTATATAACAGACATCCCATGATTGGCCTAGGGCCTATCCGAATCGCTATACATGTAGTGTTAAACTTAAACAACACTGTACATACTTGTACGCTCAAGGTCTGGGTTTGATTCATGGCGCATGCAGACTGAAGCCCCCCCCCCCCCCACACCACCCCTGAAAACTTAGTCGACATCAACAATCCCGAAACTTTCAAGACAAACGGTGCTGATTTCATCAGACGCAACGAAGCACCAACGCAAGACTAAAAGAACAACATGCGCACACCATATCATCTCATTTGACTTCTGAAGGAGGCGTTGAGATTACCATTCAGATTCAGATTCAGAGAGATTTTACTCTTTTCATCCTGATCATGCATGCATAGTTTAACTCGGGAAAAACCGGGAAAAACACGCCCGAGAGTAAGGGCGGATACAGGATGGTCGCACCCCGGGGTGCTGTGAAAAGACGATCCAAAAAAAATGAAATTGATCGGGTACCATCCAAGCGGTGCGCAGCACCACCCTCCGAGCTATGCTCTCTTATCTTTCCCTTTTTGTCTCCTTTCCTTTTTCCCCTTTCCTTTTTCTTTCTCCCCCTTTTTTTCTTTTTCTTCTTCATACCCCGGGGTGCTGCAGCCACCGCAGCACCCCCCTGGATCCGCCCCTGCAGTCGGAGAGTTAAAGCTGTTTGGAGTTAAATGTTTGCTCACACCGTCCCTTTATATTTATACATGTCCCTGTAATTAACATTCCCATTTATATAAAAGACATCCCATGATAGGCATGATGAGGGCCCGTTGTGGCCTGCGCGCATATAGGCACTGACATCATACCACAGCAATTTAACTTTAACAATAACATGTTTAATACATAACGTGTTCCTGGATGAAGGCCTACGGTTTCTACGGTTTACGCTCCCAGTTCCTTTATTAATCCTACTAACCCGCCATCTGATCCTTTTTTACCTCCTGACCGCGCATAGTGTAACTTATACAAAAACACGCCCGGGAGTTTTAAAGTTAATTGGAGTCCTTTTCCTATCCTTGTTAGCCACCGGACGGCTTCATTTTACACTGTTTACCCGCCCCATGAAAATACCCAGTTTGCGCCACGAACGCGTACGCACCTAACGGTCTGCGCCATTACGCGTGCGCCGACAATCGCGTGCGCCATGTTTTGTTTTGTTTATACGCGAGCGCGTAGCAACAGTTTGTTGTCTACGTGGGGCGAAGATCACTGTGCATAGCGATTACAGTGGGCAGGGATCTGCACCCGAAGTCATTGAACGGACAGACAAACTCGCCACAAATAGTATTTAGATATAACAGACTGCACGAACCGACCTTCTCTGCGCATATATACTCACGCGCACATCTTCTGCGCCGCACAAAAAAATATTGAACGGCAATATTTCTTGAATATTGGACGCACATCCGGAAACTTGGTGCAGAATATTCAATACGCACGTTTATTGTACCGTTTGGATGGCCCTTATCTTACTATAATTCACCGTATGTTGTATGTATGTATGTATGTATGTGAGTATGTATGTATCCTGAAAAGGCTTTCTCATTTTGCATTTTAAAGCCGTGAATATTTCACTGATACTAAATAAAGACCGGACACGGGTTATAAGCTATAAATGGCCGAAAACCGTACAGAATTGACCGAGATATGAGCAAAATGATGTCCAATTTAGGCCTTTCAGCCCGGCTTTTGAGACTAATTTCTACGGGCCGTGTTTGTTTTTCTCTGCGTACACTGTAACCATGCAGTCGGCGCGCGTTACACATAGCGCGCAGCAGTGCGCCATGCAAAATAAACGCGCACACGCACTACACCCACGCACCCCTACACACGCGGGCGGGCAAATATTGGAGAAATACGCTGCGCCACACGGGAGTTGGTTTCGGTTTAGGCCTTGGGGTTGCATAAGCCACGGGGCGGGGGCGGGGCGGTGACGGTTAGGGGTTGTGTGTAATGATCCCCTTAGTACCTACATGTAGGTTATGTTAGGGTTATGTGGTTTATGGGGTTAATAAAGAAATGTATTATTAAATTGCGTAACGATGGTGTCAGATGTGGGATTTGATACTGTATGTGACACGCGGGCGAACAAATATTGGAGAAATACGCCGCGCTACGGGGATGGTTAAGGTTAGACCTTGGCGTTGAGATAAGCCGCGGGGCGTGGAACTTTGGGCCTTAGGGTTGAGATATGTCACGGGGCGGGCGGGCGGGGGCGGTGACGAATGGGGGTTGTGTGTTATGATGTAATCATGGTAATGTGGTTTGGGAGACAGGGGGTTAATGAAGAAATGTGATGCTAAATCGCGTAACGGGGCGAGGGCGGGGGAGTGACGGGTGGGGGACGGGAGATGGTTAAGGTTTAGGCCTTGGGAGTTGAAATATGCCACGGGGCGTGGGCGGGCGGGGGGGGGGGGGTCTTTTTTAATTGAAATTTGAAAACTTTTGAATTAATCCTACTACAAAACCTTTTGATTTAAAACAAAAATGTTTTAGATATTGTTCTATTTCTATTATGTGTTTCGTTATAAATTTTCCAACACTTTAAGTTGTTTCATTTTGTAGGTGTTCTATCTGGTAGGCCCTACTCCCTAGCGGGAGAGCCCGTCCGAAGGACGGGCGTCGCGCTAGTAAATAATAATATGTGTTATTGCATCATGAGCATGGATTTGGCTGGTCACAACGATGTATGAATTTAGCAGGTTGTCCCCCCCCCCCCAAAAAAAAAAACACGTGGGGACAACTTGTCTAACACTAGATCCGTGCTGCTCTCTGCAAATTGAGAAGGATTGTACATTCAAGCACTCCAAGTAAGAGCTCATATCAGCTAGCTCAGTGGTCGTATCTAAACACTACTATCCACCAGTTGCCCACAGGCACATGTAGATGTTCAGTGGCGTAGCTAGGTTTTTCATATTAGGGGGGCAAGAAATGGAAGTGAACCATGACAAGATTGTCTGACTAAAAAATTTCGCGGGCAGCGCGCGAATATTTTTGACTTTACACTTATTTTTGCTATGATTGAGGTACAATTTAGCTCTAAACATGCTGGTATCAACAAATATTGCATTTTGGTGACACATGCGCGCGTAAATTTCCATCTGTGTTCTTTTGACCATCATAATTCCATGATTCCTCTTGTCAAATGAACCGACAGTACCAATCTCAACCGACACGACAGTCAATATTGGGGGAGGGGGGCGGTCGCCCCCCTCGCCTCCCCCTTCTGGCTACGCCACTGTATATGTTGTTGTTGTTCCAATGAAATTACATGATTTTTACTGGTAATTTTAAATGTGTTCAAACTTTTTATTTGTTGTTCATAAACAAGTAACATGAAAATTAATGTTACTTTGATTATTTGATTTGGTGACTCAGTTCAGAGAAAGACAGAATCTTAAAATAATACAGGCACGCTTCTGGGTCATGTCCCAATGGGGCAATGCACTATTCTGCCGGTTCTTTTAGATCCCTCGGCGGCGGCAAGTATGGCAATCCGCCTCGAACGGCACTGGATTGGGGGTAGTCAGAGGATTTGTGATTAGATCTAGGGAGGAGCACCTATCCATATATGCAGACCTCTTGTGGTTATTTATATTTGATCTAGAAACTTTAACTGCAAAGCTTGAGGAAACGAACAGAACAATGAGGATGAATGTCAATCTGATTTTGGCTAGATAACTATGTAACAATCGATATGGAAGTTTGGGAGCTGCCACGTTGAGTATTCATCTTGGAAGGTGTCAATCATTGTGGCCGATAGTGTGTAATATGCACTGGTACAATGGAGCTAAATAGTCGAATGCCAGGGGATTTCTTAGTCTAGGCTATGTGAAGGTTATGTCATTTTTTATGTTTTATTGTTTATTACTACATAACTTTCACATTTCACATAGTTTCATCATTTTCAAATGCTTTTCAGCATGTTTACATTTTCATATGCTTTTCACATTTCATAGTTTCATCATGTTTACATTTCATATCAAACACATGTATAACTCATTCATATGCTTTTCATCATGTATAGATCTAGGGAGGAGCACCTATCCATATATGCAGACCTCTTGTGGTTATTTATGTTTGATCTAGAAACTTTAACTGCAAAGATTGAGGAAACGAACAGAACAATGAGGATGAATGTCAATCTGCTTTTGCCTAGATAACTATGTAACAATCGATATGGAAGTTTGGGAGCTGCCACGTTGAGTATTCATCTTGGAAGGTGTCAATCATTGTGGCCGATAGTGTGTCATACTTGTTTACCAGTGAATTCCACAATAAACATGTAAACAAAAGTTTTCCTAAACCAATTTATCATAGACGCACGCGTGCTTATTTATTTACGATAAACCAGAACAGTTTGAAACCGTAGAAGTATTGATTGCTCATTTGTATGAAACGGCACGATTGATTCCCTGCATAGGACACGAACCATGTACTCATTACATCACTTATATGGGCTAAGATTAAAAGATACGCGTTTAACCTAGCGGTGTTGTGCAACACAACACCCGTCTAGCATAAACATTATATCAACATCTCTACAATATAAAATGTCTGCGGTGTCAAATTCTACGTTATATCCAGCCGCAAATCTGCCAAGCCATACTCTAGCGTGACCTGGCAATCTAACGGTAAATCAGCGCCTTTCCAACCCGGTTGCTTTCAACTACTTGTTAGTATCTCAAATGTCATTGTCTGCTTGAGTTTCATTGATTTGCATACGGCACTTTGTATAAGTAGGAACTGAAGGAGATTGGTTGACGCATGGACGTAGGCAATGCCACTTCTGGAGGTGAATGCCTATGATGTATGGAGAGGCAGAAGATTAGTTCGTCTGCAGTATTTGTATGGAATGCAAAACAATATTGACTTTGTGTGTAAATACATTCTTTGATGTTGTCTAGACACGAGAATGCACCTTAGTGGTGAACTATGGTTAAAGATTACATGAATAAATCTAATGAAATTAATTGTTATAATATAATAATAGTAATAATAATAATATTTTCAATGGCAGTTTTTTTCCTTTGCTGTAAGTTTTATATACATATTATATATATATATATATATATGCAGCAACTTGAGGGACGTTTAAATATTCGTCACGTTCTTTGGTGGTTTTTTTCTTTAAGTTTGTTATATTACACACAGCAGAACGAATTAAGAAGGATAGAATCTGAGACGAATATCGTCTCAGATAGAATGGCAAGTTACTTTGATTTAATAAGAAGCCTTCATAGAACAGTACTTCCATGGTATAGAACCATTAATAGTGGTAGAATTCATATACAGACGGTGATGACTTGTAGGTCAATGACATGATCATTGACTTCGATTACGGTGACAGCTGTCATACAATTATGATGTAATGCAAGCTGCAACGACTACGCGTCGGTTAACTTACAATAATTAGGAATCGTACTGGTTTGTATCATGGTCTGTTTGTATGATGAGACTTAGGTTATAAGTAGTTAATAGTTCTTCCATGTGAGAGTAAAGAAAGCTGTTAATATTTTCCGAAATGTCAAACTTCAAGTAATGACGATTTACGATTGAAATGAATGTTGAAGTTAGCTTGTAGTCATATTACACGATTTGAAAATGTAATGATAACTTACGACTCTTATCAGCATGTAGTCATTCATTTTTCCAATTACGATGAGGCCAAACGTGATTGTACTTTGTAATCAGTAATAATGATAGATCAAGTATGAAGAGTTCAAAATGACGAATTGAAATTTTGCTATATGCTGTTATAAATTGTCTGCATGTTCAATGTAATAGTAAAGTGATATGTGATATTATAAGTGATGATAGATAAATGTATTATAAGTAATAACAATTCCATAAGATATTATTACGGAATTTTCTTCAACGTTAATCTATTGTATCATTATCAACATAAAATCGTCCCCCAGATATATCCATCGAATGGATTCACTGGATATGGAATAACCCATTGTGAAATACAGATGCCAAATCCAGTCCTAAAACTAAATAATACAACATATACACGTTTCATGTTATGTTACAAACACAATAAATCCGTCGAGTTTAACAGTTTACCCATTATTTTAAGATTGAATTCACACCCTGTTTACTGAATTCCTCTTGATAGGGACATTTCATAGTTTGCATAAATACAAACTGATTAGAGGGTTATAATAAAATGAGGATAGATGGCTAGATTGAATGAGATAAACCCTACGAATTAGGAACAGATCCAATCTGCAGGAAAACAGAGCAAGTGTTTCTAATGGTGATCCGATATGCTGATTGGGCCAGGTGTTTACAATTACAATTACCTCAATTCAACATACAGCTTTATAAGGTTTCCGAAGCACACTCTTTCAACGGCACACCCACAATTCAAATGTAAATGAGACCGGATTTAAAAATGGTTGTAAATAAGTTAGACTAGTGTAAAGACTCTAATACGGAATAAAGCTGTATAATGTTAACATATATTTCGTGCTTAGACTAATTCCGTGTATTATATTTACATTAGATTCACTTGCATTGTTGTAGAACTTGATCGATGAACCCTGCATTGATATTACTGGCAAAATAACACTCTGCGTAGAGATGAGTTTACAACATTAAATGCTTTCCTCTACTTTTGTGTTAAAAGATGTTGTCTATCTGTATACTGTCTTTCACCTCAAGTCGGGAGATACCGTCATTAAATCATAGACGTAGCAAGCACTTGCCACGTATCGCTCGACTTTTACTTTGATCTAGAGGATGCTATGGTGACAGCAATGTTTATCAACAAACGCAACGGTCGAAGGGACTGGACTGTCGATACATGCTTGAGTGAACAGCACATGAACACAACACTGTCCGCTATGCCTTATTGCCCTTTATAATGCTTTGGCGCGAGTTTTAAAAGCACGGGTCCTAAACAAAACAGGATGCGAACGCAAACCGCCGGGCAAAGAACAATGGTAACTGCTGGCCAAATGCCCGGTGTGACGTCACCTGTCATCCCATCTATACCATTGAATTACAACTGACGTCATCTCCCAACCTGAGATTTGTGGCAGAGAATACATAATGGTATGTTTAAATCTGTTAATTCATGTTCATTCAAAACAACTTGTTTTAAAGTTTCACCAATTGAGATCATATTTGTTTGATTCTAGGACACGAGGGCGGAACCTTCTGAGCACTGTATGTTCAATATTGTGGCAATATAAATGCAGCAGCAGATAAACTCTTCACGCGTATATCATAGATCTAAACATGATACATATGTATCTTAAATGGGTTTATGTAAGGTATAGAAATAATGATAAACATGTGCCGATAACGTTTTAGTATACTTGATGTGCCGATAACGCTTCATATTTGATACAATTATAAGATATTCTCATGTGACATAAGTGAAGCTTTGCATTGAAAGTTGTTGACGTATGTGCATGGGTGTGGGGGTGTGTGTGGAATATGAATCGAAAATATTGTTCCTAACTTGTGTATAATTACTTCTACAGCAACTGTGCAGGCGCACCCCTGCAGATGAAACGTTCCCTGTTTACAATTCAAGTCGACTATAAAATTCAATCGAAGATTAGCTACTTATCAAATTAATATAGAATTCATACTTTGGTTTAAGAAAATGGTAGAACCAATATTGTTTTTCTTCAAAATTTTAAGATGATATTTGTCTAAATGTAAATCTTCATCATATATATGTTTTGATATATGTTTGTAGCAATATGGACTTATGTTTTTAACGGTTGATCTGTTTCTGCATCCTAGATGGCCGTGACGATAAGCATTTTGTTGCTTCGCACGGAGGTATAAATATTACACGACACATGCAAATGATGTCCCCTGGGAATTGGTGTCTGCTCTGCGGATACATGTCTAGATATATTGCTGGTTTCGTTTCATTCTGCATAGCCCCGCCGCGCCGTTCATAACTTGCACATTTTAGCATGCAATTTCTTAGATTAGAATATGGAATATCTTCAGTAAATTAACGTGTTGTCACAAACCATCACGTATATACGTGTTATGTATACATTGATATTATAGGCCTACTACGCAGATAACGAAGCTGAAATATATCATAAAAATCAAAGAAGATTTTAAAGACACCACCACAATACATTGCGTTTTTGCAAAATGCCTTAATTCTGGTCTCCAATTTGTCTCGGTTCCCATAGACTTTATGACAATATCATGGCTTCATAGCGCGTCCATCGTTGGATGAGCTCTTAGGTTCTAGTTTACATCAATGAATAAATTAATAGTAATAATAATAATAATTAATATTACTGTTCTTATATAGCGCTTTCCACAATGCAAGCACAGTCCCAACTCCCAAAGAGCTTTTGGCCAATTAGTATCGCCAGTTTATAGATATCAGAACCCTTTGGTCGCTACACTGCCCGGCCAACAGAGCACAAGCTATCAGCACTATTTAGATTTTGATACCCTAACAGCTCCCCAAATGATAGGCAATCGACACTTAGAATCTGTTGGCCGTAGCGGGGCTAGAACTCACAACCTGTATCATGAATCCAGCGCCTTATCCACTCGACCACACGCTCTCTCTATTAGTTATCAGTGTTCCTTTTTCTTATTTCTAAAACTGAAGAACTTGCCAAATGCATCATGTGAAAAAGCTTAAGTTGGCTGGCGACGTTCACGCAATGCATTGTGGGGAGACCTTAACATTTTCTTTGCATAAAAATAAAGATTTTACCGGTACTGGTTAAGAATTCCGTACACAAGGAATATTTTTGATAGCTTTCGGAGCGTTTCCAGACGAGCATTAGCAAAACATTCTGTTGCCAAATGCAGACACGTTTCGCTTAATGTACGTCATGATCACGCTCTAATGGTCACGTATGCACTCTTGAAATATGGCAAGGCAATGACACAAACAGTCCATATTTGGCACGTAAATGCATGAGTTCTATAACTAATAACTTGGGCAGGTTTGTGTCTTCTCATTGCATAGTTTCTATGGATCATTCACCAGTACTATTATTAGAGAGGAGCGATCGTTATTAAATTAGATTATGTGGAAACATATAGGCCTAAAGCTCATTCAAACATTATCATTACTTTGGCAGTATTTTTTAATAATTAACTACCATGCTCAGAAAAGACTCTATACATTAGTATCAGCCGTATTTTGTTAATATGTCGCCGTTAATTAAAAGTGATATTTTGATAAGTGTAGCGTTTCCGCAAGACCCATCTTGAAATAAAAAATAAACCCAATTCGGTATAGATACCCTATTCAACAAACGGGCAATAAAACCATGCACTAACAAATGGGCAATGAAGTCTTACAAAGGGACAATACAGGATACAGCCATAGATACACTAACAAAGGGGCAATACAGCCATATAGATACACAAACGGGCACTTGCCATTCACTAACAAATGGACAATACAGCCATACACTAGCAAACGGGCAATATAGTCATATACTAATACACGGACAATAAAGCCATACACTAACAAACGGGCAGTTGCAATAAACTAACAAACGGACAAGACAGCCATACACTAACAAATGGGCAATACAGCCATGATATCGATAGTGATGATACACTATCAAACGGGAAATACAGCCATAGATATACAGAAACAAACGGGCAATACAGCCATATAGATTTACTAATAAACAGGCAATACAGCCATATAGATAAGCTAACAAACGGGCAATACAGACATGCATATTCACTAACAAACTGGCAATACAGCCATCAAGATTTACTAATAAACGGGCAATACAGCCATTTAAGGTTTCCTTTGCGTACTCCCCAATAACATGCTGCACCAGGTTAATGCTTGTTAAAGTCTTATATTTCATGGAAACCATCAACTAACGGTCATTGACTTTTACGTGAGCTGCCGTGGCTCATGAACCACATACCACAAATACCGACCGCACCTGTTTAGTAAACCCGCCTACTTAATTTAGTATTAAACCCGCCTACTTCATTCAGTCTTTACAGGGTTTCTGTACATGCGAGCACTAGGCATTCCACTTCATTTGTTGTTCCTTTGGAGACGTGCCATTATTTGTACATCAACATCAGTGTCCGTGCAGTGATATTTTGCTTCTTATTTTCCTTTGAACAACACATACGCATTTCTTGACCTATAAATGTATTATACCACGCCTGCAGTTCGTGCACCATTAAATGGGTCAAATATTTTTGCCTGGCCTTTACCTTAAAGGTATATTATGTGATCTTTTCCAGAGAGCGCCCTCTATTCATTATTTTTTTAGAAAGTAGATTTTCTTGCAGATTTACATTTCTGATCATAAATCATGCATACATTCATTCCAAGTTACAGAGCGATACGATTCCTAATTACCTCAAAATCATGGTTTTAGAGTGAATTTAGAGTGAAAATAATAAACTGTCGGATTATCCGACAGTTTATTTTCCCTCCAAAATCATGATTTTGAAGTAATTAAGAATCGTATCGCCCTGTAACTTGGAACGTATGTACGATTTATGATCAGAAATGTAAATCTGCAAGAAAATCTTCTTTCAATTTTTTTTTCGATGTTGAGGGCGTTCCCTGGAAAGATCACATAATATACCTTTAAACGTAGAGATATGTACCTGTACAAGTTGATAGACTTTCTAATTCGTCCACAATTTGACAATGTATCAACTTCCTGAAAGCCTCACGTCGATGATTTCAATTAGTTCTATTTTTATAATTACGTCTCGCCAATTACGTTCTTATCATGTAGAGCCTATGGACCTCGGCGAGCTGCTGTTGTTAGGGAGAGTTACCAAGCACAACACTTTTACCCGTCATAAATGCCAAGGGTATTACGGAGATATTACTATTCATCACGCATACAATCAATTGACACCGGATGTTTTCGACGAATTTGGCCGCTTTAAGAGTTTCGTGATAATTAATCAAAATGCGCCATTGTGCATAAATTATCACATATTTTGACTGTTTGTCTTTTGTCTTTTGTTAAGAAGGCCCAGTAAGGTGCGCACGCATCAGATATATTTATGTGGTAATATGAATGTATATACATTGTATTGTGATATCACATATTTGTCTCTGACCTTCAGCGTGTAAAACAAAATCAAAAGCTCGAAGATCGTTCACATTTAACAAAACACTGCTATTTGAAATTAATATTTTGGAGATAAAATTATTATGCAAAAGGGGGCGCTGTTCCCGTGAAATATCAAATAACAGTAAGTGCTTCGTTTCAAGCAAGAACACCCAAAAAGGTGTTTATGTCTGATTTGGTAAGCGAATAAAATCACATTTTTGCCAGGTAAATCACTTAATTAAGATTCTTTGTATTTTCAATTCATAGGCTTTACCAGTATTAAAGCTGTCTTTAAAACACTATTCTAATCATTTCGGGAGATTAATAAATACGATTACAAATGAATTTATACTTTTTGTAACGACAAAAGTCCTTGTGATATTCGTACTCTTCTGTCCTCCGTAATTCATTCTTTAAATACAAAGGACCATCGATCTTTTAAATGAAAGCTTTAATAAATTACAAATAGGTTATTCACTCGCACTAGCATTTCTGGGCAACTGGGCCATCACACATCATTCTTAATGAAATGAATACATTCTCGATACGCTTTGTGAGTTTCAATCTGCTATCAGTTGTCAGTGTATTGAAATTAACGTACACCTGATGTGACGGCTGGTAATTAATGTATAACTGATGAGTGACGGCTGGTAATGGTTTGAAGGTCAAGCTACAATACCATTTACAGAAAATCCTTGTTAATTAAGTTCTTTCACCATATTATATTTAATGCCAATATCAATGCGGTGGAATGTTTAATATGAATGACACTCGACGGTAACTTAAGAGTACCATAGCTTTTATTAAGTACACATCGTCAGGGTTTCACAAATCTCTGTCCAGCCAAAACTATCGCACAAGCACTATGACGAATTCAGATCACGATACAGCAATGAATATTGTTCAAAAACAAAACCATAGCATAATCTTGAACTCTGTGGTACAATAACAAAATATAAGTAGCTGTATATATCGAACAAGCATTTTGTCAGATATGGGTTACGATGGAACGATACATCATTTCACAAATTGCATCGTACACAGTAGCACTAAATATCTCAAAAGCCATTCGCTGCATTTATGTCACTATGTAATCATTTAGAGTGTGTCCCAAATGCAGTGAAATAGTTGGGATATTACTTTAGAAACACTTAATCCTGATTCAAAAGACTGACTGAGATCTTAGGCCATTTATTTGATTTCAAAGGTAACATTTTGATACCAAGACTTTCATTCGGAATGCTTAAATGTATGTAAAAAGCAACACTGTACACTCGTAGTGAAGCTACACTAATGTACATTGTATTATCAAGTCTATTGTTTTGCAGGCACAACGGAAAGTTTTGAAAAATATTATGAGATAAATATTTATGTTATGAGATTATTTGCTATGTTTAATAGAAATACCTGAACCTCATTGGAGCTGGATTGTATGTCTGTAACTAGGATACTTTTACTGCAATTAAGTAGGTGTATTATAAGATGTATATCAACTCATTTGTTGTAATCTAATATAATATTTTGTATCGAACAAAATCCTCAGGTGGCAGTTGTCGTTATCAGGCTCAAGTGTGGCTATACTGATTTTTAAATATTGTTTTAAAATAACTAACTATGATATCAAATGGGTGCCCTGACTTTGGAGACACCCTATATTTATATTTTCCATCGTAATCTATACTACCGTACTTCCAGGTTTCTTATTGTATTTAACAATCTTGATCGGATAGACAATTTGTATGATTGATGGGCCGTATAAAGCCATTTCCATCGGAACATTATGCTATCACTAATGTGCTAGAGGCTTTCACATATCTCTAATTCGCCGGATCACGTTTTTAGATTTAATAACAGAAGCAATTTTTTGTTTTTACGTTCCGATGTAAATAAGAATAAGTAGTGTCACGATCCTGATATGCACTAACACATCACAAATTTGCCTTGCTAAGATAATTATCCAATCTAGTGAAACATCTTTGACAATTGAGGTAATGATCTTGTGTAGAATTTGTTCTATAAAATTAAATTTAGAATAAGGTAGCCTAGATTTGAATTAATTTTGAATGAATACCCCGTGCTTTTGTATGAATAAAAATGAATATTTGAATTGAAAGTTATTGGCAATTGACCCAACCTAATAAGAAGAATAGCAATCTATCCGTAATATATGACACTTTGAATGTCGTTATGTAGTTTTCAATAATGGTATAATATAGAGAGATTAAATGAATAGCTTCATGACGACGAACTCAACTATTGTGTGACACCCTGTAT
The DNA here is from genome assembly GCA_035610835.1 of Ophiura sarsii. Taxonomy (NCBI): domain Eukaryota; kingdom Metazoa; phylum Echinodermata; class Ophiuroidea; order Amphilepidida; family Ophiuridae; genus Ophiura; species Ophiura sarsii. The sequence goes on along the minus strand of CM069458.1, from coordinate 57,671,582 downwards.
ATCAAAATGGATGTAAGTGTATGTTATGAAGACCTTGTTTCAAGTGCAGTAAAGTAGCCGTATAACGGCCACAGTCCCTCTGGGTGGGTTTAATCCCTACATGTGATTAACATGCTTACCGATTGCATACGAATAAGAAATAGGTACGAGGATTGCATAGTATTAACAATTGATAGTAGAAATATTCAGGAATAGTTGTATAGGATGCGAGTGTATATCGACTAATAGGTTTCATCGCTGTATATTGTTTCTAGATTAAGAGGTTGGTTTAACAAAATAGCTAAGCCCATTCTTATCGCATTACTTAAAACGAGAATGATGTATACTCAGTGGATCGTATTCTCGTACGTATTTAAACGCGGTTGTAAGCTAAATACGCGTTTAACTTTGACTTCAAAGGCCCTGTCACACCATAGCGTATGGCCTGAACGTGGCCTGAACGTATGCCGACGTATCCAAAAAATACCTCGAAAATTGTCAGAGTCCAAGTACGTCCAAGAACGTCCAACTTCCCAACGAATTGCGTAGGAAAAGTCGACATCGGTGATGGAATGGACGTATCAATAGCGTATCCATAGCGCGTTGAACGTATACATAGCGTATGACTAACGTATTGATAGCGTATCACTAACTTATAACAAACTTATGTCAGCGTATCACAGCGTATGCGAGCGTATGACCAGCGTATGCTAACGTATTCGTAGCGTATGTCTGCCGTGTTCGACGTATCCCCGGCGTACAACGAACACGTGACTTATGCCGCTGCAGAAATTGAGTTTCGTATAGCGGGACAAGTGTTGCCAGTTCAAGTAAACGCAGCCTAGATGATAACTATTAAAATATCTAGAAGGATAAATCTATAGGTCCAACCTATAACTTACGAGTAGCGTACGCTAACGTACGTCAGCGTATTTCAACGTATGTTTAACGTATGTCAGCGTATGTCTAACGTATTACGAACCTATCGGGAACTTATGCAGAACGTTTTAAGCACACGTTGAGTACGTCGAGAAATTTTGAACATGCTCAATAATTTTTCGCGGGCTCGACGTGTTCCAAATTTTCACAGCGTATCATAGCGTGCTCTTAACGTAAACGACGTATCCACAACTTACCCCTAACTTATATCAGCGTACACCAACGTACACCAACGCATTTTTCGATATTTTGCATACGTTGGCATACGTTCAAAAAATTGTTTCATAATTATGATGATTGTAGAGATCTACGGTTGGTTGCCAGTACGATTACGGCTTATCTTACTTGCCATGCATGGGTTATTTGTATTGTGGATGTATCGCTATAAATTGGAAATACCATTTTAATCCGTTCCATTTAATTGCAACATTCTATAGCTGCGTTCAGACAGGCGTAAATTCGTTCAGAGTAAGATCGGAGTACGGTCGGATTAATGATTGACCATGTTAAACTTCCGAGTAGTGACCGTGTGGACGGCACCCGTATTAACTAATCCGACCTTGCTCCGACCCGATTTAATCCTGAGATTTTTTAAGGCCCTGTCACACCATGGCGTATCGCCTGAACGTATGCCAACGTATGCGAAATATCAAAAAATACGTTGGTGTACGTTAGGGGTAAGTTGGGGATACGTCGTTTACGTTAAGAGCACGCTGTGATACGCTGTGAAAATTTGGAACACGTCGAGCCCGCGAAAAATTATTGAGCTTGTTCAAAATTTCTCGACGTACTCAACGTGTGCTTAATACGTACTGCATAAGTTCCCGATAGGTTCGTGGTACGTTAGACAGACGTTTACATACGCTGACATACGTTGACATACGCTGACATACGTTAGAGGTACGTTACTCGTAAGTTATAGGTTGGACCTATATATTTATCCTTCTAGATATTTTAATAGTTATCATCTAGGCTGCGTTTACTTGAACTGGCAACACTTGTTCCGCCGTGTACGAAACTCAATTTCTGCAGCGGCATAAGTCACGTGTTCGTTGTACGCCGAGGATACACTGAGGACATTTCGAACATGGCAGACATACGCTACGAATACGTTAAGTATACGTTGGTCATACGCTCGCATACGCTGTGATACGCTGTCATAAGTTTTCTATAAGTTAGTGATACGCTATCAATACATTAGTCATACGCAATGTATACGTTCAATACGCTATGGTTACGTCCATTCCATCACCGATGTCGTCTTTTCCTACGCATTTCGTTGGGAAATGGACGTTCTTGGACGTTCTTGGACTCTGACAATTTTCAAGCAATTTTTTGAATACGTCGGCATACGTTCAGGCCACGTTCAGGCCATACGCTATGATGTGACAGGGCCTTTAGGAATAACGCGCTTAACACGAGCTGCAGTTCGGAGTAGCACGCCCGTGTGGATGCACTCAACATGATCTCTGGCGTAAACCTTCGCCAATTATTTCACAAACGCATCCGATGCTGCTCATCCCTATCAGATCGTGTGCCTTGAAAAAATACCGCTGTTGCTATCAGCATAGGCACTAAATTTTGAATATCACCATCCGAAAAGAGGCGAAAAATTAGTAACAAAAAGAGAAATCTCGATCTTGAATTCGGATCATGTTTACAAGCGAGCGATAAATAAACCTAGCTGAAATAATCGAATAAAGGACCCGACAATTTAAAAAATAACGGAATAAATCGTATTGTTAACTGGAAACCAATGCTTAGCACCAGGCTGCCGAAAACGGGATTCGAAATAATCAGAACTCCGATAATTACCGATAGGGCTTATTTACTCCTAAGCCCCCTGCGATGATCGTGTTAACTTTGTCGGAAAACTTCGGAGTAACTTTGTATTTAGTACCGTGTGGACAACTGTCCGGAGTAGAGGAAATGGTTGTGGAATTTTGATTGCTGCAGGGTCTAAATTTACGCCGATCACTTATGCCCGTCTGAACAAGCCTTATATATCATTTTTTAAGCCTGTGAACGAAATGTTGCCGGTATTAGGTCATCGATGGATGTATCGCACATAGTTGTCGTCATCAGTTATCAACATCAACCAACATGCTAAATGTTCTAAAAGTCAATGTCGTTGTCAGATTAGGTATCGGTTCTATAAACATGTCATACTGATCAGCTCGAGTTGCTTCTTTGGGTCTAAATATAGGACGTCGGATATCATTTTGATTCACTTACACGTGACGACGGGTAGCCTCTTCCACAAAGATCATTACACTGATGTAATTTTGACAACGCAAATATAAAATGACACCTTTACAAATCAATTTATCTTGCGTCCCTCAAAAAATCTGCTCCACGTTTGCATGTTAGCGCTGGTTATTGTAGTTGTATCTGTTCATTCTCATCATCATTTAATTAACATTTTTGTGCGTACCAAAGTTCCTTTCGTTGGTTATAGAGCATGGTGCAAACAATTATTCGATGAGAGTACAAACAACAGTTTGAAACATATATCTTTGTTTAATTAAATAAATAAATAAATAAATAATTATTATTCACAACCATTTCTGGTTGGACTAGACATTTGAATAGAGTGCTCAATACCGTAAACGGTAGAGCTTATAAAAATTCAGAGGTATAGACCTTCCGGAATATTATCGCTACTCTGAGTTTCATGGACAATCCCATTTTGTCCAATCTTCAGGCGAATAGATGTTTCTCTGATCGCAAATAAATAAATAAGTTTAATAGCCTTACCTGCTGTGATTTTTTGTGACATTTATCTGATCCAGCAAATATGTTGTGATCATTGCTTGTATTGTCTGTTGAATTTGGATTATCTGGACATTGGTTTACATCTATAGCACGTAGATCTATGTCTATACCACTGGTACCTCTGTGTAATGGAAAGAAAAAGAGGAACCAGTTAAGGGTTAGATTGAAAATGTAACACAGTATATCAGTATATCGAAAAAGAGGACAAACCACGGTATGTACATCAATTGTTTCAACCCTTGCATATATTTCTTAACTTCAACAAATTTATCTCATTTTGACAGTGAGATATCAAAGACAATCGCCATAGTTGTATATTTGATTGCAATGATTATTGTTTCACACGAAAATAAGCAATCCGACCAGCAATAGAGGTAGGCTTTTTCAATGTATTTCGATGCTTCGATAAATTGTACTTTTTCGATTTATTAAAAAACATTCTATTTATTGAACAAGCTTTGACGCATCATGATAGAGTAAATAATGTATAAATACACTAGCGTAAATCCATTAGTCTAGCGAAAGACGGAATCACTCAAAGTATTGCATCTGCTGATATAGACGGACAGAACCTGTTAAAGGATTAGTACCATGACTAGATAGTTTGGAGATGGAAACTATTGCTGATTGCACTATATTACGGATTATGGGTATATAACGGTCGAGGTCAAAGCCCATTTTCTTTCAACTACCCGAATAATAGTTTTATTTCGGGACGACAGTAAGCAAGTCCATGGCGGAATAAAGCATCAGAGCGCCTTTAAGCAACATTTGTATCTAGTCTAGGGCGTATGGTTAAAGCAATATTATGTCAGAGGTTGCTTCAATAATTATGTAATCCCAGCATGCAGTAGAAACGCTCTGTGCACTGAGATCTTTCAACACCTGGTTTCCTTGGAAATGTACAGAAATATCATGGTACATAGGAACTAATAATGGAGACTTTTCATATCTGTATCAATATATGAATTGGGATTCTATTTCTCAATACAATGATACCAAAAATGTTGAAAAGTCTCAATGATAAGTTCCTCTATAGTGGGCCATGATGTTTCTGTACATTTCAATGTAAATCAGGTGTTGAACTGTTTCCATTATCACAGTGCACAGTGCTTTTCTACTGCATGCTGGGATTACATTGAAGCAACCTCTGATATAATGTGATCTTTACACATTTTTAAACGTATTTGTCTCTCTCTTATAAATATTAAGTTTGAATATCAGGAAAGACTTTCATGGACTCATAAAACTATTTTGACTGTATTTCCCGTAAAAAAACCATCACAGAACTTAACTAAATCATAATGCTTTCGATTTTGTGCACATGTGTGGTCGTAAATGGCGCTAACACGGTGTCAAACCATAGAACTATTTACGAACGAAAAAACCTCTCAGAAAATACACCAGACAACTGATTTCAAAATCTGATTTTGAAGTAATTAGGAAACGTATTGTTCTGTACTTTATAATATATTTTAATTTCATGGTTATAAATGTAATTTGACTCCAAAATTGCATTTGTAGGAAAAAATCCCATTAGAGGGCGTTCCATGAAAAATATCGCATGCCTTTAACATCATGTCATGAGGTTTCTTGTCAGTTATATTGATGACTGATGAGTAAAGAATGATTTTATATATTACTAAACATATAGCCTACACAAAAATATAAATTTGGTAATGAATGGGTTATAACAAACAATGTTGGGAGCAACAGTAACATTTGTTTTCTATTATCAGCCGTTTATAGTGAGATTTTATGATTACTATTTTTATACTGTTACTGTATTTTCGAAAACGAACAAAACTGTGTGATTTTCCTACTCAATATTTATGGACAAATGTACGGGGCACAATAGCTTGCTACAACAATTAATAAGTAATCAGCAATTTCGCCCACATTTTAAACACACAATCCCCAAGATGAGTAAAGTCTTTTAGATTCACCCTGTATTGCATATGATATAAGTAAAGTCTTTAAATTCACCCTGTATTGCATATTATATAAGTAAAGTCTTTTAGATTCACCCTGTATTGCATATTATATAAGGGTCCATATCCAAACTCTCAGTGCTTTTAAATTGTTTTTCTAGCGATTTAAAAGCGCTTTTCCAACGGTATTTCGTTGGAAAAGCGCTTTTCCAACGGTATTTCGTTGGAAAAGCGCTTTGAAATCGCTAGAAAAACAATTTAAAAGCACTCAGAGTTTGGATATAGACCCTAAGTAAAGTCTTTTAGATTCCCCCTGTATTGCATATTATATAAGTAAAGTCTTTAGATTCACCCTGTATTGCATATTATATAAGTAAAGTCTTTTAGATTCACCCTGTATTGCATATTATATAAGTAAAGTCTTTTAGATTCACCCTGTATTGCATATTATATATGTAAAGTCTTTAGATTCACCCTGTTTTGCATACTATATAAGTAAAGTCTTTAGATTCACCCTGTATTGCATATTACAGGTAAGTAAAGACTTTAGATTCACCCTGTATTGCATATTACACAAATCAGAGAACAGTATCAATGTCTCTTTTATCAAGAGCCACAAGAATTACCTTTTAATAGATGTGCATATGGATCAAAAAGACAAACATTTGCCACTTCTCGAAATATATTTTAAACTCAGTACTTTTTCGAGTTATGTAAGATATTTTCTAAACATTGAATATATGACTTATGTAAGTTTTTCCGCCCGTATGATAGAGTAAACAATGTGTAAATACACAAGCGTAAAGCAATTGGTCTAGCGAAAGACGGAATCACTCAAAGTATTGCATCTGCTGATATAGACGTATAGAATTACATGATAATAGATTAGCGGCATGACATTATAGTTCGGGGGTATTACATATTACTGGTTACACATTTATTATGAATTATGTGTACTTGATAGTCGAGTTCAGAGGCCCTCTTTCAACTATCCGAATGTTGAAATGTTGCTTCTAATGTTTTGATTTTCCATGCAAGACTGGAAACTGAGGATCTATGATTTCACATCTTAGATGTATGGGTTTGTAAAGTCCCTGTAACTAACACAGTTTGCCCTATTAGAGACGTTTGTTCAGTCCCCGATGATAACAAGAATTTCGTAGCTGGAATTTTCAATACCGTGTGTCTCCGATATTTGTCGACGGGGGCGGGTGAACAATCGCGAAAGCTATAAGATATTTCTGTAAAACAAGGGCAGTATTCTTTCAGCTGTAAAAAGATGTGGAACCCGATATAGGTATCCGCTCTGCTGTGATCAAAATGCTAAACCTCCATACATGATCCAAACAACTCAGAAAAACTTCTTCTTATAACTATAGTCCTTTATTATATTCATGATCATCAAAGGTAATCCATTTATTTTACTTTCATAGCAAACGTATCTACATTTCAATAAATGGTGATGTTAACTCAATTTACGGCATAATTATAGACTTATTTACAATTGGCCTCTACCTACCGTTGATGGGGTGTAACCATCTTGGTACTTGGTAGTGTAATCCATATACAGCTGTAAAGCTAAACTTGGATCGATATCGGGTAACGTTGCCTCGCTTTCGTTACGCGATATCTAAATGTCTTCATTCTTTGCCTCGCTTTCGATACGCGATATCTAAATTAATTACATAATGTCATTGACATTCTTCGCCTCGCTTTCGTTACGCAATATTGATTTTTACCGGTATCCCATCAACGGTAGAATGGCACCAATTATAAATAAGGTCTATTGTATAATAAAATGACACTTATCACCACGTACCACTCCTTAAGATCAAATGTTTCTAGGTATTCTAACGACGACGCAGGAGAACGAATCCTCCGACTCCTTAAAACGGTTTCCACCGCCCCAAACATCTCTGCATACCCCTTGAATTTGAAAGATGATTATCAAGAATTGTATGATCGACAAAAGCAATACATTTTGGTACAATCACCAGCAATGTAATTCATCGGGAGAAAAGGGCACAATGAAATATTATATTTAACATTCATAATGAATTATTCACATGTATTTATATTACAAGCAATTATGATTAATTAAGGTTGATTTCACTAAGACTGTCGCCGGTATTCTGAATAACACTAAAAGAGAACCGTTTATGATAGCAGATCGAAAACTGGCCGGATAAATACACGACGGCCTTCCTTGTCCCGACGGCTGTTATTGATTATATGGTCCTTACGTAAATACAGATTGTTAAAGTTTATTCGTCAATGAATAATTAGGTTGGAGATTTTAGCCTTCGAGAAAATTGTATAATTGTGAAGTGAATCCACACCCCTAGTAATTCAAGGATACGTACAAGGTGCATCATCCTCGGATGGCATGGATGAGCACTTGTATTCACGATACAGACTAACAGACTCGGACTATTTCAATATTGGACGACATATGCACATATGAAATAATTATATACAACGCCTTTATGGAATTACCATTATTTAAGTACAGCCAATTCTTTGCTCATATACCAACAATGGCTTTCAGTTTTATAAGGTTAACATTTCTGTCACAAAGTAGCTGTTACGGAAAGCCTATACAGAAGATCTCAGGGCATCAAGAGAGACTCTCTACGTGTATGCATGTCGTAGCGTCGTCTTCATAATCTTTCTGTGGAGTGTTGTACGCTCTCTTTATGGTCCATCAATGTTTTCAAATCAGTTAATACTAAACAAATTGTTCTAGCTTAGTATAAAAGTATTGAAGTACTTGCATACTTGACCTGATATAATCGTTATACAACCCTCTTTATCTTATATGATTTATTCATTTCTGAGAACATCTTCATGATCATATCGAAAGTTACCGCCTTCGTCGTAATCAAGACAGAAACGTTTAAGTTGTATGAGAAAAACAACGTTCCAACTTCCATAAAGAATTGATTGTCGTAGTAAGTGGCATCATATTCCGGTTTCTGGTTCATTCGTAACATCTTCACTTCGATTATAAACACATCAAAAGATTGTGTATTCATCGGTTTTTGTTTTGTTTTATTACGGTTAGCCTAGTAAAAATGAAAGTCAAACATGAATAGCAATTATAAAATGAACACAACACATTCATCCATGCACATAACTCAATTTCGGTAAATTGTGTCCTTAACCGAACCACGATCAAAATGATCGCTACAAAAACACACGCGGTTGCTTAATAAGTAGTTTATGTATAGACCAATCATAAAGATATGACGTGAAATGATACAAATGTACAATATATTTATAACGCTTTATGGAACCGATGTTACTTCCATAGAAAACTTTATAATGGCGACTGATGGATGAAAACCTATCTGGACGTCTGCAAATCATCGATTTATACGCCACAAAAGTCCATAATTTAGGTCTTTTGAAGCGGTCCAAAGGGTTGGTAATACGATATTGTGTTAATATTGATGCGTGACTGTCCATGAATGGAGAGATAAGAGAATACTCGATAGCATATAAATGAGCACCTTACGCTTTCCTGCCATGAACACTGACAAAACCCAATTTGAATGTTAATCATGAAATCATATTCCAACGGGCGTTCAGGGGGCTTACAGATGGTCACAGAGGGTCGGTCAGCGACCGTGTACAATGTTAACACGCACAAACAAATCATACGAGCATTTTTCTGGTTGATTGGGTTTCATACCTTAACATCGGCGATATGTATGGTCTAGTTGAATTGCCGAGTAAGATTTTGCCTGTCAAAGTGCTTATTTATGACATTTTAAAACCATTTTCTAAGCATCCTGAAACCGGCTTGGCTTCTGGATTACTCTATAAATGTTTCTATATTAAAAGATGTGAAGCCATGTATATTTGTTGTGATGCGTATCTTAAAAAACATTTCGGACGTTAATATACCACACTAAACATTATTGTCCACATCCCCAAAATGATTATATACTTCAAAAAAACAAGTTTCTCGTGGGTTTTTTAAAGCTTACAGTTGACCAAAATGCAGGGGCTACTTGTCGTGTAGAAGGTTCAAGTATATACAAAATCTCCTCTTGCTCATGGGAGCTACAGCGGTGAAGTACTATTGAACTGTTCAACTTATAGTCTGATTGAATTAGCTATTACCTCAGCCCTCAAACTAAACATGGATATTAATATAAATAAGTAGCGTTGGATAATAGATAAACCTCTTTCAGGGAAAGTTCAACGAGGTTATGATCGGCTGTATCCCATTTGCAATTCACATATATTCTTTGTATTATACTACATGCAAATCCAACATTGCTACTTTAAACTCTACCTACGCATAAATTTAATTGATCACTTTAGATAGCCATTAGTAAATTTATATTTCGTTCAAAATACATAAGTAATGGTAGGAGGAATTAAAACATTCGCCAGCATAGGGGGTGATGTTTTCCCCACCATTCCTTTCATTGCCTTTACCTTTCCTCAAACCGACAAAATGTGTAAAAACCTAGTTATATCAAAGGGCGTATTCACACTATAGCTAGTTTTCTCCACGACCCGGGTTGGACCCGGGTCGAACCCGGGTTGAAGTCTGGTGTGAACAGAAAAATAGGCTAAAAAAACCGACCCGGGTCGAAAAATACAACCCTGAAGGGTAGAAACCGGGTTCAACCCGCATCGACTGTAGTGTGAACTGAAATCGCTGTTTCGACCCGGGTTGTAAGTCGCCATAAAACCATAGCCACCCGCTTCTCCACAGGAATAGCTTTCCTGAAAGTAGTATCTTGCCGGTAAAGTCTATCGTACAGTGATCTAACAATAAAATCAAATGTAGACCTTTTCATTCTAAAGTTCTCAGTCCAATCTTTATCACCGTAAGGGCGTGTTCACACTATAGCTAGTTTTCTCCACGACCCGGGTCAGACCCGGGTCGAACCCGGGTTGAAGTCTGGTGTGAACAGAAAAATAGGCTCACTTTTTATTCCTGTCATCTTTCTACGGCCTCTGGCACGTTGTCGCTGATGTTTTCGACGGTATTTCATTACCAGCCACTGTTGCTTGTTGTTTATACCCGCCATGCTAGGTCATAGGTCATTGATACAAGAATTTTAACTTTCCGGGTTCAATAAACCCATTTGCCAATGCGGATACAACTTCAACACATACATGAAATACATACATGAAATATCAATCCGGGTTTGACCCGGGTCCGATCCGGGTTGAGGAAAAAGCTATAGTGTGAACACGCCCTAAGATCACTCTTTGTGTTGAACAAGTATTGTCTATACTTTGTCACTATCTAGCACTCTGCGAGTACCTTTCGTGCATCCAAAATGCAGTATCTTCACAAGTGACCTGAAAATAACATGTAGCTAAACATGTTCAACCAGCTAGAAACATGGTTTAAAGTATTAACACTTTCCACGCGGCAGTCGTCTGCAGTTCCAAAATGTCACAAAATGTTTCAAAAATGTCAAAGTTCTTGAATTTTATCACCATATTTGGAATCACTATGAGAAATGCATTCAGATAAGTACAAACATGCCTGGCATTGATTCAATAATACTTGAGATGGACTATGAAAGTTGGGAAAGGTTCATGAAAAATCTGTTTTGTATATGGTAAAACAATAGCCGCGTTGAAAGTGTAATTGGCCATTTCTTAATCCTTAGTAAGCATATAATGTCGCAGCAATTTGTTAGAGAATTATGCATCTTGGTTTGGAGCAATCATGGGGATAGAACAGTGATGTACAGTATTTATATGACGTAAGCTATAGACATGGCATTGACCTGATTGATATGATAACGAATTCAGAATTAAATTATTTACCCGTGTGGCTTACTTATCGGACTTCAAGATGATTTGACGCTTCACCAATAGGTCGCAATTAAGCAGTCTTTGGTCATCCCTAATTTATTGATAATCATTTGAACTAAGTCCATGAATGAACGTTAATTCATAAATATGTGTTACGTTTGGCACGTACTATAGATAACCGATATGGTATACAATGTATTCCAAAACTGTACCGAGGAGAATTCATAAGCGATAAACATTTTTTCCTATGAACATAATTATATTCTGCTTTTTCCGCACGCTGTCAACAACAACTATTACAAAAGCGACAATGGCGATGATGTTTTTGGACTCTATGCGCACAATGTACTCTTTCCCCTTCCGGCATCAAGCCTTGTCCCTATTAGTTGAAGATGCTGTCTTCTTAAAATCATATTGATGAGAATTCCATTTGCACGTGATGTTAGTGCTATTGTACTATACTGACATTTTCTAGGTGTTCATTTTATGAATTTATAAGTAGCATACCCTAATCTCACCCGATCTTCAGGCCATTCACTGTCTCCTTGATCTAGCCCCATGTGTACCCATCCAAAGTACGTCTTAAGGTGCGTTCATACTCGCGTCGTTGCGTATCGGTCGACGTCGATGGACAAAACTTGGCATTGCTTCAACTCGCGCACCGATATCCGTCGACGTCAGCCGATGCGCAACGACGTGAGTATGAACGCACCATTACTCCAAACTCTATTTAGGAGTTCAATGGGCATGTGATCTATTGCACAAGATTTTTTATTGTCTTATTTCTATGGCTTATTGGACCTCCCAAGAAGACTGACTCATACGTTTTTTATCTTAATCAATGACTAGGGAAGACTTGTGTCGGCATTTTCGGTTTATCCTCAGTGTACAACAGCACGGAATTAACGTAGCACAAAATCCTCTATTGACGGCTTACAGGATTATACAGCTTTATTAGGTAATGGTGTCTTTACACTAGTCTAGCTTATGAATGTCTTACACCAAGGATATACCGCCTTTACGACGTCCCCTCTGAAAACTTCTTACACTCCATCTTCCATGCTTTCTTTTTTGCAAGAAGTTTTCTGATTTCACTAGTAATATATCTTGGGACTCCATGTCTTCCTACTTCACTTGTTCCTTAATTCACTTTTGTTATAAACTAGATCATTGGTAAATGTAGCATGATAACGTTATCAAAAAGAGTAATAGAATAACAATAATCTTGTATTTATTGAAATGGATGCGGCCCTTAAGGTCTAACATCGGCTCATTGTGAGCGTGTAATGGTGTTATCATGAGCACGGATCAACCATAATAATGCAGTACAAAGCAAAGTGGATTGATTTTGGGTACATGTTTAAATAATGAGGTTAATGCAATCACCTTAACTGTTCGAATTCCCAACCGACGCTCGTTGTATGTTAACATTAGTTCCCCGAATGAGATCCTTATTTAATATTATGTGGTAGAAGAGAAAGACACATTCGTCGTTTTAGCCTATGGGAAATGCATGATTAAAATAGCAATGGATATTTCGTTTTTGATATAGCGGATATAAATGAAAACAATGGCGGTATTTATATTATTAAAAAGCAAAGAAACACAAATGCAGTCGAAAGTATGTGGAGGTAATTACTATACATCCTCAATGAAAGATAATGCTCATGTTCATCCCGGGACATAGACGAAAGCGGATTTAATGTTAAAGGGTGCCGACAGGTTCGTGAGACTACGAAAAGAGGTATAGATAACTCACCAGCTAGACTTACCCATTGCACGGTATGAGGTTTTATATACATAACTCACCAGCTAGACTTACTGATGGCCTGGTATGAGGTTTTATATAGATAACTCACCAGCTAGACTTACTCATTGCATGGTATGAGGTGTTATATAGATAACTCACCAGCTAGACTTACTATGGCATGTCATGAGGTTTAATATGGATAACTCACCAGCTAGACTTACTCATTGCATGGTATGAGGTGTTATATAGATAACTCACCAGCTAGACTTACAAATGGCATGGTATGAGGTTTAATATAGATAACTCACCAGCTAGACTTACTCATTGCATGGTTTGAGGTGTTATATAGATAACTCACCAGCTAGACTTACTCATTGCATGGTATGAGGTTTTATATAGATAATTCACCAGCTAGACTTATTCAGTGCAAGGTATGAGGTTTTATATAAATAACTCAACAACTAGACTTACTCATTGATGGTATGGCTTTGGTTTTGCATGTTATTTTGATGCACAGTACATACACATTTAATGATGAGTGCAAAAGGATACTGACATATTCCTATCACTAATATAACAACCTCGATCATGCAATAGAATACAAAGGACTGGGTGGGTGCAGTCTTCCTGTGCATCAGTGACGGATAACAGCTATCTCTAAGTGAATCACATGCTTGTCTGAAATGTCTATTTTTACATTATACATTTACTAAATAGCGAGAGCCAATGCACTATAACTGGTAAGCGCTACATAGAGATCAAAACTTGGCTCTACTTTATCATGGCTATATATATATAGGAATTCCGTTATATTTTACACAGTAACAGGAATAGAATAATAATATTCCATCACAGAGTTAACATTGTTAAAATGGTAGAATGTTCACCATCTGTATAGTTTGGTGTTATGATGTCAATTATACAAGATATCCAAAAGTACAACCCAAACATACAGCAACATTTCTAATGAGATGTTGGTTCACTAGTTACGAGCAAATGAGCGATGGCACTATACAAAGTAAAGACAATAGCAGTGACATAAAAGGCGTTATAAAAGATGTCATTAACTTGTAGGTACTGAAAGAAATTGCATCATTTTCAGGGAGGGATAATAAGGGTTTGTAGACGCTGCAAAATTGCAAATAGAACTTGGAAGTTAAACCATGAGGATTATGGCGACACAATAATGGATGAAAATGCTGTCCGGGTTAATTTCTACAATTAAAGCTTTCCAAATCTGGTAAGACCTTTGTCAATTTGAAAAGGTTCAAGTGAGCATATTGCGAATTCGACAACCTTAATGATTATATTGTTATGGTGCAATTTGATTACACATCTGGTCAAAAATATGTATGTGCATCATGTTCAGGTTTAAAATACCGGTAGTACTTTTCTTGATGTTTCAATATTTCTAGGATAGGTTGATATTTGTATTATGACAATAAAGATTGATTAAACAATTAATGTTCAAATTAAAACTAATTGATTATTTGATCATAATATTATTCCTCAATAATGTTAACATGATTTGGTTACTAAACTTACCAGATCTGGACAGGTTTGATCAGATTTAGTAACCTTAACCAGATCTGGACACGTTTTACCAGATTTGATAACCTTTCCAGATCTACAGGATTTACCAGATTTGATTTGGTTTCCAGATCTGGTGTTACCAGATTTGGTAACCTTACCAAATGTGGACAGGTTTTACCAGATTTGGTAACCTTTCCAGATCTGGTGTTACCAGATTTGGTAACCTTACCAAATGTGGACAGGTTTTACCAGATTTGGTAACCTTTCCAGATCTGGTGTTACCAGATTTGGTAGCCTTACCAAATGTGGACAGGTTTTACCCGATTTGGTAACCTTTCCAGATCTGGTGTTACCAAATTTGGTAGCCTTACCAAATGTGGACAGGTTTTACCAGATTTGGTAACCTTTCCAGATTACTAGATTTGGTAACCTTTCTAAATCTGGACAGGTTTGACCAGATTTTACCAGATCTACAAGGAGATGTTTGTAGTCTCGTCCATTTTGACTTTACTTTTTCAAACTTTTTTCGCCTCCCAGACAAACGGTCAGAAATGCCTTGCCGATTAATAACGTATGACAGCATGTATAGCTGTATCGAATACATTTAAAAATAGTCAGCAGGGTGAGGAAGCACACATTTTGTGACCACACTCGAGGCACAGACGCATTACTTACATCGCTCGTAAATTGAAGCTCATGGCAGTAGAAATAGAAATTGGACTATCTGCTGTTATCTTCAATAGTACATGGGTGACACAATATGACTTGAAGCTACTGGTCTAAATGGTTTCAATATACGTACATAAGGCTATTTGGCAGACGACAGGGAGAAACGAATGGGGTTCATTGTAATTTAAGTAAGCAAATCAGCGTGCTTGAGGGTTCAAATACACAACCCTTTTAAGATAGGTATCGATACTGACCAACCAAGCTAGCAGATAACAAAAAGCAAAGATCGCGAGGTGTTCAGGTCACGGTAGACATTGTGACAACCTCTAGTTTCACATTTGCTATTAACATTATTTAACAGGTTGTCGATTCAGCAATAAATACTAGTCAGTCCAGGTAAATTGACAGAATTGGAAATCAATCTATTTTTCGTAATACCTTTCCAGATCTAGAAAGGTTTATAATCCCATACCATAATCATTGCATGCCTATCAAATTTCTTAATTTCATTTTCCTCATCATTTGTACGTGAAATAAGGTGTTTACATAAAAGTTGTAATAAAATATCATGTTAAAACTAAGGGATAATTGTATGAAAACATTAGAATGCTGTAGTCTCAAAAATACATTAACCTCACCTAGAGAAAATAAATATTCACTGGAAATATCTAGTCAATTTAGACTGAATCATGATGCACCAAAAATATCTTTGACCAGATTATAATTCAACATTATATGCTCACTTGAACCTTTTTTACCAAAGGTTTGACCACCAGAAATGGAAAACTTTACAATTCTAGAAATTTGCCAGGACTGCTAATTACTGCTTATTACAAATATAGGTACACCAGACAGAAATATGGTGAAATGCTAATTTAGTAATGCCTTCGATGTTTACTGAGATCGTATCGCCCGATACTAGTACAGTCTAGAATCTGGGACATAAAGTACACCTTTTTCCATTTTGTAATTGGTCAATAGTAAAGCAAACCAATTATCGGATAACAATAGGCCACTTCTCACAGTTTGTTTGCTGTTTCGGGAAATGTATTTAGCGATGGTCATCGAACGCAATGAACAACTCCCTAGTACGGACAGCCAGTGCGTTTTGTCAATGCATCGAACGTTTTTCAATCCGTATGAATCTGGATGCCGTCCCTTACTGTACATTATTAAACCACTTCAATATTCACAACCCAATAGATGGTAACTAGATGGACATATTCTCAGTCTTCATCATTATTACTACCACCAATTCTTAATTAGTTCCTCCCTATATTACATTGCTAATACGGCTGCACCTTATTATATCACGCACTAACCTTCTTACAGTATTTAAAGGGTGAATTAGTAAATCCTTTCCTGCGTAATATACCTGCCGAGTTGGCGATTTAGCATAATCCTCGATATTAAAATCATAAGCCACTAGCAATACGTGTAACCCTCAATATAATTTACTTGATGTTTTCCTGTATATCAAAGCGATGTGCAAAATCTTGGTAGCGATTGCAACCACAATTCTGATGAATCAGCAATATTTGCGTCTAAGATTTTAATTGTTTTATAAACAAAACTTAGAATTATATGAAACTAAAGAGACTTGCCAAAATGGGATGTGCATAACTTATCCAACGTTTATTTACATTATCAAACATGATTAATAATAAAACTTTATCAAAGTAAATATTAGTTATCAATATTATTACATTATTGCTTAAATTACTAATGTAGATGCTGCAGAAATTAAATTTCATATTTACATATGAAATATATGATATGAAATGATATGTTAAAACCAAATCTAATTCAATATTGATAACAATCACTTGTCGTTTGTTTTAACTAAGAAAATATTTCCAAGTCGCATGTAAAAACAATTTTGTCGGGATATTGGTGAACATTTTTGATAATCCAATTTGGTTTTAATTAGAGCCGTGTGTTCTTACTGGTATCATTGACCAAAGGTTCAATTAGTACAATTCCACCGACGTAATTATAGGTCATATCGTGAGAGTTTACACGACATCTGGAAATTACATTAGAAAACCAGAATGACTTTATTAGCACTGTATTATTTATGCCTCCTTATATTTGGATAGACGTTTGACACTTCGTGCGTATTTCTTTCCCATCAGCTGAGAATCAGCCTATATAGCCGTAAGCTTTATAGTTGATAACGTTATTAAATTACACGTAGCTACGCAATGGTCATCTGGAAAACGTGCATAGCACCCTATTGATAAAAATGGAACTAAATAATTGAATTAATAATTCCAGGCAATTAAACTGATATCAAAGATGTATAAACTACAAATATTGGCCTAAGTGATAAATATTGTTGTGAGCAAACCGTATATTATGCGATAATTAAATTTGTCATTTGCTCGACGCCACGTTGCTACTATACTAATCCATGTCAGGGCACATAAAGTGTCCATACTTTATATTTATTGTTTATTGCTTTTCTTAACGTGTCGATATTGCGGAAGTCAAATTCCTATTATTTTGTTAGTGAGATTCAATTTTTGCCAATTATAATTATTCTAGTCATAGATTTTGTTCTAGTACTATCATCTAATTTGACCGACGACATTTTGGGCTTACTGTAAATTTGACTACTGCTGGGTACAAAGGTAGATTAATGTCATGCCTTGTGGATATAACCTTCACTCAGCATTAGTAAGTCATTGCTTCTACAGAAAAAGATCATTGATACGCAGTACTTATTGCAGTTATTCATTGTTTTACTGAATGCAACAAAATTGTTGACTTTATTTGTTGGAAGTGGCTCTTTCTACTTTATTCTTTTCTTCCATCTTTTCTAACTTTCATTTAATTCAGCCAGCATGCTTATATAGGCTTTTTAAGCCTGGGCCGAACATTTTGCTTGAGCTTGGTCCTTTCAGGACCCAAGCGTGTGTCCGTACAGACCGACCGTGTAAACAAACAAACAAACAAACATTTGATTGGTCGTAAGTGCGCCAATTAAGAATAACGGTTATAGGCTTCGCGATTACTTGGGAGAATCGATCGACTCTACACCACATTACGCTCTGTTATAACATACAGGAAATTACGATCAACAAAAGTTGTAGTTGAGGTGACGCATCGAATACCGAATGCGATTGTCGCGCAGCCATGGCTACATCGCAATGAGGGAGTGCGCTACACTATGCGTGTGAAGTCCTACGCTGTCGTGGACGCATACAGAGTGTATTTGGTGCCAATCAGCGATTTTTTTATCGTTCTAAGCGTGACGCTGGCATTGACCGAATTAATTTAGTATATTTTACTTTTACGCCAGCAAATCAATGTGATGACATGATTTTCGCGTACTTGCATGAGTTGAGTGGAGCCCATTAATGCAGGGACCAAACTAGAATATTGAAATGCTTAAAAAGTGTAGGTTATGTAATTTCATTGCGTACATATCTTCGTGTTACTGTTAAAAATGTACATTTTTCCATGTTGAATTCAACCAACGTTAAATAAAAAGTCACTGTGTGTTACCATATTGAAGTGTGCTGATGATAAATACTGCTTGGTTAATGTCTGATGTGTATGTGTGATATTGTTCAATAAAGTACGTTTGCTCAAAACTGAAGACAATCTTTGAAATTTGAGATTCCTGATCTTTAAGGGAATAGCATCTTACCATCACATAATATAATACGTCATTCTACAGTAAACACTGTCAGACTGAACATACACACCAATACCTGGGATAATCGGATATCAAATACTGAAAAGTTAATAATAACGTACGATGCTTTTAAAGCATATCCATCCTTTTATTTTCGAATTCGGTTGATGTCAGTTGCTTGATATCATAAACGCGTTGTCAATATTTGCTAAGACCGTATGCAATACAGTTTAAAAATGACCTGCTTCTAATAAATCAGTCATAGTTTCAAAATTGAGGTCGGGTGATTCTTATCTTTCTGGAGGATGGGTAGTATTAAGAGCAACTTTAAACCAAATCATGTATCCTTATATTGAGCGTATGTCAAACACAGACCTGAACATAAGGGAACCCTTATAATTAACCTGAATGGTTGACAGTGAAGTAGAATCCATAGATAGGATTATATCTCTATGGAGACTTCTGTGTCAATAAAATGCCACGATATAGATTAAGGCTAAGTAGTCACTCGGGTGCATCATCAAGCTACACCAAATGTCAAAATGCACTCATTTAATTTGCTAACTGGAAGTTTCATTAATGATCTATCTCGGGATTTTATCACGCAAACTGTCTTTCTTTCAAAGCAATCATAGCGTATAAGGAATTTAATACAGAATTCTTGTCAAATAGTATAAGGCGAGTTAACAATTTGAGGATTTATACATCAATATCCACAACTTTAAACGACAAGCAGAATAAGTATGACTTATAGCACGAGGCAGCGTAGCTGCCGAGTGCTATAAGGAATTAATAGCACTCATCGACAGTGACTATTTTAGTGATGATTTATATGGCAGAGCTCTACCCTACACACCAGCTACACACCACTTTCACAGTAGGACACCTCTCACTCACCCAGACTTCGACAATCATCTACTAATCACACACACACACCAAGTTGGGTAATAATTATAGTGCTGTAATTAATCAGGTTATTTACGATGTCAAATTTACAGCATTCTGAAGCTGTACAATAAGTGAAATTTGTTGAATTCTGGACTTGCTGTGTATGTGCTATAAGGAATTAATAGCACTCATCGACAGTGACTATTTTAGTGATGATTTATATGGCAGAGCTCTACCCTACACACCAGATACACACCACTTGCACAGTAGGACACCTCTCACTCACCCAGACTTAGACAATCATCTACTATTAAACTCACACACACCAAGTTGGGTAATAATTACAGTGCTGTAATTAATCAGGTTATTTACGATGTCAAATTTACAGCATTCTCAAGCTGTACAATAAGCGAAATTTGTGGAATTCTGGATTGGCTGTGTATGTGCTATTAATATATTTAAAGTCTCAGAGTACTGTATTAATATGTGATAAATCATAAGGATGAAACCAGAATTGGATCGAGTGCAATTGCTATAATGTACGAGTAGTAAGTCCAAAAATAAAATCTCAATATAGATATTGGATGTTTAAATTGAGTTTGAATCAGTTAAATGGGTTTTTTTCTCAGTAATTTGAAGATCTTTCTAAACGGCTTGCTTTAGTTTGTGTTTTTGTTACTGTTGTTATTGTTATTGTGGCTGATGTTGTTGTTGTGGATGAGGTTGTTGGCTGTCGTTATTTGCCACACAATCTTACGTCAATCAACACAACATTTAATTATTAATTTAAAAAGGTTATCCTAAGTTTATGACGTAAGGTTTCTAATGATATTAGTTTGTACAGGTATGAAAAAGGGATTGACTTCCGCTTGGTGGTAGGTCATAACATTTTAAACATGGAATTCACATTGGACTCTATTAAAGTAAAAGCTTTTACTGAAATGAGTTTATGGCGGTAGATTGGTTGGCATAGACATAGGATACTTGTTATAAACATGTATGTCGGTAGATTGGTTGGGATTTCACATTGCATACTTGTATGTCGGTAGATTGGTTGGGATTTCACATTGGATACGTGTATGGCGGTAGATTGGTTGGCGTAGACATAGGATACTTGTTATAAACATGTATGTCGGTAGATTGGTTGGGATTTCACATTGCATACTTGTATGTCGGTAGATTGGTTGGGATTTCACATTGGATACGTGTATGGCGGTAGATTGGTTGGGATTTCACATTGGATACGTGTATGGCGGTAGATTGGTTGGCGTAGACATAGGATACTTGTGATAAACATGTATGTCGGTAGATTGGTTGGGATTTCACATTGGATACTTGCATGGCGGTAGATTGGTTGGGATTTCACATTGGATACTTGTATGTCGGTAGATTGGTTGGGATTTCACATTGGATACGTGTATGGCGGTAGATTGGTTGGGATTTCACATTGGATACGTGTATGGCGGTAGATTGGTTGGGATTTCACATTGCATACTTGTATGGCGGTAGATTGGTTGGGATTTCACATTGGATACTTGTATGGCAGTAGATTGGTTGGGATTTCACATTGGATACGTGTATGGCGGTAGATTGGTTGGGATTTCACATTGGATACGTGTATGGCGGTAGATTGGTTGGGATTTCACATTGGATACGTGTATGGCGGTAGATTGGTTGGGATTTCACATTGCATACTTGTATGGCGGTAGATTGGTTGGGATTTCACATTGGATACTTGTATGGCGGTAGATTGGTTGGGATTTCACATTGCATACTTGTATGTCGGTAGATTGGTTGGGATTTCACATTGGATACTTGTATGGCGGTAGATTGGTTGGGATTTCACATTGCATACTTGTATGGCGGTAGATTGGTTGGGATTTCACATTGGATACGTGTATGGCGGTAGATTGGTTGGGATTTCACATTGGATACTTGTATGGCGGTAGATTGGTTGGGATTTCACATTGGATACTTGTATGGCGGTAGATTGGTTGGGATTTCACATTGGATACTTGTATGGCGGTAGATTGGTTGGGATTTCACATTGGATACTTGTATGGCGGTAGATTGGTTGGGATTTCACATTGGATACTTGTTTGGCGGTAGATTGGTTGCATTATCATAGGATACTTGTGATAAACATTTCCTTCATTCAATACACTTCTTAAAGATTTTGTGCAAAGTTCAGAATCCAAGTGACGCCTATCGCGGTCACAGTAGGTTCTTGGGTGACATCATCATCTTCCCCTACTAATATCTCAGCGCTTTATAAATGTTGGAAGACTGGATGGATTAGTGCGAATTTATTGACCATGTATTTTGAACGAGAGGGACAACGCATCTCATCTTAGATCTTACCCCAATCCTGTGTTCGTCCGAGAACGGCTAGGTAAAAGTCTCGATTGGTCATGTACATGTTGTATTAGTATTTAGAACCATAGAAAGCTCTGTAAGCTGACCTAATCTCATCTACACCAGCAACCAAAAGTCTTTGGACACCTTGCCTGCTACAAATTGAGAGAAGACACTGGGAACCCATTGAGCTACTGTGTTAGCTTTTTGGTATTCTAAGTTTTACAAATTGATGACAAGTCCTTATATAAGTTTGTTTACATAAATTTGGGATATGTTTGAGAGCTTATTATATTAGGGGAAACATTTATAACAATATTTTAGTGATCTAAATCTTTCTCTTTGATATCTTTAGTTAATATCATAGTCAAATTAGCTAAACAATAAAATGCTAAGTTATGATGAAATCAATAGAGCTTTGTAGTATGCCAAGATCATGTGTGTGCAATGAGAAAGAATAGAGAATTCTGATGGTTTCTATTTATAATATAAAAATCTTGGTGTCAAAATCAAACTTAGAATTTCCTCCCAAATATTCTATTTTCAAAGAAGAATAAAGAGGTCAATTCTCAAATATGAGAGAGATTATTCAAATCCGTGCCATGGAACTTTAACGCTCAAATATGTAGCATTATTATTATACAGACCACTTATATTATATAAGTTAAAGTTTTAAAAAGTACCGCGTAAAGACAAAATCGGCTTTAGAAAGAAAACAATCACATGCATGGACGTCGCCATATTGATCAAAGCTATGACGAAAGACTTACGAGATCTCCGCATCTCTGTTTCATGTATTGATATTATCGACTTATGTATTGATTTCCTGCGTGATACCGTCCAGCGACCTGTTGCTGATGAGGCGGTTTTAGTTACGATGACATCACAATATTGGGTATGGCTATCCCATCAGCACTTTTGACACAGACAACCGGGCGCGAATTTCAAATAATCACAGGTTGGGGATGTGCAGTTTAAATTCGTTTACTTGAACATTATAGTTCTGTGTTTAATTAAAATGGTCAATATACATTAGATACTTTTTTCCTACTATATAATGCATGGTTTAATGAATAGAACGGTATTTTCAGCTTTAAAGGCTAGTGACAATCTTGGGATTAGTTTCACTTGAGTGAGTCTCTTGGGAAACAATTGCGATGATGATTTCTCATCTGTGGTTATTTCTAAAGGAAGTCAAAACTGACACACTGCCTACATTGTACATTGGATTGCATTGGCTATAATGAGCTTGATTGATTATTCATGAGCTATTTCCAATGGGAAATTTGTATGGGGATCAAAGAAGGCAAACAATATCTTCAATGTTATGGAATGGAATGTGCGGATGTTGAAGGAAACATGAATTTATTAAAATGCGAGGAGTCTCAACTACACATTTGTGCAACTCATAGTGCAATATTACAGTCCAAATCTGGAATGATTTTGACACCTATAACCAAGTGCTCTAAGACTTTTGGTTGCTAGTGTATCTAATGTAAAGTTGCTTCATAGCGAGAAAATTGACGATCCATCCCATATCCCTTTATAGAAGTATGATTGAGAAACAATTAACAGGGTGTAATACATGCTTAGTCGGTATTAATTATGATTATGCTTACGCAGTTTGACAACACCATAGTCGATTTAAATATCTGAGAATTCTGGGCAGTCGTCCAGCGGTTTTCAGCAATTGAATATGCAGGTAGGAGAAGTTCTAAGCAAACTTACTTAAAAAAGAAGCTACCATTATCATGTCTTCCGAAAAATGGAACCGTGTACGTCATCATCCAAATATTGCCACCCCCGCAATCAAAATATGGAGCACTCCAATGGCCGTCCTCTATTCTAACAAGAATGCTTTCATCATCTGATTCGTTGCCATGGGCAGTTCCATTATAACGATAGGTGAACTTATCTGTAAGTAAAAATGTGAGAAGAAAATGGAGAATGACTTGTGGTTGTTGTTACACTAACTATTTGCCTTGCAGTGTTGTATTATAAGTTCACAAATGGTTCATGTAACCCGCAGGTTTACGAATATCGAGAGGAATGAGATTATCCTGGACAGGTTGGTTCCTGCGGACATGAAGAAGGCGGAAAAGCGTATAACACTCCCTAGGGAAATTAACGGTAGTATAGTAATGTACTTTATTCACTCAGTCGATACATGATGGATATACGACAATGTTATAGATGGAATAGACATTACCGGTTAGACATTACCGGTAATGGTTAGCTTTTGACCAAGCATTGCCTATCAGGTTGTCATCGTAATAGCTAGCGGTGAATAAATACTTGAGATGGGAAGCAACATGCTGCTGTGTGTGGGAAGGATCTGATTGCGAATGACATGGGATTTAATGTTATCATATCGCGTAAGTCAGGACAATCTTATTAATGCAGATTATCTGAAAACACACACACTAGTCAGCATTAAATCATGTGACCATAATGACTTCAGGTTTCAAGCATATATAGAAGAGGTAAAGAAGCTATGGTATAGTCAAAGTGCCAAACCTTACATGAAGTATGTACTGCACTGCCTGAACCATGGCAAGCAGTGCTGGGAAAATCATACATGAATGATGTACTGCACTGCCTGAACCATGGCAAAGCAGTGCTGGGCAGGTTTTACAATTTAACATGATGTAAAACGGGATGGCAAGATCCAATCTTGTCAACCATCTGAAAAGAAAAAAACTTACACAGGTACATTTCTGCATCTACCATGGCAATACTTTCACATTACTCTCACTCATGCATACCGTGAGTGACTGGCATGAGCAGCGTATCACTATTTTTTCAGTATCATAGAATGTTTAGAGACAGGCCATCCTGCAGCAACTGATGACGTTACCGAAGGTCTAGAACCATGTCGTAGTGTAACATCCTGGAACTTTATCACGTTCGTTATGTATTGTTTTTAGCAGCGGTCGAATTATCACAAAAGTGTGTTAAGTTCTCGATAAGTATACGTTAAATCCGCGGCATTTTACTTGTTTTTATAAGCGAGCGATACACCAGGAATTGGGTCAATACCTTGGATCAAAGAATTCTTTGCTTAGATAAATAGTCGGATTTGGACCGTATCTGCGCTATTTTATATGTCCAACATTTAGAGTGATTTCCAAAGCTTGGAAGTGAGGGATTATTTACCAACTAGATACACTTATACTTGGCTATAAACATTGAGAGCGTAACAAGCAGACGAACACCACTGCATGTCAAATGATGGATTTTTTCCAGTTATTCTACGTATACTTAAAAGCGTTGCAAACTAGGAAATTACAAGGTAAACAAGCCGTAGCGGGATATTCCACACCAATATGTCTACATGCAGTAGATACAGTATATAAATATATACAGAAGGGAAGTAGGTCTTCATTTACCTTGAAAATAGCGGAATATTTACATGGTTGCCCAAATTAACAACGTAAACGTTGTCAACTAGATGCGCACTAGGAAACGAGCGCGTAGTTCTCTCTGTGGCGTGGTAATAATGCGTTCCATTAAAACTCCACGATCATTCGCAAGACTGATCGATTTGTTATAGGGAATACGGTATATCTTAATTTGTTGCTTTTGATAAGTTAATTACGCTCATGGTGTTGCAAATAAGATTTTAAGGACGAAAATGAATAACATTTGGCTAGTTTTCTCTGGCACTAATGATTTTCGTTGTTTTTACGCATCGAGACTATTTTTGGGTCTGAAGAGGAAACATCTTCAGCTTGGCACTCATTAACATGTTTAAAAAGTGAAATCAGTAATTAATGCTATTTAGGAAACCGCGGGTAAAACCCGTTCACTGCCTACCTTTGTAAAGAGTTAAATTAAAACGGGGGTAAATTAAATGCCTTTCCTATACATGTAGGCCTATATCATTAAAACATTTTCCCAGAGGGAAGTCTATATACGTTGATCTTTGCCACAATTAAAGTGGAGAAGTTGAAAATAAAATATGCCTGTACCAATCTGGAAGAATAGAATCTAAGAAATCTTGACCTCAAGAAGCCTATCAGGGTATAGCCACCATTACCATGATTACACAGGCCCTAATGATGCACCCAATCCTGGTAGTCCGTTACAGTAACTACTGTAAAAGACGGGAGAATTCCACTACAGTTTTACTGTGTCTGTGTTATAACATGCAAACATATGTTACAGTCCGCTACAGTTATTACTGTGCATGGTGTCAGTGTTATCTAATTGAAAACACTTCCGCCGCACTTGCACGGAATAAATCGCAATAACACTAAAGAAAATAGTTTAAGAATGTTGGATATCCGATATTTATTGTTTAAGATTGTTGCATATCCAATATTTATAGTTTAAGATTGTTGGATATCCAATACTTATAGTTTATGATAAATGATTCCACACCGGTAACTGATTTCTTTTCAATGTAGGATCCTGTGACAAGCCTAATATAAAGTAATGTAAAGTAAGGAAAGGAACCTATTGCTCCCAAATGATAAAGTTGTGATCCTGATTTTGAGGACTATTACCTAAAACCACAGTACAAAAAGAAACATTTTCAATCCATTTTGCAGGTTTTTTGGATGAATTTTGATTGTAAATGTTCTGTCAAGATTTCTGAACTTTTTATGATAATCGAGGGCGCTACACCAGTTGTCACAATCTAAGTGCGGATAGGTTTGCGCTAGAAATTGGCAGCACCCTAGTTGATGCGACCTGATTCTGATTATTCACCAGCAGCAAAATTACAGCGCTTTGAATCCGATGGGAAAAGGCGCTATATAAATACTGATTATTATTATTATTATTATTGTCCAACTTCGAAGCGTATTTCCCGGAACTTTCAGGATTTCCAATTATAATTTGTGTGCTTAAATGATCAAACATATCATGACATTTAAGAAGAATGTCTAGTTGAAAAATCCAGTCACTTTTAATAAACATGTAAATGTATAGAGAAACCATTTATATGATGGAATATGATGTGTCATTTTGGACAGTAAACATGGTAAAAGATCCAATAGTATAGCGTATTTCTACGGGGATTTTAAAGGACTCGGTTGACAGGTCTCAACCAAATTAAGATTATAAGAATGATGATGAATATTATAATAAAAGCACTGCACTTTCTTAAAATGCAAGGTATCCTCTCACTAGGTCAACAAAGGGTTGTAACAGCATGCCGCCAGACATTTGTATGGAATTGTATGGATAGATATACAGATACGAACAATGTAGTATGGACATATTGTTGGTTGGATGGTACATTTGATACGTACTCAAACAAACTAAATATAGACACGACTAGGCGACGAAAAAAAACCTGTTGCGCGGGCCCAACCGACCTTTTTTCAACAACAAAATAAACCCGAATTGTTTAGAACATTTTTTTAAACATTTGGGGGAGGTGGGGGGATGCAACATTTTGAATTGGTTTGAAAAATCGAAAATGTCTAAAACAATTCCCGACATTTTTGAAGAAAAAACAACAACAAAACCAACCGATCGACCCACCGACTGTACCTAAGAGGTCCGTTTTCCCATACAACAGGGTTGGTGTTTTTTTGTCGCCTAATGGCCAGGAAGTATGAATAGATATATGGATTTACTTGGAATTGGAATGATTAGAATAGATTGAATAGTATGCCCCAGGACTTCGACATAGCTTTCTAATTCTACATAGCCTCAGAGATGGTTGGATGTAACTGTGCAAGGAAACTTGTGTATACAACGCACGTTGGGCAATGTATTATCTAGAAATTGTCGAAGAGGAATGTGAATTTGCAATTGGGAATACTGCTATGGAATTAGATTAGCCATATTGACACCTGTTGATTGGTCATTTCTTCGGGAATTATACCCTCCATTTCTCTTTATATTACTTCCGATATACATTAATTCTCAAACACTGCTCATGATTGCTTATTTATTAAAGTTTCATAGCATTCCTGTCACCATTGCATTGGACATTCTATAGTGTAGTAGCCAAAATAGTAGTACTTTAATTAGAGTATATCCTTCAATAATTTGTCCTGTTAGATGTGAAATGTTGCATATCGAACACGTGTATCATCTTCTTTTTGAACAAAACGGTACAGTTCAGTGTTAATTTAATACATTTTACCTTCGTATTATGGTGAAATGATGAAATGACACTTAAAGAAATCAATGAATGCCATTTCAACATAATCTGATGTGACTTCTGAATTTACACTAAATTCGACTTCATTTGACAGCATAATAATTTTCTTTTACATAATATAGTATTGGTTCCGCGTCAAACCTCTATCATCAACCTCGTGAATAAGTCTACTCCGTTTTAAAACTTGTATGCCTAATGCACCGGCAACCAACCTGCCCTCGCAGGTACATTTATTGATTGACTAGACTATACTTGTCGCCATTGAGCTGCAATGGAATGTTGAGATTTTACAGACACTCGATCGCCAAACTCAGCTTAGGGATGGACGGTAGAAAATGGTTCACCTTTACGAAGTTCAGGCAACTCTTAGAAATGACGAAGACGTAAAATATTACATAATGCCGCCATATTTCACTGCATGGTTTGGCGTCTCACTATTGAAAGAGATTGACAATGACAGTTACAATGAGTATAACATGGGCGAATACGATTTTGATTGTTTTCTTAACGACAATATCTGTCCCTGAAATATTCTCTGGTTCTCCGATCCGAGTCTATGTACATATGTCGTGAGTTCAATCAGGGGTTATTATTTCGGTTATATTCAGTTTTTGGATATTTTTTCCTTCGGCATTGTCAATGTGTAACAAGATTGAACAAATTAATGTAGATATATAATTCCTTCTTACAGTGAAGTACTTGAATTATTACGAGTTTGATAGCGCCCAGTGCTCATTATCTGTTGACGGATATGTATATAGATACCTACACACTTGATTAGTTCGTTACATAAACCTTTTTGAAACAAATCACGCATATATTGTAAAGGAAAGTGTGATGTAACAGAAAATCGAGATAAAATAAACTCATCTTTTGTAATATTTAGACCTGTAATAATATGCATCATAGACATTTTGAATTGATTATCTAATAACAAATACAATAATAAGTATATCGTTTACTGTGAAATGCAATCAACGAATGAAGTCAAATATTTTTATTTTGTTTTTTGACAAGCACTAAATTAAAGGGATGCTCGATACAGACACGGGATGATCCCCTACTCTTTATGAAGGAGTCTGACCTTTAACGTGCTCGGGGATAGCTCTTCCGATGCACGAGGTTACTGTAGATATCGATACAAATCATAATCGTTCCCAATTTCATCTTCGTCCGTGAGGTAATTAACCACTAATGGAAGACATCATAGATAAGGCGTTAGAAGGACCCTTACATAATTACAATAATTGGCAACTTTCGGCTTAAGCCTTCTGGTGCACGCAGTAAAGTGGATAGCGCAATTCCCATCAGACCATTCGGTTCAATCGCTCTATTTTAGCCCGTCCATTGGATTCCCCAGGGCTTCTTGTCTTTTAACGATGCGTGAACAATATTCCCTGCTAGCTGTTGAGTGCCTGCTTTGCAGGCGGGGTGAGGCAGGCGTGAGTTTTGTACTTTAAAGTAGCCGGTAATGGAATATCTTGCGTAAAACACTCTTTTTAAGTGTAGATGGTGTGGTGATGGCTTTGCGGAATGGATATTCTCGCGGGTAAAAAACGTTTGTTTGGCGTAACGGAATTAAAAAAAAGTTAGTTTGACTGACATTTTAATTTTAAAGTTTCTCCACTGTCACATCATTAAATGTCCTACTGCGTAACGGAATAAAAAAAAAGTTAGTTTGACTGACATTTTAATTTTAAAGTTTCTCCACTGTCACATCATTAAATGTCCTACTGCGTTAATAAAATCAAAAAGTGTACAAATCCCAACATGAGTAGAAGATGGCTGCAAGAAATTTAGGAGTAAACTGAGGATTCTGGTTGTGTTAAACAAAACGAAAATTATAACTAGTTCCAGAATCTTGATGTATTTGACAACTAGGAGCTAAAAGAGCAAACACACGACGAATGTTACGTCCTGAAAGCTAAACGATGTGTACCTCCGGCTGCAGGAATATATGCACACCCTTATCATGCTTATAGCGTTATCATGTTATCTGGCTGCAGGAATAGATGCACTCCCCCATAGCGTTATCTAGTAAGTTATTCTATTGATCATCAATCACATCAGCTAACTACAAATAGCTTACAGAGAAAATCCTATATTCATTTGGTTTAATGCATATTAAAGGGCTAAAATAAGATTTTTCATTTCGATTACAAGATTATATCATATAATTAACTAATCCATCAACCTGCACGTAAGAAGTAGTTCCAATGTCTTAAAAACACTCCTTAAGGGAATCCACTACTGTTGCTTTGATTTCAAAATAATTAAAGGCGCTCTATTATTTTCAAGTGCATGGTGCATCCACAAGGGATGTTAACATGTGCCTATAACGTGACGGGTAATGGCTGACAACGAATTGATTAATAGCTCGATTTCTATATTTCAAAGAAAAACACACAAAAAACAGTTATGAAGAGTCCGGTAAATTTCCTAGCATCTATGAAACCTAATGAAATCTTTCAAGGTGTTACAGTGCCGGGGAAGACGACGTTTGAAGCTATCAGGGGTATCAGGGTAGCACCATTACGCAGGCCCTTAATGCTTTTTTAACTTTTCTTATTTCAGTTTGTGCATACGTTGTCCTTAATTAAAGTCTTTGAAACAAACAAAGAATGTCCTTAATTAGAGTCTTTGAAACAAACAAACCAAGTGCCTGAACCGATAAGAAAGATATACAAACAATTATTGATGATCTCTATTTTCTTATAGGCCTACGTGTTATATGACGTGTTACGCTCTTCGACACATAACACTTGTAAAGTATAAAGGCGCCATTTTAAAAAGTCCATCGTGAACTTTAAACAAAATCTGACATGTCTTAATCCGATTACAGTGAATTCCATTTTGCATCCATATTCAAAATAATTTCACGCAATTGACATCCTGAAATCCCTCCATATGGGAAGGTTTAATATGTGTAATCATGGTAATGGTGTGAACGTTATGAGACATTTCCAGTAGATGTATTCAGATTTGTCTCCTCGTACTTTCGACAGAATTCGTATGATATCACTTTGCGCGACATGTGTGACATACTATTACATTACTTTGCACTAATGTCGCTGTATTAAATTACATCTAAGTACGTTATAGGTGTAATAAGATTAAATACCATTACTATTGTGGGATTACCTATTCCAATTATCTACATGAACGGGATAGTAACATGAATACCTTGTTTAACATTAAATATATGCTGTAACAATCCGCAGGCACCGCGTAATATGAAGGACCGTCTTTGAGCAAGATCTGCATCGAGAAGTGTCAAATTAAATTGTGTAAAAAGATTGGAGAATTTTTAGAATGACGGCGAGGCGTAAAGAACCCGTCTTTCATTTTATTTCAAAACACATGATGTAGATTCAATGTTAGCACGCCAACCTGTATGCTACAGTGCATTTGTCCCACAGGCAATGTTTCTGAAATTTTATTTTTCCTCCTGAGAAATTATCGGTCGCAAAATGGTGTTTTGTTTGATCCACATTGATGAATACATATGTATTGTAATGAATTGTGATGGCTGTATCAGTAATTATAATCCTTTTAGATCTGTCACATTTCCATTACGTAGATGAGTTGCATAGACAAGGCATAGACAAGGCATATGCCAATTTATCAAAAAAGTCAAGTGTTTAAGCGGCATGTGTCAAGATTCGAATGGTTGTTTTTAAAACCAATATCACTGGTTTTATAATACTAGATGACGGATGTGTAAGGGTTGAGTGCAATTTAGGGTACATTTCACTCTGCCTGTGTTCTTAATAAGACATGAGAACAACCCAGCTGTTGCTAACGAGTTTTGACGCCCTGCTCAAATGGTGGGTGAGGAAATGAACTGAGGCCGATGGCCTTCCTTCCACAAGCCATAAGGGATTTGACCATCTAGTTCATTAATGTATGTATTGACTACAGGCGACCGTTGTTAAGGATCAACATTGACCCATCTGGTAGATGTGATAACCGGTAGGTCAAGAATCGATATGTGTGTGTTTAACCCGCTAACTACGCAAATTGTTGGTTGGCCAGACGCGACGATGTCACTTTGGTGTGAAAGACACAAACCATACACTTCCGGTTACATACCGAGTAAGATTCACCTAGATTCAGAGCAAGATTTGGGATGCACTCGTAAAACAAAAGGCTATCATTATTTTGTTATCCTCAACATGACATTGAATTATAAGTAATTTTCCGGAATTTAACCAAGCCTGTGCAGTTTAGATCTGATGCGTTGCTACTTGGTTTTTTTCGTAAATCGCTCATTGTAAATGTAAACTAAGGAAAGTTGCAAGTTTCAAGTTGGATTTAAAAGCTTTTGAATTTAGCTCTATATACATGTAGTTCTATACTGCCAATAATATGTTTAAGAAAGAATTCATATGGAAAAGTAGTTTTTTATGCCCAAATCATTATAATATGGTAAGTTAAAGAAACCCTTTATTCAACAAAGTTAAAGTAGTTTATTATTTCAGAATTTTAAAGACAATCTCGGATAAATCTGGGTCATGATCCAAACAGTAAAGCAAGCACCTATTTGATTAAGCTCTTGTGCGTTTCACATACTTCATGAGATACCAAATTCCAGAACTCATAATACTGAGAGATCTTGCGATGTTATGTTCATGTGCTAATCCGTAGAGTTATCTGTATACTCACGTTAATACACGTCACGGTGCTAGGCTGATGCATATCAGGGGTGATTTGTATATGTCGCCATCGGGGACGTCACTGTTAATATGGGTGAGGGGGTCAGGCTAGGTAAATAGGGTGAGGTAAACATGGTAAAGAAAGC
Organism: Ophiura sarsii; assembly: GCA_035610835.1. Lineage (NCBI taxonomy): Eukaryota > Metazoa > Echinodermata > Ophiuroidea > Amphilepidida > Ophiuridae > Ophiura > Ophiura sarsii. The sequence continues at coordinate 57,638,405 of CM069458.1, read as the reverse complement.
TGCCTCAAAACAATTGTATATTTAATGGTGTCTTTTAATTGAAAGAATTATGTGAGACAAATTTGTTGTGGTCTATAAAGCCAGCTACTTTATCTATTAGATCGTGCTTCGACTTTGACGAGATTCTAAAGGTTTTATACTAACAGCTAAGCCATGCTGAGATATAGAGTACAATGTGAACGACATTAGATGATATCTACTGTTGATGTAACACTTAACCTTTTAGAGGATTGTATTCGGTAGTTATGTATAATGGGTACTAATAAATTTACAACTGTGATATTAAAGTAACTTGCCAGCCACTCTGTGACAAGCATAGCTGAGATTGCGTCTCTTCAGCCCTAATTGCATGTTTATATTGCAACATCCGCAAGTTTATCCCATCACTTCCATGATTTAGTTATTGGATGCGGAGAAACTGCTTAAGAGTAGAATGTTATGTTCTACATGCTCTACGAGAGCGTAAAACCGCGTTTAATCGTATAAATATGTTGAGTTGAGTTGCCGCCTTCAAGGCAGATTACTTTGTGTGAGCATTACCGTATCAGGTGTTTTCTTACAAACTTCAAGTATGTGATATTCCTTACAAATCCGCCGAGAGATCTGTTTGGCGTCTAGCTAGAGGAAGACGTGGCATATAGCTGATTTTCACTGGAAAACGTGACATGGTACTCAGGTTTTAGAGGTACGTTCTTTTATCAATCACTGGATGCACCAGTGAGTGCTTTATCCATGTTAACCGTAAGTGATACCCAAGTCTTGTCGCAATTTGTACGGTATCGGTAATTTCACGAAAGAGAGTTTATAATATGTTATGTGGATCATAATACGATCTTCGCGAGTACAGTAGCCATCAATGAACTATTCGATGCATTTTTAGAGGAAATTTGATCCCATTATTTCAATTTCTCCTCTCCCTAAAAATGAAAAGCTGTATTGTGTATGACCGAATGTCTCAAATATATAAACCATGGTGAAATTTTACATAGACAAAGAAAATCAACCACATGCATGTTTAATAACTATATGTATAGAAAAAGGCGAACTCTGGGAAACATATCCCGGTTAAAAATGTATGAGAAGTAAAAGCCATCCCTATGTTATATATGAAAATTACATTTGTCAACAGACTTTCTAATGACGATTTGCAAAATTTGAAATTAAACAAATGCACCGGATGAATGGTTAATATTAATTGATAACAAGTATGCATTCTCTGTTTCACCTGACGCCAGAGCGTATTCCACTGGGTGGAGCTTATCATCGGGCGCTAATGTGCTAGTAAGTATTTGTGCGATCAAAGATGAAGTAATTAGTGCGTTAAAGTTTGCGGCTATCACTGGAATACTCATTAAGGTCCCGTTTGGACCAATCAGAGCTAAGATCCGTCAGCTAAACAGGCGACAGTATAGTCCTATCTCAGCAGATAAGCTCATGCTTCTTCATCCTTACTTCAGTCCTGATGAAGTCACAGTCACTTCTGACGAAAACATTGACTAATAAATGGAAACTAGAAATTTTGCTTTAAAGTGAACAATGATGAGTTGTGAAATAAGTTAGTATGTATTGACTAAGTTTGTCAGTAACATATAGTTGCCAAGATGTTACGCAATGTTTGAATTTACTATAAAGCTCTCTTACCAAAGAATATAATTTATAGATGAGATATAACGAGCAATGATATCTCTTATCTATTTCGTAAGTTCGTTTATTATCTACCAACTTTTAATAGCAAAGCTTCAGTATCTATTATTTGGTGAAAATTGAATGTTAACGAGATATTGATCTCAAATAATTACTCTTTCCCGGATATTGATAAAGCATATCACAATTTGTGGGTTGAATTGCATATGTATATGTCTAGACTTACAGATATGGTATGTGATTACCACATTGATCATGACTGTTGTCTGCTACTAGACCATGATGGAAAGAAAATGTCGTCTGCTCATATCACATAACACTATGTAACATGTATGTGTCATTATGACTTGAAGGAACGCCTATATCCGCTAACCAGTTTGACATACATTAAAGGTGACATACGGTATGTTCATTAACCTTTTGATGTGTCCGAAATTAGAATTGCGTATGGCATCAACCTTTTACTATTTTGTTTACAAAAGTTATGATAACATTTGATTCTTTATCATTTCTATTGCTAATAGGAAAACAAGTATCAGCTTAGGGCGTGCACCATACCACGAAAACATTATTTATGATAACCTTAAAAATCGAGGAAAAAATCCCAAAAGCAGACAAAATATAAAATGAGGATATTTATAATTAGATGTCGAATGTTATAATTGTTCTTGCTATTGGTGGTTTGCTCCCAGGTTACAGAATATCCGGATAACAGGACACCGGAAAACACACCTGATTCTCATATAAGTATGATACCATTATACCGGTCATACATTATATCATGTATATGAACAGCGGCACAACAGTAGATCAACCGGAGGCATTTACTTCTTGTGCCTAATTCATAAAACTGTCCCATAACTTATAGCGGACATTTCAAAGGATTGTGAATGAGATAGCCACTGATCCTATCATCCAATAATGGCGCACGTGGTCGTACGTTTATTCTTGTTTTTATCCCCACAGCTAATTGGCACTTGTTTCGCTCAGGGTTGTTATCGTTAGTTTCTTCAAACAGGAAATGGAAGGGTAAGGATGATTCTTTGATCGATAAAATATACGAACTTGGGCGAGAAACCAGGCCACGATATATGTATATATACCATACATTTATCTGGAGGTTAATTTTCTAGGGCGATGATGTTCTCACGGCCAGTACTGACATTTGAAGTTGGTAAAGGTATTTTACACTGACATAAGTACTTAATCCCCATACTTATTTCAAATAAGCTATCTTGATATTTTATGACCATCATCATTTCTCCTCTAAAAGTTTACAACTCTAAAGAAACAATACTAAAATTCAGTTGTTGTTTTTAAACCAGGGTGTCAAAAACCTTATCCCATAAAAGATGAGTGTGTACAACTGAGCTGATGATATCATATTTGTATTACACCGGGAAGCAGTATATTTTGCTCCATTGATCTCATTTTCCTATTAGTAATGAGATTTGGGGTCCAGTTTCCATACATAATCTGGAAGAAGTAAAACGTTGCGTGAAGCAACAATCCATATTATCGCAGACGACGACCACTATTTCCCAATATGCCCTAGAGTAACGGTTGTACGCGGTCAGTAAACATCCAACAATCAGTAAACGTCCAATTCTTAAGAAGTTTGAACCTTTGTTGAACCTTGTGTCCTACACATTCAACTTTGTCAAGCGGCTTCATCAGATATGGAACACTCTTGAGGTTGACCCAAGAATCGTTTCAAAATGTCTTCGACATCGATTGCAACCGGTCAACAATAATACAAATCGTGCTTTTTGGTATGTCTTTTTCTCAAACTTTCCCATTGCTCCTTTTTGTAACAACGGCACTGGCATGGATATACTCAGCTCCGCTGATACTGGAAATAACATGTTTAAGGTATTGTTGCCAAAAAAAGACCCAGACCCAGTAGAGCGGTATATTGTAATGCAATAAGTCTCGTGTGAATCCTCCATCTCAAGCTGAGTAAAGCATTATCAATCTCAATCATCACTAATTAATGTTCCTTTTAGTTCTTGAGTTACATCATTACATAGCGGAAACATGATATGGTATGTGATATATCAGTACATCGTATACAAGTATGAACATATGAAAGTATGTTATCAATGTAAGGCAATGCTATAAGCTTTATCTAACTAATAAGGTTTCATAATGATCCTTCTAATGGATAACATATCAGCCGAAATGAATCCCTGTTGTACACGTTTTCGCAACAATGCGTGTTCATCATGTGTTTGCTATGTATAAATGATAAGCCAATTTAATATTGCTCCGGACTATTGCTCATGCACAACAATGTATCTCACGAACAGATCAGACAATGTAATCTTCTATGGATTCCACGTGTTAAAGGCAACATTACGTGAATCAGCCTCAGCTATAGTGCTACTTTACTAATATTCAAAACTATGATAACTGCAGCGCTTTTCGCCGGTCTAACCATGCTAACGGTGCATACGATACGAAAAGGTACTACTATAGCGCCGAGCGCCCTCAATGGCAAATATTCTCAAGACAAATGAAAATAACTAGAAATGTGCACAAAACTTTATCTCACCTTAAAATCACCTGTTTGGGTCAATATTAAACCCTGCCTGTCATATGACAGATGTCTTCATGTACAATGATGTATAATAAGGTCTGTCCGACACACCATCGATGACTTTCTATCGCCTTATTTGTATGTATAAATTGGCTGTTTATATAGTTAGTTCAATAATCATCTCTGCATAGCATACAGTTTTGATATGATAATTAAATAACTGAGTAATAAACCTGACGTAGTGTTTAATTCGGTTACCGTGGTATTAACGTAATCTACCTAGCTGCGGATTTGCTGCTGCGCTGACCCCGGAGCTGACTGGCGGATAGTAATAATGTTTGAGCCGGGTTCGCAACTACCGGCCGGGTTCGCAACTATAGTTCCCATTGGTTTCCAAATCCTCATTAATGAAGCTGGTGAAAATGCAAACTCGAGATGTTTAAAGTATGTTGATGATTTGACATTTGCACATAATGTTACTTGTTCTGACTATCCTTCTAGACTACTGCAGGCTGATCTTGATGAATTTACCAAGTGTGGGCAAAGGATAATATGCTCAAGTTGAATCCCTCCAAGTGTCAGGCCCTTCAGGTATATTTTGGCAAAACTCTCCTGCAGTGTGATTTAAGAATCGGTACCGATCCACTCCCCCGCGTTGCTGAAGCCAAGGTTTTAGACCTGTTTCTCAAAACGACCTTAAGTGGAACACATAGGTTGACAATATGCTTAAGAAAGCCAATAAAAGGTTGTTCATGCTTCGGACCCTCAAACGTTTTGGTTTTAGCAGCAAGGAGCTCTGTGTAGTAGGCTATACGGTGGCTATGTAAGACCGATTCTTGAATACGCTGATGTAGTTTGGCACTCAACTATTTCTGTCAAACAATCAAAGGACTTGGAATCCATCCAAAAAGGGCTTGTAGAACCATACTTGGGGAATAAGTATGAGTCTTATGATGAAGCCTTGGGTAATTGCCATTTTGACACCTTGTCTGGAAGGAGGGAGAAGCATTGTCGAAGATTTGCTGAAGGTCTTCCTAAAAATGAGAAGACAAAATATCTCCTTCCTCCTACCAGACTGGAGTATCATGACAGATCACTTCGTAATAGTGGCAACTTGACCCAATTTCATTGTAGGACTCAGCGTTTCCAAAATAGTCCTGTTACTTATTTTGTCAATATTTTAAATGATTAGGTACCCATTATCTCTTACGACTGGTCGTGCAGTAAAATTCCACGAAGTGTGACGTTTTGTTGTTTCTCAATTTGTGTACATTTTATCTTTAATATTTCTTTATTTGTAAATTGTGATTCAATCCTACAAGTGCAATATTTTGATTAAATGTGCATTATTCTATCGTAATTTTAATATTGTATATTAGCATGTAATTTGGCCTGCGGGCCACGAGATGCTTCTGAATAAAATACCAATAATAATACCGACGTTAGACATTTTAACGTCAACATTCACCAAATCCATAAATATTTAATTCCTTCCATGTTATTATCACCACGATGCTGGTAGTGCACTTTTTATAATACATACCTAGAATTAGCAATTAATATTCATGATGAAGATGTGATAGCATGGAATCAATCTGTTTCCCGGTACTAACTAACGTAAGGTCAATCCCGAACCCTATGTTCTACAGCTCAAGTTACGTTTCGACACGGCCGCGCAAAAACAATCAGAGAATATACGATACCATTAATTCTATTTTATTGACAAGGTAAACAAAGATAGTCATTCAATTTATAGACGTTATTCTTTAATTGGCGCATTTACGTATCTGGACTGAAAACAAGGCTAGCGATCTAGCCAAGACGAGAGTGCTGCAGTTTGTCAATGGGGTGAACTTTGCACTAATAATAAACGATTCTTCATACTTCTGAGCTGCTCAATATTTGACCTTATTACATTCGTGAAATAAACTTGAACGTATAAAATATATATATTTCCACTAGTTTGCATTGAAATGTTTGTTGGTAACCAAGGAAAATTTAGAAGTTCGCAGTTCATTACATTGCAGTCAAAGGACGGATTGTAATGTTTATCGGAGCACTAATTGCTCTGAGCATGCTCAATTAGATTGCACTCCCTCTTTTGACGTAAATACGCCAATTAAGAATTATAATGCTCATAAATCTCATGACCAGATCAAACAATTTATTGTTTCAAGCGGATTATTGAGCATTATATACACTGATTAACAATCTTGAAGAAAAAATCACTCAAAGACTCTTTGTTGGAAATGTTTGCAAATTTGATACTCAAAGACCATTTTTGGGAAGATTCTCAAACGCAAAGACCACTATCTTGATTTGTCAACGAATGAAGGTTTCAAAAGCGCTATCCTTACATCCTAATCGATTTAATACTTAGGTGCCCCTTCTCCGATTTAAACATGTTTAGCCCATCCTGTTCTGTTCCCCTTCCCCCAAAGGAAATTGTAGCTAACCATTACACCGTTAGCAAGGCTCCATCGTAAAGAAGCTTTTAAATCTTCATGCGATATGTTACATACTATTTCTGTTTGGAGGCCATTGACTCCGTTGTATGACGTATTACCCAAACCCATAGTTCATATATTGCACATGAAATATCTGTGGTTTACAAAGGGGAACAGGATGTTATCTCATATTGAATGTTACATCGGATAACAGAGATTACTTTGACACGTCTTTCGAGTTTGCTTTATCGCTAGATGGATATGGAGACTAAAGCTGACCTGTGATCTTTTATGGATGCCGAAGGGAACATGAGAAGGGAGTAGATATGTGGATATTGGATGACTTGCATCGTATTTACTTTATGTCATATCAAGTATGTTGGGCACAACCTCATAAAGTAGCCCCAGGCTAACTTAAAGACACACTTACAGTCGGTGATTATAAGATACATTCGCATTTGAGGATGGATGGATATCATATCGTCTATAATTTCTTTACAAGGGAAATGACATTGAATGTTTGTTAACAAAAACGGTTGACACCAATATCAGAGAAGATATCATAACAGTGGGGAGACATGCTCCATTCCACTATCTAATGTTGCTCATAATTCGTTTGAAAGGCTAAGTGTGGCGGTAGCGTTACGTCATCATCAGCACTTTTAACACATTAAACGAAATTGCTACTGGTGAGCCTTATGATAGGCGAATGCAATTGCGCACAATTAAGGTCTGTGTAAGTAACTTATTGTGCGAGATTTGAGTTGCAGACGATGATTAAAAAATGTGATTTTTTAAAAAAAGGTATGTTTAATACCGTTCTCACTAAATATATGGATTCCGGAGTGAGTCTTGACATGGTCTTTTTCAGATGGCCAGATACTTTTTTTCGGGAATAAACCTACATTTCTGCCGTCGTCGCGGTATACAAAACTTATCTGGGACTCTTACACTGATTGCAACCTACGCGTATTCTTTTCATCATGTTCATAGGACTCAAACAAGACGACTAAATGATGTGACCACAGATTTATAACCTAACACGGACTTTTAAAATGTGCACTATTGCGCATTCGCCACATTGAAAATATGAAATCTCTTCACACTAAAGCTGTGTTATCCTTTAGTACATTGAATTATCGGTCAAGTATGGATTTAAGGATTAACCGGTATTTCAAAGTATGTATAAAACGAACCCAAGTCGGCTATACCCGGCAGCAATTTCGCTGAGCTTAATCTAAAATCTAAAATGAGATCAATGTGTGTAACCTTCTCATGGTTGACCTTTCTTACTTCCATGGTTGACCTTTCATACTTATGAAAACGATCAATTAACATTTTACTCGGAACTATTAAGAACAACAAATTATTATCATCTACTCCAAGTAACCAAAAGGTCAAAAGGGACGTGGTAATGGAAACTTACGCGGTAATGTTAAATGTACGTTGCCTTCCTAATCCTGCTACCCATCGATTTACATGCTACATTTTGCAATTGCAGCCAAATACCTAATTAGCCCTACAGTTCACATTGGTATTGCGTCAACGTATTGTTCTAGCGAGTTTGAGCATCTGTTATTGATCTCCGGTCTTCTTCTACTCATGCTACCTACAGGAGTATCAAGAATCTTCATCACTCATGCATTTATATAATATGGTCAAAGCAGTGGCGTAACAACCGGGGGGCAGGTGGGGCACAGTGCCCCCCCCCCCCCCCTGAAGGTGCTCAGCAGGAAATTCAAACCTACCCACCAGGAAAAATGGGGGGGAAAGGGCGATTTTTTGTGACCGTGCGAAATTTTGTTGACGTGCAAAATTTTGTGACCATGCGAAATTTTTTGACACCCCCCCCCCCCCCCCCCCCCCCCCCACCCACACTTACGTGAAATTCACGAGGTGACTGACTGGGAACAAATTTGGGGCAACCTTTTACGAAAATTTATGTCGGGTCGAACTGGTGTTCACCAGGAAAAAATATCCTTTGCCCCCCCCCCCCCCCCCCTGGAAAAAATCCCAGATACGCCACTGGGTCAAAGGCACACATATAAATATATTGTAAGAGACTATCGTATCATAGGCCTCCCATCGATTTAGTATCTTCTTTACGGATATAATATTGAATCTATAGCATTACATTTTTTTCGTCAAGATTAAACTTTCGCATTGATTTTAAACTTTCTCATTGAGTTTCACACATCACTTCCGTCAAAATCTTCTGACGCTTACTGACGCAATGCTTAATAAACCCGACCATTCACCTGTATCGTAAATGCAGGTCTTAGCTCAAATTATCCCCAGATATTTGGATAATTTTATCTTGGTTCAGATTTTCCACGAAATGGAAACGACGCAATTTCGACCATTAGTGCTGAAACAAAATATGGATTCCTTCGTATTCATCTGAAACATCGAATACCGGAAAAGGATGTGTTCAAATGTCCCTCGTAATATTTTGATATTTGAAATTCATTTATGCTGCTTTTCAAGCCATACTCATATCATTAAAGCAATTAATAGAATTCACGATATAGAGTTCCAGAAGTAAAATGAAAAAGATTATAATTAAATTGTAATTAGATGCATATCTCGATCATTTGCAAGACAAAATATCCAAAGTGCATATAAATATCGAGTGCAATTGATACCTTTGGCTCTTTGGTTAAAGCCCGGCGGGCATCGATGAAAACCAGTTTAAATTGCATTCAACAGCATGTTTCGTGTGCGTCGGATTTCTAACCATTACCAGTAATGCGGTGTATTAAAAGATCACGACCTGAGAATAGATAGTGTAGCTCTGTGATAGATCGTGACGTGAGAACGGGTATGTAAAAGCGTGCTCAATATTCCCTCATTCATTGTACATTCCTAGAATTAATTCCCCAATCAGGATTAACAAGAAGCAGAATATTGCTTTCAAAACCTCATGAATATACACGATATGTGCGTCCCAATCAAATGCCGTCCTTTACCTAGTAGGTATGCATAATTTTAGGTCCGTTCATACTCCTGTCAATGCGCACCGGGAATGCGCATCGCCCGACGTCGACGGATATCGACGCACGAGTTGATGCAGTGTCAACTTTATCCGACGTCGGTCGATGTGCAACGATGCGAGTATGAACGGACCATTAGTCACAACGCGTATAATGCGTATCAAGTTTGATCGACAAAACAAGCTCGCGTAATGCCACGAACGCACCCCTACCGGTAATCAGCGCCAAACGAGGACCATGATGTGTGGTACTATCCAAACGAGGACACACCAACCTGGATGCACACCGGCAAAACGAGGACAAAATGGCGATAAAAAAATGTGTATCACACCGCCAACCAGACAGTGCACTATCCAACAGAGGTATGTCGGGGGTATTACATTCTTCTTCTTTATTTGTATATAAAGAGCAAATGTGAACAATAGCCCAACAGACATTAACAAAGTTAATGAACTGAGTGATTCAAAATCAAACGGGTAACTCTCAACAAAGAGCTCTGATGGGCCAATCATTTGGTTCACTGCAACTCAGAAAATAATCAAAAATACAAGCAAACACAATTGGGCTAGTAAAAAAAGCCAATGAAAGTGGCGTGGGACAGGAATAGGATAAACACCCAAACATAGAGAATAACATCAAAAAATAAGAAGAAAATAATATCTGGAGGTCATTGATACATCGAGAGAGCTTAGCCAACATACTCTGAAGAGTTGGAGAGAAAGTGTCTGTTAACACGACATTTAAAAGATTGTACTCCTTCCTCTTGGATGTTGCCAACAACATTTACTGGAAGACTGTTCCACAGTGGAACAGCTGTATGGATGAAACTTCTGTCTAAGCAGCAAGTTCTGGCAGGCGGCAGTGAAAGGGCATGATCATGCGAGGACTTCATTTGGATAGCGTTTTTACACCGTTTGCATCATTTTGCACATATCAGAAAACCGAGGTTTGTCCACGGTTGCAGGTATGTCCACGGATGGATGGTGTGTATTCAAACTAACTTCCGCGTTTGACGGTGATTACCTACACGCCGTGTATTTTCAGCAGTTACGCGACACGTGAGCATGGTGAGTGGTTCGTAGCACACTTTTTCGACTGATCGATTTGTAATGAGGAAGCTTGATTAAGTCACGTCCGTATTATTTAGCGACGATTTTAGATGACGGTTTAGAATCCGGATGACTTGATCAGTTGTTTTGTCGGTAACTGTGATGAATCTAAACATTTTAATTTGGGACCTCAAAAGTTCCCTCGAGGCTAAGCCCCTCGTGCAATTCCTTGGTTTGAAAGTGGAAATGTTTTGATGCTTCACAGTTTAAATAACTGATGCTCAGCCCTTATCCTTTAATTTGTATCTGATAAATTATTTGTACATTTATAATTTGGTTATTTTCTAGTAAAAAGTGTAAATGTATTCAAATGTTTCGCTTTAAAATTATTAATATCCAGGTAAACTTGCTTGATGCTTATCAAAAGACTGGTTTCGAGTTGAAAGTGTTAAGGGACACAAATGAAGGGTATTCCCATTATTTTGAGTATTGCAGTAGTCTATTTCTGATATAGGTAGTGGTAGTAGGCTACTTGCATGTGCCATATGTATCACGTGGTTAAAGCCATATTTCTTAAACTCAAATAAACTTTGAGCATTAAATATAAATTAAAAAATTCTTCCTTTTTGACGACTGTGAAAACCCCTGCATCATTAATCATCGTTGGAAACCAGTAAGACTATGAAATCCGACCCCCTAATTTGAAATGTCGCTTACGGCCACTCTGTAAAGAAGGCAAAGAACAGCTTTCGAATGATGAATGGGGCATAGTATATACGTAACAATCTTCTCAGATCATATTTCGTGGCTTTATGTGAGAATAGAATAGTAGTAAGTGTTTAGGGAAACAGCCAGAATAGCGCACTGCCTTAAGGTTGAATAGTAAAGTTTCAAGGTACGACATAGAGGCGGAGTGTCTTCTTTAAAGTACAAGAGGGGGTTGAAGTGGTGGTTAATTATAAAACATCTCCGTGGAATTTGAAATAGATGATAGCCCTTCGGCAGACTAAACCACACAAAGAAGTTAACATGACATGGTTACCTTACTATGGTATTTCCATTGATGTAATTACTCAACAGTGTCCGTACATATACTTCGAAGTCATAGTTTATATCTAATTTACCCGTACCCAATTACCCTGGACGTGCGGGGGACGTATCCTCTCTCTCTATTTACATTGTTATTGCAACTAGATTTAAAGCAGAGATTACGATGTTTGGTTTAACTGAGACGCAACTCTAAGAATATGTTTCAATTGCCATGATGTGAACTCGAAACTAAAGGTGAAACAAAAACTCTCGATCCTCACATTTTAGTATCTAACCCGATGTTTTAATAACGTTCATAACAAGCATAGCACGATTTTGGTTGCAATAGATATCTAATTCCAAACGCAGTATGTGTCTCAACAAGCTTTGTACAAATATTCCGTAAGCATGGACTGCCATTCTCAAGGCACAATTTCCAAATGAATTTGGTCCCTGGGCTTTCAATGCAAACTGATCGATCACTGTTTTAAGGCTGTTTTATAGTGCACGACATTGTGTTGTGAGTTCAGGATATAAGTCTTTCATGTGTGTGACGTCTTGAATGTATGTTAAGACAACATGAAATTTAACGGATGCATGACTTGTGCGGGTAGGTTTGCCATTTCGGTATAAACAAACAAGATATTTAAAAAAACTGGTCAAAGTCGGAGAAAGAAATTAACAGAGGACACAGGTAAATAAGAATCAGGAGAGGTTTAGACAATGTATGATGGACATGTATTTCAATATTTATTGTTTCATTCATGTGCAAGTTAAATAAGTAAAACATGATTTGTACATTACAATAAATGTGGTTCATAGTACTGATGATATGTTTATAGATATTTATAACGACGGTATACTTGTGCAAGTATTTCCTGGATTCCACTTTCTTTCGTGTTGTTCCCTCTGTGAAATTTACTTATGAAAGCTAGCAGATTATGGTCATTGTCATGCTGGTCAACTTGTCAAGCCATACCTACAACAGCAGTTCCAATCAGGTGAATACTATATAGCTGCTTCATTTTACTTTACAAACAAACTTTTCGCAGGGTTTTTATGCCAGCAGGGAAAGACTTGTAAGAATCATGATTGATGAATAATACATCAATTCATTATGTAATAGATCGGTAGAGTTCTTCAGTGCTACTTGGCACTCAGCATGTGGTTTGTTGGTTGAATGGTAGCAATTAGGCATTAATAGTAGGCCTACATGTAGTTGTAAGCACAAGTTCAAGCTGACAGCCCAAAGCGCAACCTTTTAAAGTTGTTGTGTAAAGAAATTCAAACTGTGAACTTCAATTTGTTTTAGAAACTAGTGCTATTTCAGATATTGTAAAATCGTAAGTTAAACATTTGAGGGTAAATCATACTATAATATCATCTTTAGAGCAGATTTTGGTTTTGAAAACTAGCCCAATGACGTGGCTATTGGAAGGTGAAAGAGGCAAGGCTGTAGATTACCTTTGGCTATGTATGATTGCACTGGCACGGCCACATACCATGCTACCGAGCTGGGTGATCCCCTATGCAATAATAATGACACAAATAGTAGAGCATGACAAAATCTTTGTGATTTCGTAATTACAATGACAATTTTTTAATGATTATTTTAATTATTTCTCCACAATAACAACGTGATATGTGTTCATATTTTCGTATCAAGATCTCATATTCATTTTAAAGACATCTGGGTACAAATACTGATTTAAAATACATGAAAGAAATTCATAGACTCCACCACAAAACCTGAATCTGAATTCAAATGTCAAAGTCGTCACCGACTTTGACAAACAGAATAATAGAAATTTATCATGACAACGTCTATTTCCGACATAGTTCTCAATCATGTCAATACCCATATTCACTCTCCATAAAACATGTCTACTACTTCATCATTTTAGTAGACATGAATTCTGAAATATAATTGGTTAATGTCCCAATGAATATTTTCCCGTATTACCAGAGTAATTTATCATTACTCATTACTCTGTATCTGATGACTGATATTATTAGTTATCCCCTGTTTGTTCATGCAATACGGCAAAATATCTATGGTTTGTTTCCAATATCACATGAGGCGATAGCCGAATGTGATATTGGAAACAAACCATAGATATTTTCCGTATTGCATGAGAACAAACAGGGGGTAACGAATTAATCATTTAGTAGACATGAATGCATTTTAAAAAGTAAATGAGGAATAATTAAACTTAAACATCTCGAAATCTTAACACTTGGAACAACTAAAAACATTGTTGTCAATTCACCCCTATTCTAATTCACCACACTGCCTCCTCACCCCAAGATATCTAGCACTTAGATAAATTGGAGCCTTAAACACTTGGAACCACCAAAATGACATTGGGAACCACCAAAAAGAATATTTTTGCTTGCCGTCATTCACCACACCGCTCATCGAACCCCAACATACACTGAGCGCAACTTAAACAACTTGGAACCCATAACACTGGGAACCACATAAATGATACCGGGAACCAACAAAAAGACAGGCCAACCCCACACATCCCCTATCACCTAAAACCCCCAACCCACATCCATCCCAACACCGCCACCCTTTCCACATTTAACCCCTAAAATTGATAATGGATCAATCCAAACCTTGATATAACCAATCAGAGCTGTGATAAAATTACTAGACTATAAACACGGGCTCATATCAGTCATCAGATACGGGAAAATATTCATTGGGACATTAACCAATCACATTTCAGCATTCATGTCTACTAAATGATACGAGCCCGTATTAGTCTAGTAATTTTATCACAGCTCTGATTGGTTACATCAAGGTTTTGATTGATCCATTATCATTTTTATGGGTTAGATGTGGAAAGGGTGGCGGTGTTGGGTTATGGATGTGGGTTGGGGGCTTAGGTGATAGGGGATGTGGGGTGACCTGTCTTTTTGTTGGTTCACGGTATCATTCCTTCACTTTTTAAAATACATTCATGTCTAAATGATAAATTCGTTACCCCTGTTTGTTCTCATCCAATACGAAAAATATGTATGGTTTGAAACAGCGGTACTTTTATAGATGTTATTATCATGATTATTTGCGCTCCATAATCAAATGCTATTCATGATAGTGTGGCTTTATGAATAGGGCTGATCATCATGTAGCTTTACAATCACGACAACCAAAAACTTAATCCAGCAGCTTCAAATGTGTTATCCCTTTGGAAGCGGTTACCACAATAAAAACAAATCGACCATCATCGACCGTATACAGGTTTCGAAAGAAAAATATGTATGTCATTTTACCTATTCATAATTTAGTGGATACTTTTTATCATTTTCCGTTTTTATTATGCACGTGGAATAAAGGAAACATTAAAATGAAAATAACATATAATAACAGTTCTACGTATTTATTTGCGTGAAAAACCCCGAAAATAATTCAATAATCATTTTTTTATATAGCCTACCTAGGTACAAAACCATTTGCCCTAATTAAATGGAAAACAGTTATATCAACTAAGATACGGATTATAAACGTTACTTTAAGTATTTCTGGCTATGAGACCACCTGAATACCTTTATCAATTTATCTGAATAAGAATACATTTCTTTATCGAAAATACGCGGACAATTGACAACAACTGTTTGCAGCCAAAGTTATGCCGATATACCAGCCGCAAGTTCCCTGTCACTGTACATAGTGGTGACTACATCACAGTAGTACATGCACATGAAGACACGGTATTAACCTTGAAAATTACGATTAAATTCGAGTGCCTCCCCCACTTTTGCTTCTGTTACCTCTGACTGAAAATGGTAAATCGGCCAATGTCTGCGAATCGACTATAATAGTATCATAGCAGACCAATTTAATCGCGCCAAAAATCAATATCTTAGTGGGTATCTATTATATTGTCTTTGATGAAAACAGGTTGTCGTGTCAAAGTCACTATTTACTGTCACATAGATTTCGGCTGCGCAGTATGTATGGTGTCATGCTAGCCGTAGGGTACATGAAGCAATTCGTCGTCTGTCGGAGAATTTATCTCCAAGCTCAATATCTACCGGGAATATATATACGTCGTATACATGTAGTCCGGGAGATATTCGAAACTACATGTTTTGGTTTCCGTCTGTATGGTGTATAGCTAGATGTACAAATCTACACAACATGTTGTGCCCCCTACTCCACATATAATAGTTTCTGCTATAACCTTAAACTATTTGTCCGTACTTAGCTCTGATATATAGATCGTGACATTAGGACTAATGTGTAAAAACCTTGCCCAACATTTACTCCTCATAGCCTATTAATATTTAATTATTTCACTCGGTAAAATCAACCATGTTCATCAAAATGCAAAATATTGCTTGACGCACATGTTGACGACATTCCAAGATAACATAATCTCAAGCTGCCAGATTAAAGAGCATTTTAATATAACGAATTTTAAACAGTTGAACTTCTATAGTCGATTCATAAACTGTTGCCACAGTACCATTTCAGTATATCTCTCAGTTGAGGGGGTGGCAGTGATTTGAAATCTGTATCTGGTCAGTAACACATATGGTTCTAACGGTTTAGCTGTGTTTTTGACCATGCGATTTTTTTCGACCGGTTTTGAGGAAAACGTCACTCCTATAATATTGAATGTCTTATTTGCGGGTAATACAAGAATACCGGTATATACACGCGAGGATCAAGCAAATGATAATAATAATAATAATATTGAATGTGTTATTTTTGGGTGATACAAGAATATATCATCATCATCATCTACCTATACTGTGCATAAACCAGTTATTGAGTATACTCGCACAATGTATCCCTGGAACCTAGGAATACAAACATGAGCGTACAGACACAGACCGGGATGATCCCCTACTCTTTACGAAGGAGTCTGTGACCTTTTTAACGAGCTCGGGTATTGCGCTCCGATGCACGGGACCTCCATTTCTACGTGACTTCCGAACCACGAGGCAATTGAGACTAAGTACCTTGTCCAACGATACAAACATGTTGGCCGTAGCTGGGCTAGAACTCACAACCTTTGTATTGTGAACCCTGCGTGCTATCCACTAGACCACACACGCGAGGATCAAGCAAATGATTATAATAATAATAATGAATGTCATATTTTCGGGTGATACAAGAATATATTGCACTCGCTATAAAAATATATTCTCGGATCAACCTCAAAGCCATTCAATATTATATAAATCTATTATAGTATTATTTTTGATTTAGTAAAGTATGTTGACTTTTACAGAAGGCTTGTTCTCCATAAAAGGTTTTTATTTTCAAACAGTGCCTTCAAATGATTATCTATGCAACGTTCCACACACATAAATGATTTGGTTCCATGTTGGAACTCTTATTATATCCATGATATTAGTCATACTCTTTTTATTTTGAATATTTAATTGTTGTAGGCTTTTAGGGAATACATTGTATGTGCCATGTATACGTGGTTGGAGTTCAAAGTTTGTCCTTGAACTCAATTAAGTTTGAACATTGTACACACACATAACTCTTTCTTAAGAACGAATTCGAATGATAAATGGGGCACAGTACGTAACGGTATTAACATTGTTATTGCAACTAGATTTCAAGCATAGATCACAACTCCTTCAAGCAAAGACGCAACTCTAGGAATATGTTTCAATTGCCATGCTGTGAACTCGAAACTAAAAAGTGAAACAAAAACTCTCGATCCTCACATTTTAGCATCTACCGCTATGTTTTAATAACGTTCAAAACAAGCATAGCACGATGACAAGCTTTGTACAAATATTCTGTAAAGCATGGAGCTATGGACTGCCATTCTTAAGGCACAATTTCCAGATGAGTTGGTCCCTGGGCTTTCTCTGCAAACTGTTTTATATAGCGCTCGACATTGTGTTGTGAGTTCAGGAAATAAGTCTTTCATGTGTGTGACGTCTTGAATGTATGTTAAGACAACATGAAATTTAACGGTTGCATGACTTGTGCGGGTAGGTTTGCCATTTGGGTATTGAAAAAAGAGAAAATTATCATGATGCGACGGGGTATTTTTCCGCATAAAAATAGCCATACATGTAGGATATTAACCCACTTTTTTTTTTTAATATGTCTCCTACTATAGTAGACCAATTTTATACTAGATGTATTGCTTTTGATGAAGACAGATTACCGTGTCAAAGGTCACTATTTACATAGATATCGGCTGCATAGTATGTATGGTGTCGTGCTAGCCGTAGGGTACATGAAGCATTTCATCGTCTATCGGAGACTTTTTATTTATCTCCAAGCTCAGTATCTAACGGTATATTGATATCAATAATCCAGGAGATATACGAATCTAAATTTACATGCTGGTTTCCGTCTATATGATATATGTATAATTCTGTGCCTAACCTTCACGAGTGTAAAGCCTTAAAAATGACCTTGCTTTTTAACATTTCTTTCCGTTACTTTTCTCTTTTCCCCTTTAATTCAAAATTCGCGTAGACTTAACCACAACTGCACAGGACATAAGAAAGCTAGCTATAAAGAAAGAACCTATCAGCCTTTTGCAAATGAGTTTTCTCATAATTTGTATTAAAATATTCTGTACCTTAACAAGACGTCATGGATTAATGCACAGCAAATGGGTACGTCTGCAGCGAATTCCTGGTTAATTACACTAATGGCTAATGAGGCGGACGGGAATAAACATAATCATTGTTTCATTAAATTACTTAATTATTCTATACAGCGCTTAATATACGACCTGTGACTAGTAAATCCATATGCAAAGAAAATATGATATTATTCAAGGACACTGCTTTTTTTTATGACTTTATATTTAGACTCTGATGAGATGGTACTTAAATGATGTTCGCCATAACAACGACTTTAAAGCATATTATAAGGATTGAAATCGGAAATAAGTTGGCAAAAAAGTACTGTGTTGAGTATTACCAGCAATGGTATGAGAATATACCTAGCATTTTCTTCATCTTTATATTAATTAACATGACGTCGGCAACTTCACAATGTATCTATTGATTATGTCGGAATATCGTAATTGAATCCGGAAATTAAATCAGTAATCAATAACTTATAAATAACTCTAATGCTGTAGTGCATAGAGTAATCGTCATCGTCTAGCCTATATCTACGTACCTTTGACCGGATATTTTACAAGTATAACAGCAATGGGCTATTCCAGAAAAAAATGCCCCCCCCCCCCCGCCCCCCCCCCCCCCCCCCCCCCCCCCCCCCCCCCCCCCCCCTCTCCTCCTATAGAAGAACAAAATGTAATTTCAAAATAAATCTGGAATTCCAGGGGTTAAAGGGTATGGGAATTAATGACAATTTGTTTAGACTTCCAGGAACGTTAATGACAATTTGTTTGAAATTCCGGGAAATTTGATGAATTTCAGGCTTTGCTTTGAAAAAAGTCTGGAATTCCGAATTCCTCTATAGGGTGGCTGACTAATTGCGATACAAACAAATCTTGGATTCCAGGCCTCGATTATTGAAAACAAGTTTGGAATTCCGAATTCCTCTATAGGGTGGCTGACTAATTGCGAGACAAACAAATCTGGGATTCCAGGCCTCGATTATTGAAAACAAGTTTGGAATTGCGAATTCCTCTATAGGGGATGTGCAATTATTTTCTGGAATAGCCTAATACTAATAGTATGACATTGATCTAGATTTGATAAAGGAACAATTTCCACACGGTTATTGGTTATTAGTTTAACCATACAAAATAGATTTTTTAGAAACATTTCCCAACGTTCAAAGTCTATGTCAACGATAACTGAACCAATACCAGGCATGTTTGTACTTATTTGAAAGCATATCTCATGGTGATGACATTTAATAATTTTGAAACATTTGTTGACATTTTGGTACTGTCGTCTGCAGACGACTGCCGCGTGAATAGTGTTAAAGGAAGTGTCCCGCAAGCATACTATTGTGCATTGTATGTTAGAAAAATAACTGTCGAGCCCAACTTTTGTAATTATATTGAACAAAACACCACACTTATGACAAAAACAAATAAAACCCGCCATCTCTCAACGTGCAATTTTTAAAATTCGCGGCGATCCAAAGTCCCGGTGTCGATGAAGTCATAGTTATACAATGCACATGCGCAAATTTGAGCACCGATACCCGTGACGTCATCGACACCGGGACTCTCGATCACCGCGAATTTTAAAAATGGCATGTTGAGTGATGGCAGTTTTTATTCATTTTTGTGACTAGTATGATGTTTTGTTCTATCTAATTACATAATTACGGCTCGATAATTATTTTTCTAAAAAATAAAGCTCAATGTTGTGCTTGCGGGACCCTTCCTTTAAGCAGCTAGTCAGACTCAAAGTCAGACTAGTACTATCCAGATAGCTGTCATGTACTATCCAGATAGCTGTCATTAGTACGCCATGATTATATTATGGTAGAATAAGACAAGGTATCTAAAACAACGAACGCACGTACGTCCATGCCATAAAAACTCAAAATACTAAATCATAATGATCTATTGAGCTCTAGGACTTGCAAGGACTGGTTTTGTACAATGACGTTTTTATGACCAATACAATTACTTTTAAGTAGGTCGCGTTCTGCCCTATACAATACCTTATGGACGAGGTTATTTATTGGATGATTCCGTGATAACCTCTACCTGGAAGGATGGACAACGGGCAGTACGTCTTCCTTTGCCTTTTGTTTTCGAATTCTTTATACCGATTATTCTTTTGCGTTTCATTTAATATCTAATTTATTGTTCATTTTAAATATGCACAATCTAATAAAATCTGACCCCATTACACGTCTTACACCCTGATCCATCTATTACGACACCATGAGCTAATACCTATGGCGTTTCATAATTACCAATGATATATTATTAATATTCGTGATAGATATGATATGTAAGGATGGTTGTGATCTCACACCATAGTAATTACGTCGTGAAAGTAAGCTCTGACGTTCCTCTATAGATGAAGTATTGGATGGGTATGTCGTGACAATATACTCATTTGCAATCGCGATAATTGTACACGGTACGGTACGAAACACGATGTTGAGGCACTGAGCTTAAAAATGCTAAATAATTATGAGGCTTATTTAATATAGAGAGGACCTTAGCCATTAAAAGGTTAAACCATACGGGGGTGTATTACACAAATTACAACTAACGCAAACATTTGGATCGTTAGTTGATGACGGACAGCACAATGTAAACTCATTGTATTTCCATATTGACTAATAAGAGTTTAAACTCATTCAACATGAAATTCACATCTTACCACTTTTAGCAAAGGAGTATATGGTCAGAAGTCACAAACTGGTCCAAAAAATGTTTCACTTCTAATAATGTTGAGAAATGCACCAATTCTGATTAAACGGGACAAAACTTAAGTTTTACATACTTAATGACCCACAAACTATATATTGTTGGAAAGCTTATGATTCAAGGTTTTTCATTTTTGCAACAAAAAAAATCAAATTATACAGGGTGTGTAACATTTTTCCAGGGTGGAACATAAACAAGTTGATCGTTTTTGCTCCTCACAAAATATTTTGAAATTTTGTACAATTAGGGTTTAGCTGAAGATAGTCACCAAAATCAGAACAACCGCAGAAGGTGCTACCAGATTTGCTAAGAATCACTTGCCCATAAAATGTACACAGGAAAAGTACAGGGTGTCTAAAATTATGATGAAATAATGCATAAAATGAAGGTTTGTATATAATATTCTATGAAATTTAGTTAGCATGGTCTATTTAATTTAAAGGAAAATGGTTATCAAAATGAACTACATGAATATCATTAAAGTTCCTTTTATTTTGAATACAGGGTGGTCCAAAATATGTCTAAATAGCAAATTTTTCATAAATCTATGGACAATTCTGTGAAGAAACACTTCTGGCTTTTTTAGTTAAATGTTTTACTACCCAGGGTAGAAAAGGACCGAAGAGTCACACAAATGAAATAGAGGGACTGCGATTTGGCCATTGTTTAATCAATAAAATGAATAAAACTGTGTATTTTTTACATTAAAACACTCCCTGAATTGAACATCATATTCTAATAGAGAATGTCTAGAAAACAATTCAATATTAATATTCATAGTAGCAGGCACATGTTATTAACACATATGAGAAGTTTGAATACTTTCCTATGTATACTTTTAAAATGGCATCAATTTCAAAAGTTCTAGTTTTCCGCTATTTTGTGTAGAAACCTATGGGCGCCTCATCCACCGGCGCCTCATCCACCGGCTCCACCCTTGACTCACTCGACGTTTAGATTGATAACTTCTCTGTTGCTAAACATGTGGCTTTAATCCTTTTTTCATTCGGTAGCTGGATAAATTGCCTTTAATATGATACCAAAAATGTTATGTTTTTTTGACAACTTCTATTTAAAATAGAGACACGTATCACGATTTTAAGGATTTTTGAAACGGCCCCACCTTATTTGATATACCTATTGTGACCTGTGACCATACTCTATTTCAACTCAAGTATAGGAGCTGACTTCTAATTAATCAGAACACCCTTCACAAGGTAAGGTCGGGCACAAAGTATAACTATAATATTCACACTTTTAACCAGATCTCATTACAGATCTCATTAGATGACGGATGTTAATCATAAACGTATCAGCGGCTTATAATGAAGGTTCCTATAACAAGATCGCCCTTGACATGGTATATTTTACTTGTTTCATGCCTATTACATGTGTAATTAACCAGTACTCTATTGACGATGGATAGACACATCTATGGCTTGTGGGGTTTTGAAGAGGTATACGGTATATCCATATTTTGCTTGTGAAATTGTTCACGCCTATTGCACGCGATATTGTCCAGAACTAATTGATAACAGATTAGGCCTATATGAAATAATATGGCGAATCAATTACTTATTAGACTATGGGACGAGGAGCCTAAATGTGCTTAGTTTTCAATTTTTGTTGTCCACCTAGGCTTGGCAGAACATGATATTATTACCAAAAGATGGCAACTATATCCCTAAAGACTGATTCACCTTATCCCACGTTTACACGTTAATGAGTAATTCCATCCCAAAGCTTGACTGAAAACCCTGTATTATTGAATGGGGAATGTCTTAAGTCTGACAAAAGAGGGCGGTATTTTCTTGATTGCATACATTAGTTTTGGCATACTAAAATGAGTAATTTAAGCTTACATCATGTTTATGCAGAATTTATATTCCCAAATATATTTACAACAACAACAGCAAATTGACCTCCCGACCCTACCTTTTGAGGACCCTCTATGGACAAACAAACCAATTTTTTTTTGGTCATACGATCGATGGCGGACACGAACAGACGTATATTTTGAATTTCCGTTGGTTTCAATGTAACAATGGATTTTGATTATACAACTCCATAAAATTCATCACACATTGGAACTAAATTATGTCATCCTAAATCCGCTGGAGATCCTGAAGAACATCATAACATCATGATCGACGGTGAGAGAGAGTTGAACATGTAGATCACTTCAAGTATCTTGGATCTACAAAGAGAGCTGATGCCAACTGCTCAAATGACATCAAATCAAGGATTGCCATTGCCAAGAAAAGAATGATAGACCTGCAGTTGATCTGGAATGACAAAAACCTTTCCAATCATCTCAAAATGAAATTGGTCAAGACCCTTGTATGGAGTGCACTCATTTATGGCGCTGAAAGCTGGACACTGTGCAAAGCAGATGAGAACAGAATAATGGCAGCTGAAATGTGGCTATGGAGGAGAATGCTTAACATCAACTGGAAGCAGAAAAGAACAAATGTTAGCATTTGCAAGAGCTAGAAACAGATAGACAACTGTTGGGAAAGGTTGTAAGCCTTAAACTAGTATACTTCGGCCATACGCTCAGGGGAAGTGGAAGCCCCCTATCTCTCAACCTCATTGAGGGAAAAGTAGAAGGAAAGAACGTGGCAGACAGAAGAAAAATTAGTTTGATAACATCAGGGAATGGACTGGTCTCAACTACGTTCAAGCCAAACGTGCAGCACAAGATAGAACAAAGTGGAGAAAGAACACTAAGAAGAGTGCAAATATGGTCGCCAATCATCAGTAGTGATGGAGGCATCAAGGTATCAAGGTATACACACTACTTTCTCAGTAGACACCTCTAAGTTTATATTCAATCAACACTGATAAAGATAAACAATCGTCTCCTAAACACACACACACCAAGTTGGGATATAATTACAGTGCTGTAATTAATCAGGTTATTTACTATGTCAAATTAAAAGCACTCTGAAGCTGTACTATAGGTGAAATTTGTGGAACTCTGGACTGGCTGTGTATGTGTTATTACATGTGTAATAAGCCAGAACGTCTAGATGAGTAGTTATGTTAAATATAAACACATCATCAATGACTTTAACACAAACACACTTGACACAGTATATTCACATTTTACCTATGACTTTTATTTTCATATGTGTAATTGACCACATCTCGTTTGATGGCTGAATATGTAAAATGAATAGCTTGTGAAGTTGTGTATGGTGTAATTAACCATTTTAACATCTTCGGTAAGGACCAGTCCATAGTTCACGAATATTCATATTTGAAAGCAATAACGCATCTATACGGTATTTGTATTGTGTAATTCAATGCAAGCCCCAGTGGATGATTGGTAGGGTACGGACATATCCACGACATGTCCTTAACAATGACATCATCGACAAATGCTAAATAGGTTTTATCATGATACCATTTAATGGGGCCGCGGGGGTGGGAAGGGATATTGCACATGTGGAATCAAAGCTGATACCTGTATCAGATCACTGGTATAACGGGTATGTTTGTAAATGTTAAGTGACTTCACACCCGAACCAACAAGATTTAATGGAAACGGACATTATCGCTAAATAAAATGCTCATAAGACCTACACGTATACGCATAACAGATGACATAACAATCTTTCAAACATACGGTGTAGTAGAAGAATTACGATTGTAAATTACCTTTGTGTATGATGTGTATCTCTCAGCAGACCTTTTGGTGAATGATAAGCGACAAGGATGATAATATTTATAGCATTCAATCCGGGGGGCAGTCAGGTATAATGTTGCAATCATCAGCGTGAACGAAAACACGGAATAAGGGTTCTTTTTTCGAACACAACGCGGGCCCGTGCTAAGGGTATCAAATCGTCAATTTCAGTGAATAAAGGTGTCTTCTTCAACCTGAATACGCGCTAAGGGTTGCTTGGGCCGGTCATCTTTGTCAAAATAGCCGAAATCTGTCGATTTTTTTTCTCACAAATTTGGAGAAAAAAAACCCAAATTTTTGCAGATTTTGGTGACATTTTAGGTTAAAAAAATTGTACGCAATTACTGCTTATCATCCCCCACACACCCCCACCCCCACACACCCCACTCAACTTATCCGGTTTGCCGGTAGGGACTAGGTCTACTTGATAATTGTACCCACGTCTGGCTTTAGACCGATACCTGAGGCTAGATCACGGTGCAACCGTCCCAATACATGTTACTGACCATCAAACTAGTATTTCTAGGCCACGGCAGCTAGCCATTTCTAAATTCTGTAGTAGCAAAAATGTCTCAACGGGAAAGCACTTAAGTACGCCAACTGAATCCCACTAGTGCACGATAACAAGATGCTTGCCGCAGGGACAAACCTCGTTTATCGCCCATTATCTTCGGACATGTTGGAGGTGCTAAATGCTAACCAGGCTATGACGCTATGACCCATCTGATCAACGCTTTCACACGGATTCCACTCTCAATGCGAGCGTTGTATTTTTTTAAGGTTTCTTGATTTTCCATCCAGTATTATCCTTAACTATTTCATTCGATTGTTTATACAAACTATAATGTACCTACATCCGTATATCCTCGCTAATGGTAACTTTAGTCATGTTAACCCCCTGGGGTCTACCTGTCTATCTTATAGTGGTTCTGATTGGGTTTTTACAAGATGTACTCATATGAATAGCCAATTCAAATGCAGCTTGTAAAATGTTTCACTCCCATCTTTATCAGGGATAAACTTATTCTAACAATGTCTCTCATTGGTGCAATTAATGATGTATCCATCTTTTCAACCAATCGGCCGGTAGTTCTCAGGGGGTTAAATAGTGTCATGTAAAGACAATCATTTTAGACATTGGGCGCGACGCATGCTTTAAACTAAAAGATATTTGCAAAATTAAATTTCTTGACCTATTTTACTGCCGTAAATTGCTTGAAGTGGCGTAGACATCCCCCCTAAAATTACCTCGTCGGTACACAACGCATGCCGTCGGTACATTCGTGATTTTGCCCATGCGAAATTTCTCAATCATAGAAAAAATAAGTGTAAAGTCAAAAAAATTACCAGTGCCGCCTTTCACGCAATGTTCACGGGGTTTTCACAGTCTCTTCAGTGTCTTCATGAAGCTTCCGAGATTTACTTCAGCATCGTATTTTCATGGACTTTGACAGTTCTGTATCATGACGAAAGGGAACGATCTATATAAGATTAGATAATTAAATAAGTTACTGCTGGCGTATCTATAAAGAACGTTTGTTTATGTTGAGTCTGATCATTCACTATGTATAGATGAGGTGACCGTTGTTTACATCAGTAGTGTTTACAAATTGATTAGCGCCTGGTCTGAAGACATGCTAGAGGTACTAGTCCATGACTACTGCATACATACTATTCGAAAGCAAAACACACATCACTGAGCGCCAATTTTAAAAGCACATGCCCTTATGGTGCGTACGCATACTGCCGGGCAACCAGATTTAGTACCTGGTCTCTCATTGTGCTTAGGGATGCAGACCATGACTACTACACTATTACACCGTAAGCATGGTAAGTAATGATCAATCAAGTGTGAATTAAAGCACATTCCCTGTAGGTGCGCACACATACTGCCGGGCCCTACGTCACCGGTCACACCATCTATACGCAGGTAATTTAGCCCACATTTGAAGGGGCACTAAGAGATCCTTCATGGAGGGAGCCCTCAATTTTTTTCAGAAATTAGTTTTTTTACATACGTAATGCTTTTACGTACTCACTACCACCTCAAATTATAGAGCTTAATTTGCAGTATTTCATGTGAAATTCATGGATTTATGATGATTTCGATGAGTTCACTTTGAAACTACCCAAATTTATCTAAAAGGCCACAGATGGCTTTTTACTTATTTGTTTCATTTTTATTCAAAATAACCTTGAAGACCACACCCATGGCTTGTTGCGTGATGCATAGTCATGACCTTCCTGATTCAATTGGTGGTGATTTTGAAGTCAAAAAATTTCGCACGTCAAAATTTTTCGCACGGACACAAGATTTCGCTGTCCAAAAAGCACTATAGTCAATGTTTTATGAGTAGTTTTACTATCATTGATATTTGAAACTAAGAAAAACGCAATTTTTACCTTAAAAAACAAACAAAAAATTCAAGGGGGAGGGGGCGATCGCCTCCGTCGCCCCCCCCCCCCCCCCCCCCCCCCCCCATCTGCGTGTTGTTCGATAGTGTGACAGTGAAATTAAACAGACTAGGACAAACCTCGTTTATCACCCAATAGTCTTCGGAAGGCGCTCAAAGTTGACTAGGCTATGATGAATCACATGGTGTATATGCTCACAGATTTCATCTCGGAAAAGGCGAGCTTTAAATTTGATATCGTTTCTTGAATTCACAGGATTATCCATTTCCATTATTATTCTGGTTTTTTTAGTTAATTTACTACCAACTATTATGTACCTTCGCCCATTTTAACTCGTCAGTAGAAACGTATTGGTACAAAGACATGGACATGATGAGATATGACTTTTAATATGGATTTATAGCTTGACCTGTTTAAATTGAAGAAGACGCTGGTCAAACAATAACGGCAGCAACACATGCTTTTACCATGTTTACAAAGATGTTTGGTAGCAAAACTTCGTAACCTATTTTACTGATGTAAATTGTTTGCAAATCTGAACAAACAAAGTGGTTAATATAATACGTTTAACCAAACGATAACATGCGACGTCTACATATATCCTGCTAACAATAATGAGCCATGAGAAATTATTTTGTCCGATTATGACCTGGTTATGAGGGTAAATTGTACATTTTGTAATATTGCTGGTAGATAATATACTACCATCTATCAAGGTATTAATAGATATAAAAGTGCATCGTCGTAGCAACGTATGCACAAACAGTGGCGGTAACATTCACTATAAAAACAGTAAAGAGAAGAAAAAAAACATTCACTATAAAAAATCCTTTATTTTACGGGAAAAGCTTATCCACCCTCATCAATAAGAATGCAAAAGAAGTTGATAAGATAAGGGGGCAATCTTGTTTTTATACGGATATGTGTACATCGTTGTCTCGGGCTATTTGAGGTACTTGACAAGGTACAAACGTATAGTGATTTCCTCATACATGGGTTTGGGCAGTGGCGGATCCAGGAGCCCCCCCCCCCCCCCCTAAAAAAGGAAAACGAAAAGAAAAAAGTATAGGCCTACACCAGATCGCACCAAATGAGTTCGATTTTTTTATTTAAAAATCCACTTGCAAGGGGGGGGGGGGGGGGCACACTCCCACTGTTCGCGCTTTTCAACCATCTATACTTAAATCAAAAAAGTATCTGTATATATATGCTCAACTTTTTTCTTGCATTGATAAAAAACAAAATATTGATTGGAAATGAAGGGGTGGCTTTTCGATAAAATATTGATCAAAAGTATACACCAGATCGCACCAAATGAGTTCGAAAATTGAAGAAAAAAAATCTACTTGCGAGGTGCACATCCACCCACACTCCCCCAGCGCAGACACTTTGGTTACACTTTTGCAAATATTCAAATAATGCCCCCCTAAACAAATTCTGGATCCGCGCCTGTGCCTGGGTTTGTTTAGAACATTAATTACAGACAGCAGCTTTTACGGACGTCCTGACAACTCAGCTTTTACGGACGTCCTGACAACTCAGCTTCACCACAGTTCCGTAAATTAACAATGACGATTTATAACAATGTATTGAATTGTCATTTCAAATATTCTTTTTAAACATCTGCCGTCAAGGTTTGAAATGCGTTTTAGATATCAATAAAGCAATGGCGTGTATATAGCATGTGTAGTGAAAACGTACTTTTTTGGTCATAATAACAACATACATAAGCCATAAAATGTGGTAATGACCCTCTAACTAAACACTGACTCCGCTATATATTTTCTTCATTCATGCGATATGAACATCTCACACGGATTCCACTCTCGGATTCGGAAATGCGAGCGTTGTACTTTGTTTACGTTTCTTGATTTCTTCAAATAACCTACAAACAGGTCGCAAGTTAAATTGTAGCTCGATCGAAATAGCGATACGTTGGTATTTTCAGACACAAACAATTTAGTGGTATTGTCAATTCAATTAGTAAGGTAGAAGCGATTTCGAATACGTCATCAGATGGTGTTTTAGGTTCAATCGTACTTCTACGATCGACAAGATTGGAAAGCGCGCAAAATGAACACACGTGTTTGGTGGAGCATACAATGAGCGCCTTCTCTACCGCACTATGTATGATGATAATGGTTATGACAAACACAAATATTGTAAAACCTCGCTTAGGCCAAACACTGCTTTCATTTGGAACTATGCGAAGGCAAATATTTTGTTCCGTTTTATTGATTGATAGGGAGAAACATCAGACCATGATTTTAAAAATTCGAAGGATGAAGGAAATTATATCATTATACTTTTTAAGTAGTTAAGCATTCCCATAAGCATGTTAAGTTGGTTAACCTGGCGAGGCGTAACTAATGTATTATTCCTCACTCAGTGCAAGTCCAATATAACTAGAATATCAGCCTGCAAAAGGCCAATGAATTAATTATTAACGGCAGGCAACTGAATACTAAGAAATACTCTACTAGGTACTACATGTAGTAGCGCGCGGATTAGCATACGCGGAGGAAAATTGTAATATTTTCCAAGCTAACTCCTTTGCCCATTTACCGTACATAGGCGGACTGCCACGGAGGTGATCCGGGTTTGATTCCCGCCGCCGGCGGAACCGGTTCCCCCCTTCTTTGGCCCGTTTTTCTCACATGAAAACCACACTGCTCGGTTTATACATCCATAATGCGCATACACATAATAAAGACCCTGTCACACATAAGGGGATCAGGCCAGCGACTGCACTGCGCTCAAAAAGTATCCAAATATGAATAAGACGCTATTATATCTTTAAAAGTATCAAAACGTGTAATTTTAACACATTTTGATGTTCTTATTGGGTGTCAGCAATGTAAAGACAAAATACAGAGAGATTTTATACCTAGCATAATTATGATAGCGAAATTGTCAATAAGTTAATTTTTATTTCATTTCAAATCAGAATTGAGATTCAGAAAAATAATTGAGATTTAAACAGCATCAATTTACCGTATTGTGTATAACAATGAGATGTGTTACTTGAAATAATATCATATTTTTAGCTACATATAGAAAATCCAAGTAATAGTAAGAATATGTAATAGGTTTGTAATTTAAACTGAACATGTTTGATTTGCCATATGTATGTGATTGTGATAGAAAAGAGTGACGATTTTGTCATCATGAAGAATTTGTAACTTATGAAAGAAGGGTGATTAATAAACTTAAAAGATTGAATATATATATATATATATATATAGGTTAACAGATTATAATCTGTCATACAAATTAACATAGGATTGTGTATCTTAATCCCATGTACATGTATATTTGTATGTACTTTTACATGTATTGGGTGCACCGCCACTACTATAATGCGCGATGCATCAAAACAATCAGATTTTATAAGCCAAACATACTCCAAATGGTCCATATAATTCAATATGGTTTCTTATTAAACAAATATGAGCAGGGACAAACACATCACGATACTATCGCTATATCATTTTAATGTATTCAGAGTAAGCAACAATGTTATTGATACACCTGTTCAAAACTCGAAAAGACATGCGAAAAGACACACTACTATTTCCATGGCTATACACAAGTGGCATTATCGCATTACGCTAAGCTAGGATTATGCTCTCTAAGGATTTAAATAACAATCAATGTTAAAGATCGACCGTGTGATTAGAGCTTTAATCATGGATCATCGTTATTCTTTCTGTATCTTATATTTCTATATGTTTGTTAATATAATACCCTTCTTGCACTCGCTCTGTACTCTCCGTGCCGACGCAGAGAACGTTCAACCATTATTTGTTGCCCACCCGCGTGTGTGCGCGTTTATTTTTACGACGCGTTAAGAGTTACTCACGCCGACTGCAAGGTTGTAGTTAGCATAGAGATAAACAAACACGGCCCGTAGAAATAGTCTAAAAAGCCCTGGATTTGTGCTGTGTTTTTGCTCATATCTTGGTCTATTCTTGGACATCATCTATTATCAATGCAACGTTCACGGCTTTTAGATGAACAATAAAAATTAATCTTACTCATTTAATTAATCTAATCTTATTTTACCAAGTTAAACTCCATTTGGTCTTATAATCTACAGATCTCCACCATCTACAGATCTATATGAAATAAGTTGCTGTATGAGAAATGCAAAACACTGTATGAATACCAATTTTTTACGATTAGGCCTACCATTAGACGACGACAAAACTCCTGTTTTTTGGACCAGAGCAACCCAAATTTGTTTTCGAGTTTGAGAATTTTTACAACCAATTTGTGGAAATTTAATTATTTTTGAACGACCGACCCTAACTGAGAGGTGGTCTGTTTGCCCGTAGAACACGTTTTTCGTCGCCTTTCGCATCGTATCAATTATTGTATAGTTACCCATGTTTTAGATACACATCATAATTTGGTGATATACTCACTGGCAAAGTGTATTAAATGAAGCAATCATAACTACCAACGTCAACTTAATAAACCAAATCGAGCATGCACCGAATCAGACACGAGCTGAAATCGTTTATTCTAATAAAATTCCAATGGAGTTCAACCAAATAGGCCTACTATTTACTAATAAGCCTTTTACAGGTGGGAAATTGCATAATGTTTTTCGCATAATGTGACGTCATACCAGCCCTCTTGGCGAGTTGAAAGAAATTCTTCTCTGAGCCACAGAGTAAACATAACTAGAATTTATTATCTCACGCACTACCATAGATTACAGAACCCACTTGACGACTTCGTCTGTCATCAATGATGCTATTTCGAAGGAGATACTCGTATGTGACTAAACTTTGAATTGGAAACACAGTGATATACTACGTAATGGCAATCGGCAATGTTATTTATTAAAAACGATCATGCGGTTCTCCAAGCCTGTCAGGCTATCTTCATGGGATCTACGTGACTATCACGGTGTAGTCACGTTGTAGGTAATGACAAAATAAATCTGTTCTATACGGGCAAACGGGGGGAACACATTTCACAAAAGTTCACAAAATTTAAAATACCGTATATCGAAAGTTTTAAACAAATCCAATCAATTTAACAACAACAATCGAACATTGTCAAACATTTGTTGCCAAATTCACACAAAAATATGTCGGTCTGGCTCATAATAAAAAAGAAAGGTCTAAATTTTATTGTCATCGCAGCCAGCCGGCTGAATTGTAACAACATTACAAATCAAATACATTATTAAACAATGCAACGTCCAGGCAGCAGCTAAATAGCGCCAAGTTGCGACATAAACCAACATGAACAAACATACACAACCCCTATATAGTAACCTCTTATAGGGCTCATAGAACTAGACACTTTTTGTGGCCGAAAGAAAGTTAACCTCATCATCCTCAGCCTTAAGGTAACAAACAAGTCGACCATTGATATCATATACCAGTATCTATGTATGTATTTCACGCATGTCAACAACCTCCAGTCATTTTGATTTGTTGAAAGCTGAAATCACCAGAACAAAGTTAAACGACAAGCCATTTGGTCTTTCGTTCCTGGTGAGTTCACTCAATCATACGATTTGTGTTTTATGTGTTAAGACCCAGAAAACATGTTGCGTGTAACAACCAGTGTTATATTATATACAACCGGTGTTGTTCAAGTACCATGTGAGTATTTAAACACGTAAACAACGCCAGTTGTTAACAAGTTCTAGCCAGCGTCACTTTAAAGTGTAAAGTGATGTTTCAAGAGCTGATTTTATTGTTTTTATTAAATCTGACACCTTGCGCATCCTAAGCAACCCACGCTTTACAACTTAGTTAAAGGAAGGGTCCCGCAAGCACAATATTGAGCATTATTTGTTAGAAAAATAATTATCGAGCCGAAATTACGTAATTATATAAAACAAATCACTATACTAGTCACACAAATAAATAAAAACTGCCATCACTCAACATGCAATTTTTAAAATTCGCGGCGATCGAAAGTCCCGGTGTCGATGACGTCATGGATATCGGTGCTCAAATTTGCGCATGTGCATTGTATAACTATGACATCATCGACACTGGGACTTTCGATGGCCGCGAATTTTAAAAAGTGCATGTTGAGAGATTGCGGTTTTTATTTGTTTTTGTCATAAGTGTAGTGTTGTGTTCTATATAATTACAAAAGTTGGGCTCGATAGTTATTTTTCTAACATATAATGCACACTTTTATGCTTGCGGGACACCTCCTTTAAAAATTAAAGTTGATAAGTACTACAGTGTATGGACTGTCCGGAAGCCCGGGTCCGGAAGTTGGTTTGAATCTTTTTAACGATTTCAATGGTGGTGGTGAGATGCACATTATACAATCCTAGGATTTGTAAATAAAAAAGGTGTTGGTTTGCAATATCCGGGGAAATATCTCCTCAGCATAACAAATATCTCGAAAATACCTAGCGCTTGATAGCATTGAGGGCGCATTGTAAATATCTGGGTGAATTTCGCTTTAACAATTCAAATTTTGAGGCTACAACTTCCGAAGAAACTATAATAAAGTTTGATGAAGGTATATGATACGATACCCGAAATTGAATATTTAGGAGCTTGTAAAAGTACGAATACCGAATAACAAATACATTAGTGTACCGCACCTGCTCAGTCATAATCGTACATTTCAATTAAATAAATTTCAAATAATTACCAATTTCAACATTTCATCTCAAAACAGATTAAACAATTGATTTGAAAAGCCGCTTAGTATAACAGTAATTCTCGCTTAAATGATTGATCATCCTTAATTAAACGCCTCAAGATGAATGTAAATTTGAAATCGCTATCGTATACCATAACGATATAATTGGTTTGAAATATATTTTATTGTAAGCAATTTTGTATTCCGTCTGAAAAAAATAATAATTTAAAAATGAGTTCAACAACCGGTAATAATCACGCAAAAGGATCGAATCGAAAACCAAACGCCTTCAGACATGATGGAATACCTAGATTATCCCTCTGTATCTCAGCCATTGAACATAGTGTAATGTTATATCAACCTAGAACAAATCTCTCATATTATATTAAATTGTGCTTATACAGTTTGATTATTGGAGAAAGGATCATATCGATGTGGGTAGCAACGTTTGGGGATTTAATTCAATATTCGTGAGCCTACCTTTACCATAAAACCATTGTACATCAAAGGTATTGCTTCACATGCATTACTGATGAGGGCTGATACGAAATTAACTTAATGCAAAAAATGTAAGCGGGCATATTCAGACATAAAAAGTCAGCTTTCGATAAAGTGATATCATGAAGGTAATTAGCTGACACAACAAAAGAATATTGATTCATTTCCTGTATAGACACCACGCGAAACAGTAGTTAAGCATTGAGTTCGTGCACAACGATGAACAAACGAACCATTTTGAAATATATATTTCCATATAACACAAATGCACTCTCCTATAAGCATACTTGATATATGATGATAACATACAGGGTGAGTCAAAAAGAAGTTTACCCGGATTGTTGATGTTTTAAAAAACAAACAAATGACACTCGAGAGTTCAGTAAAGCATATATTTAACAAGCATTCTCTCCTGCTTATTAGGAAAAAAGAATGACACAAATTGATCATTGCTAAGAGGAGTTATGCCTATTTTAATAAAGGTACTCATTTTGCAAGCTGTCCACGGAATACTTGACAAAACAAATGTAAAGTAAGCATTTTAGCTTGACAAAACATGAGTGCCTTCAGTAAAACAGGCATAACTTCTCTTAGGAATAATCAATTTGCTTCATTGATTTTCTCTAATAAGCAGCAGAGTATGTTTGGTAAATAAATGCTTTACTGAACTGTGTCATTTATTTGTTTTGAAAAACATCACCAATCTCGGTCAATAGGGAAGTACGCAGCTAAAATGCATACTTTACATTTGTTTGTATTCCGTGGACAGCTTGCAAAATTAGTACCTTTATTAAAATAGACATAACTCCTCTTAGCAATGCTCAATTTGTGTCATTCCTTTTTCCTAATAAGCAGGAGAGAATGCTTGTTAAATATATGCTTTACTGAATTCTCGAATGTCATTTGTTTGTATTTTAAAACATCACCAATCCGGGTAAACTTCTTTTTGACTCACCCGGTATTGGCTGGCGTCAGACATGGAAATTAAGAAATAATGCTTAGCAATTAACAACATCAAAGCTTGTAAATTACACGTTTCGAAAAATACAATCAAATAATCCTAAAGGAAAATCATCAATTGTGTTCACAATAACTGTACTAAAAGAAAGGATACTCATACTTATCGAATGACCAGTCAAACATCGGTTTACACACGTATATAAATATGAACTGAGAACTGATTAAAGTCTACTGCATTATACGACATTAATTTTTTTTTATTGCTTATCATGTTTGTGTTGTTTTACACAGCGTAATCTAAGGAGTCCTGCGATCATATAAATACTGCAAAACGCTGCTTGTCTTTAATTAATATATACGACTGACTCCTACGTGAACGTCTTGAGGGCTCAATAAAGAGATAGCCTAAGCAAACACCACCTCGAGTACAAGCGTAAGTACCCGCATAACAACCCGGTACCCTTAACAATATACCCGGTGGTTGTAGTAGTTATATTTCCGGCTATAAGGTAGTGTAGTACCAATTTCCGTTACATTCCGACAGAATTCGCTATCATACTCTTTCTTAGGAATTTGAAATTAGAATTCATGAAGACTATGTTATACTAGTAGTGTTTACCGGAATGTTGTCGCCAATACGTCCTCACAATCAGGGATTAAATGACTTTCAAGTTGGGACTTTAGAGTTCAATATGCATTGGCGGCAAAAGTCTTACAGATGGGCTCATAAATGTTTATGATAATCATGATTATTAAAACAAAAACATTTATCAAAGAGTAACCAATTAAATCAACTGTTAGTTAAAAGTGGTAATATTAGCTTGAGTCATATCGTGAGGATATTGATTACAATTTAAAGATATGAAACCGAATAATTAAGCATAAAATTACCTTAAACATGTTAAGGACTAAGGCTACGTCGTCACAGATATACTACACTGAAAAATAATTTGGTGTTATTTTGACACTAAAACAAGTGGGTCCTCAGTTGGTCACTTAAAGGTATCAAATTGACACCATTATGGGGTTAAAATATGACACCTTTGGGTGTCATATTCATTTTGACACCTAGGGTAGTTACCTGAGGACTCATTTTCGAAAAATGTCATTACACCCCAAATGGGGTGTAAAATTGACTCTCTTAAGTGTCATATTGAGATACATTTACACCCTAATTGGGGTGTAATTTTTGGAAATGGGAAAATGAGCATTTGTCACCTCTAGCACATGTTTACGAGCCGGTAAGACTGGTAAGTACCGATCTGCTCCATTTCCAGACATTTTTGATAATAATTATGATACAATCCCGGGGATACAATTAGCGTAATGTAAGACGTCCGTATGAAAAAGACGACCACTGAGCCAGATGAATCGGGCTATATGTAATGTTGCACGTATCATCGTATGCATGCATGACGAACACACACATAGTACTAGTAGGTCCATGCACTGACAGTCCAAAATGAGTCCTGACACAACAGGCTAACAAAATGCTAGTCTCTGACTATGAAATTGTAATTTATTTCATCAGTTAGTTGGCGCAATATTAAACAACATGAACAAGGCTTACATTACGCTAATTGTATCATAATTATTATCAAAAATGTCTGGAAATGGAGCAGATCGGTACTTACCAGTCTTACCGGCTCGTAACATGCGGACAAAATGACGACGAGAAAACTTTTGCGTGCCAAGGCGCATGCGTTGATATGTTGATAGACGCCCAATTTGGTGTCAGAATTACACCAATTTGTGTCATGCTGCTTCGACACCTCTAAAAACCGTGAGCTTTCCCGCCAACTATTGACGCCCTTGGAGTTATTTCAATTAATCTGACACCAGTTTTGGTGTAAATCACTAAATGATCACTGAAAGGTGTCCGTCGGACACTTAACGATATCACCGTAAATTAATGTGCAAACCCATATCATTGACGATTACACCAATTTTGGAGTCAAAATAACACCTTTGTAAGTGTCATTTACAGTTGACTCCAAGAAGGTGTCGCTGTGACACCACTTTTTTTTTCAGTGTATATTATCTAATAAATAATTCAAATAATTCTACATACAATAATGAAACAAGAATGTTGTTATATTGTCGGTCGTATGAACATTGTATATTGTTTGAAATAATAATGGCCACTAAGGATACTATAAAAGAGCGTGTTGCTACTGGGCAACTTAACGGTAATTACCGTTAAGTTTCCTAGTAGAAACAGCCCAATAACGCTAATTACCGTAAGTTTTCTAACGGCAAAAACCTTCACAAACCAGGGTTGAAAACGGTTATTAACGCTAACTTGCCCAGTAGAAACAGCCACCCGTTAAATATTAACGCTAAGTTCTTGTGACCCGGAAGTATACACGTACGCGGTGGATGCTATACGCATTGTGACTCTGCGTTTATGACGAATTTCATGTTCGTTCATCGTGTTTGTGTTGTTAACACGCACTTTTAAAAGACAAGGACTATTAAGGCGGCAGTCTTTTTCAAATGGTGCGGCATTTTTGGTATATATATAACAAAAGGTAAAATGTCGTGGCCCATCGATTGGGACGCTTGCAGTGGCGTAGCTAGGATTTTTTCAGGGGGGGCAAGATTTTTGAAATTTTCGTAAAAGGTTGCCCCAAAAAAAATTCCAGTCACCAACTCGTGATTTTCACGTAAGTGGGGGGGGGGGGGGGGGGGGGGGGTTGAAAAATTTCGCACGGTCAAAAAAAATCGCACAGTACATGTACTATATGTACAATTTTGCCTTATATTTGACTATTTGGGCTGAATATGCCCCACACAGAACCATGATAACCAGTACCCCGCACGCAATCTCGGTCTTTTATCATTTTTTTCCCTATTTTTTTTCTTTCCCCTTATTATTTTTTTTTAGAGGGGGTGGGGGGGGGGGCGGGGGCACAAATGGGTGGCGTAGCTAGGTGGCGTAGCTAGCCCCCCCCCACCCCTGCCCCCCCCCCCCCCCTGAGCTACGCCACTGGACGCTTGTAAACTTAGCGGTAACTTTTAGCATATAGAAACGGAGGGGGTAAAAAGTAAACGGTAATTACCGTTAAGTTTACTTTCCAGTACCTCAGTAGAAACACGCTCTAAGAGAGAGTTAATCAAATGGAAGGTAAGACAAGCACTGGATGTAAGGTGAAACATAAATTTAAAATTACCGAAGAGTTCTTAATGCTTTTTCATCAAATATTTACGAGTTGTCTGAATAAAATGGTTTCAATAAGTTTCTGTACTTACGTAGACACGTATTTACTGGCCATCTATATTGACCATGTAATCACAAACCTTAGATAACCCTTAGGTTGAGACGGTTATATTACCAAACTTGTTTTTTCTGACGTTTTCAATTTGATAATTCAGCCGGCTAACATGATAGTACATTCCATCCACATATTGTCAATCAAGTAGATGTTTCATCCAGTCATCTTTGTATAATTTGAATTACAACATCCATGTATGCACCTGTACCACCTGCGCGTGTTTACAAAAACACCAGTAGCCTGGCAACAGGCATTTCCTCAAGTAATAATACGCCATCTTTAGATTATTGTCTAGAACTAGGTCCATCCATTTATCAGATGCAAAAGTAAAAGTGAATATTCTGCTAATGAGAATCTAAATATAATATCTGGATCTCCGTGTAATTCGTATTCACAACGATTTAATTAAGGTAGATTCAGAACAATAACACCACCATCGGAGGTTTTTTAGATTGGTTTTTCAGATTTGATTTTCAGCATCGATTCTACCCTTTTGCTAGCAATATTATAACATTATTATACATCAAGATTGAAAATGATCCTGATACCTGAAATGATTATGATATATCTTACTAATTGAATTGAAATAATGTATGTTTTTCAAGCTCCGATGCCGTAATATTATACTGACCATATGGTGTTTTCACCTCAGACTTTGCTTCGTTATCAAGAAATTATATTTGTTTTACACTTTTTGGGAATATGTGTGTTGTTTTTCTTCGAGTCTTTTTATGGTACAGATGTAACATATGTTCCGTTGCAAGAATACATATTGTTTTCACTGAGGATTTTTTCATGGTCCGAAGCGTGATATGATTATGATTTTCAATTAGGGCAATCACGGTGGATCATAAATTGCCTTATCCCAAAAGTCAAATAATACAAACTTTTTCAACGTTTGTTCTTTCTAATAAACGTTTACAGATAATGTTTACTTCACATAATATCTAGCTGATTAATGAACGGTTATACAATTCCACAACATCCTGATGTCATGATAAAAATAAATACTAGCTTTACAATGGATCCGGTATCCTTTACAATAGATAATATACGGCATCGATGAATGAGATAAAAGGCTTTGCAACAAGCGATGCCATGTGGTGCTGACAGATTTAAAGTGATTGATTGATAGATCATTGTTATGCACCTTTATATTTCAACGTTTAGATTCTAAATGCCTATTGCACAGGTGATATAACGTGTCTTAGTACAGGGTGTTCTAAAAAAACCTGCACCTTATTTGATAGAAACACTTATTTCACGTTTAGACCATATGTATGCATCATGTTTATATATTCTGGAATAGGATCCCTACATTTTACCAATGAAAAAATAATCAGTATACCGGTAATAAAATTTGATTTTCCAATTAAGCGCGATTTAAGTAAGGCGTATCGGAAACCTGTCCAACATATTTGACGGACATACGTGCTGACGGACATACGTGCTGTAGCAGCTCTTTGCAGTCCGGTTAACTAGTCAACACCGTGTACCCCGTCCCAGTCGCTGTCCTTTCCTTTGTGGTTCCCAAAGTAATAATATTTGTTTATGAGCCATACGAAGTATGAAATATTAGTTTAAACATATATTGGTTAATAATAATCTACTATATTCATGATATTTTAAATACTACGATAAATAATGCACATATATAATCTAAAGAGCTCTCACAGTAGTAAAATAATGTACACCACGTAAGGATTCGATGCAAGAAATGTGTTATGATATTATAAGCGGGGTCTAGTGGAAAGGCCTTGATTTGTTAGATTGAAAGAAAGAATAGATGCTGCTGCTTTATTAATGTTATTGCAAAAATGAAGCAGGGTGAGTTAGATGGTATGTCGTCCATAATATATACAGTGGTGAGGCTACGCTCAAGCATAATTTCTACCAAATATTTTTTATTGTCGACATACATGATGAGTGAAATGAAAATCCATTACAAATCTGTATTATTATTTCAGAATCAAAACACATCAATATTTGAAGAATTCCAGAGTAGACAAACACGATTGCAATCCATGGAGTATAATGTGAAATAAGAGCTCTGTCATTGTAGTTGCTGGTTTATGAAACGGGGTGCGGGCACAGCCGCAGCATCGTCATCTCCCGTCAAATTGGTTGAACTGGTTCGTCATATTTCTCTTTACTCTCACAAAATTTGAAAATCAACAGAATAATCTTGATTATCATTTGAATAATAGAATGTGTATATTCTAAGATTTCCAAAATGTATAAACTTAATTGAATCCCATGGTGTAAAAGGAAACTAGAGCTTCGTTTTTACTAGGTTTTCTGGGACACGCTGTATTCATCTTTGTCAATTATTGCTATTCTGTATTGTAAATATTATCTGAGCATAAGTGGCACAATATTTAAAACCACAATATATCATGGATGACGAAAGGTTTATGTAAAAAGCCACTCATTCATCAAATGCAAGTTAAAACTGATAGTTTTTAAGATATGATATTTCAAGCGGAAAACCAATAATTATGAAAATGGCATGATTGTAATGGGTTCATCTATACATCCTACAAATATCGATGTGTATTTTGCCAACACGATGCGTGCATGATAATACCATATTGTGTAGTAAGATAGAAAGTCAGAATTAAGATATAAACAAATAATTATCATTTCATATTGTATATGTGGGTCAGAAACATTACTGTCTCAACTAGTACAATACCTTTCCCAAAGGAAATGTTTTGGAATTCCGATTTCTGATGAAGCGGTGCACTGTGTGCCGCAAGTCATAAAACGATGTTTTGAAGCGAAAAATATGCGAAGTTTTCGACCGTGATACTGTGATATATAAAGCCAACTGCCAATAGCTTAAAGCTTATCTAAGAAATTGATAAGGTGTGTGTATAAGTATATGCATATTTACGGTATTCACGTTAAATTTATTTCAATTTATTATTTGCTAGTCATTTATTGCATAATATACCTTGTATATGAAATATAATATTTAAGTTTTAGACTTGTACATAGGCACTCTGAAATATGTGTTCGGTTCGTCTTGCATTAATAACAATACTGGTAAACACCCTGAAAAACCTAGTTATGTATGGCACTCTGGGAAACAATAGCCTATTACTTTCAACATCGTAACCCATGTAAATTACAGCAAATTATGTCCGCTGGATTTTGCCAACGGATAGTCAGATATTTCTTTTTTTTAAATTGTATCGGCAATTCAGTGACAAAAGAGTTAAAATAATTAAATGTGCCGTGCTTGTATTGTTCATATGACTCCTCAATGGATTATACCATTCTCATTATATTGGTGTCTGTTATTTGTTCAAAGATAGAAAGGTATTCAATAGTTATTTTTGTAACATGTACATTTGATTTGCAACTACTGTCCCCAATACGGAATAGTAATGATCTATACTAGGAATTTGAACTATTTTGGATCCATTGTATTACGTTTTTCATTTTTTGCTAATGATGACCATTGGTATTATTAATGATGCTCATTACAACCAGATGCTATTCGGTGCACTGTTTGTTTGCTAATTAAATAAGGTATAGTATCAGATCCAAATGGGGAAAATGCTTTTAATCATATCCACAAAACTAGTAACATTTGGGTTTTTTTATTTGTTTTTGAAAACGCTTATGGAGAGTTCTAGTGTTTCGAAAATGTTTTTGGAGAGGTTTAGAGTTGCCTGCATAGTGAACTAAAAGATGTGAAAAAGTACTGATAATATTTTGTGTAATCTTAATAAAGCATATGTGTAATGATAATATTATTGAATGAATCCAAAGAATATGGTAAATGTAATGTTTTGTTTCAGATTTTCGTATTTCCTACATTTGGCACAGTCATACATTTTCAAATTCCAATTTTTTTTCCTTGACATTTTCAATTTCATTTCGTTTTTCCTTTTAACATTTGCACAGCAGTCGAGATCACATTTGCTACCTTACACAGCATTTGTTTTATAAGAAAGGGCTTTGAACTCTTCGCTCACCATGATGGCCAAATAAGTCGGCTTCACCAGGATAAAAAAATTGATGTTTTAATTCAACTATTGGTTACCCTAATACTATATATTAGACATGACGGTTAATGTAAGCCTACTAGACAAACGAATTTTAATTGCATTGTAATTACCTTTAATGGGTTCTCGATCTACCAATAACTGTTGCGCATTCCTGCGAGCTTCGTAAAACCATTCCGATTCGTTCGATAAATATTTGTATTCCACAGAAAGATCTTTAACGTTTATCATCCCATCCGGTAGTCGATATGCATAAGGGCAAAACAAATCATAGTCTTTGAATTGCTTATAATCATAACAGTTACCAGCAGCAAATATATCGTCATCATTTTCCACGATCGACACCACGGCATTGAAAAACAGTTCTTCCTTTGGGTCAATCTTGGAGAGTTCAGAATTTTTCCAAATCCTTGTATAGAAATTTGCCCAATCGACAGTTTTATGAGCTTGCATCTTGTAACGAGATGGTCCATAACTTACAGCCCCTCGATCTAAACTTACTTCCCAAGTACCTTTCTTGCAATGCTCAATGTTGCTTTCTATCTTTTCAACGTAATACAAGAATGCTTGTACAATATCACCATTATTACCAGGTCCCAGATCCGTATCTAGATTGTTAGACACCGTAGACGTGGAATAAGCCGCAACAGAACCAGTATCTTCAGCAGCTTGATTAGCACAACAAATACAAAACAATAGACTCCAAATAAATGTTGAACCAGTATGTGCAATTCGCATCAATCTAATAATCCGGTGGGTGGAATATAGCGGTAAGCCGCACGAATTGATCATTTTTAAACATCTGTAAAAAGACATTTTTGCAGTCAAGGTTAAATGTGTTTTCGTCCAGACGAGGATTATCGATGATAATCAAATAGGACTGTAATCTTTGTGCGTGTGTTAATTATTCCAAGATTGCCAGCATAGGTATATCCAAATAGTCGTAAACTGCCCCATGGTCCTGGTAAATACTGACTACTACAGAACTCCAGTGTTGTACCACCTCCTTTCCCTGATCACCACGAATAGAGTATACAATCTGGTCGCTTGGAGTGCTAGAGCTTACTACCAACGCATACTTTTTGGACCATACCATTTTCAATGATTAGGTGGAACATTGTTGTTGATGCACGGAGTCGCTGGCAGTGGTAAGCGCACTATATGAGCCATTGCACAGTAGTGCTTTATCGTTACGATTCGCCAATCGGTATAAAGTGGCATATCACCAAGTGGTCATGCAGGTAGTGTTATTTTAATTACAATAAGGTATATGATTTCGGATTCTTTTCCTACCGTGTAAGTGTTATATCAGCGCTCAAGGTGTTGATCATATCGTTCCTGCATCGTATGTATAGCGCGATGTCTATATAAATCTCGATAAATAATAAACCGGATATAAAAGCATGCTAGTCATTCGGATTCACATTCACATGTATTCGCTGTGTCGCCTTTTGATGTTTTATTTTTTTCCTTAAATACGGATTTGTATTTTTAGATTGTTTTCAATGTGTCTACAAGAAACCACACGTGCTTAATATATAAATTTAGACACATCTTCATCATTTGAATACATTTTATTTGGAATACACAAATCTCAAGAGAGTAATCTATTCTATTACGGAGTAAAGATCTAATACACTTAAATACAAAGGCATACACTTAAATATAAAGACATTTCTTTCAGCAGGACAATCCGAATAAGTATAAACACTAATTCATATAAGCAATACTTTATAATTCAACACCGGTAGGTAAATAATTTGAGTCCTTACCGGGCTAAATCGTATCTTCGCTTCATTTTAGAATCTTGTCGCCTATAATACTTAATATATAATTTTCTTATTTTAAGTACAACATTTACAACAGGGTTGTTTTAGACGCCTGAGAAATGTCTAGACAGTGAATTTATTATTTGTTTTTAGCAGTAAGAGTTCTACCAATAACTGCTCAGAGACAAATGGCTAATGTGATATTTCAAGCTAAATTTGGGTGTACGTATAGCACTATGTATGATAAATACCAGATAACCTGGCCAACAGTGAGCTATGTTAGCGCCCCCATTAGAGTTTTCAACTGGTTTGCCTGGTATTTTGGTTTTTTTCTTCAATTCAATGACATTTTATTCAGCAACATTAAGGGATTTAGAGGTGTAGATATCGTCAGTATTAATTTTATTGCATT
This sequence comes from Ophiura sarsii, assembly GCA_035610835.1. NCBI lineage: Eukaryota > Metazoa > Echinodermata > Ophiuroidea > Amphilepidida > Ophiuridae > Ophiura > Ophiura sarsii. The sequence goes on along the minus strand of CM069458.1, from coordinate 57,593,721 downwards.
TATTTATTTTCCCATTAAGGGTCAATTTCCTATGTCAGCATATGTCTAGGATTACTGTTTCTCTTTCATATTTCCCCTACATCACTTTCCCCGCATCCAAACATCCAGAGGATGCTATCGGAGTATACTAGGTGGAAAGGGAAATGATTAAACAGCCAGATATGCTAGTTTTGTCTGAACCCTTAAATGTTCTAGGAATTAACCAAAATGGTTTTAGGAAGAACCTAAAAGGGTTCTTTCTTGGCGTTTAGAACCTAAATTGGCTCTAGAAAAAACCTTCTTGGGTTCTTTCTAGAACCTTTAAATATTTAAACCTTTTTTCACTGAGGGTCTACATGCAGGACGACCAAGAACCTTTTTATCTAACAGTGAAGCGGAACGTTAATACTTGCGGACAAGAGAATCTTTCCAACCATCGAGACAAATATGACCACATGAGGGCGCTATAGCAAATGTATTAACAGCATGAGAGTTAATAATGGCAAAAAACTCACATAGGTATTATACCACTAAATGATCCTGTACCACTTAAAAATATCTCCTCAAATATCTGATTGTTTTCACTTTTAAGTTTAAAAGATACCCAAATGTTTTTGAGCGTCTTTTGAAACCGAATGTAATGATGCGAATTGTTTTTTGATGCGGAAAACAAATGCAATGAATGAATAAACAATTGCTTAATATACACTATGATTTGTTATGATAATTGTAATATTTTTAATGGCAGGGTTCTTGTTTCCTGTTTCTTGTTTTGTTTTTTCTTTCTTGCGAAAAAAATTAAAAAGAGTTAACATTTTTTGATCGATTACTTCTAAAAACAATTGTTGAAAATAATTGATCATTTTTGTCAAGCTGTAAAATAGAATTGCTTTCCGTCACCATAGCGTTTGGCATTATGTCTTCAATCTGCTATCGTCACTGGTGTAAATAAGGTGGTTTGGCGATTGCTATTTATAGCGTCGTGCAATTTGTAGTCTGACGCAATTCCTGACATATCTGTCATTTGCCGTAAGGGTTCTTTGGTTTTAGTGACAGTCAAGTTGAGTCAACTTACAAAGGAATTAAAGGTTTACTGTTTTAAGTAGGCTTATGTTTTCAGCAACTGTGAACCAATGTTTTATTAATCATTCTGCTATATTAATAACACAATGATTAATTAAGTTATTAAAATAACTTAAAGTTATCTCTTTTTCTTCTTTTTGTTTGTTTTTTGCCATAACATTTGGCACAATTAGTACAACCATTTCGTCACTAACAAGGCGTGCATGGTGTCAATAATTTTATTGGCGTATTTGATATCTCCCAAAATAAAGAACATTAACAGCCATAATGTTTTACAATTGCTCGGTATAACGACTGGCAGCTATATTTAGAGATAGGGCCTTAATGTGGCACTAAGCCTTAATATGTCATAATATGAAGAAAGAGCTTGGTTGCTGATGGGATTACATCCAATGCCTGCCCAATATTATGCAATTATCTGCTCTATTTATCTACGCTATTATTGTTTAAAAGTCACACTGATGAGCGATGAGTGCGATGAACTTCACAGCAGGAGAAGTCAAACCTGGGTTGTTGTGACTGACTTATTTAGCCTGGAGGTGTCAAAATTATTTCAATTTTCTATTTATACATTTACTACCTCCGAATAGCTGTTCTATTGATGAGTGACTGCGTAGATGATAGGATAGAACTTTGTGAAGACATAACATATTCAAAGTTAACAAGTACAATTTGATTGAAAGAGTCAATTAATTAAAACTATTCAATGAATACAATATTGATGTCCATACATAGGTGATAATTATTTAATGAAAACAGCTTCAGTTGCTTATAACCAACATCAAAATATACAAACTATTGAGGGCGTTCCAGAGACCGCTATTAACCCCAGACGACGGTGGCTACGAACGGCCGTTAATTTTGAATTTCCGTTGGTTTCAATGTAACAATGGATTTTGATTATATGACCCCATAAAATTCATCATAGGTTAGAAGAAAATTTTTCCAATCCAAAACCGTTCGGGATGGCTAATCATCCCAATTGTAAATGCTATTTTTTGAATTTAAACCGTTGTTAAGCGGTCGTCCCATTCACTTGATCAGGTAACCTCGTTCGCATATTTTAACCTGAATACTCGTGAATACGCCTATGTCCAGCGTCGTCTGATTAACCCCAACTGATCAAACCCCTTTGTATCTAGGCACTACAACTGCAAGGTCATGGGATTAAATGCAAAGACGAAGACAGGGGTCTATTAATACCAAATGGTCATGTTGGTCATAGTTGTAGCGAAGCGCCTCAAGAATTCCAGACCTGCATAAAATTCAAAACCAATTGTGTCATAATGTTACAACAATTTTAGTAGAACACGGTATTTTAAAACCAATCCACGGGATAGCAATGACACGTTGTTGGTTGGCTGATTCAGAGATGACAATGAATCTGAAAAAGCACATGAATTAGAGAATAAAGGTATTGTTTTAGACCGTACCCGTGTTACATTACATATCAACATTTTCATGTAGATGTAATAAATATTTGTAAGGATAGTCAAGGCAGAAAACTATTGGTTCATATTGAAATTGATGGTGAAAAATTAACTTTAATTAAGGTATATGGTCCAAATAAAGATGACGCTATGTTTTTTTTCTGATATTGCAAAATTAATAGACGAAAATTGTAACGGAAGTTTGATTTTGGGCGGAGATTTTAATACAGTGTTGAATATTAGTTTGGACAAAATTGGTGGAAGACTAAGAACAAATTTTAAAGCAAGAGATGAAATTCTTACTTTGAATGATAATTATAATTTGATGGATATATGGAGACATAAAAATCCGAATTCTAAAAGATTTACTTGGAGGTCAAATACACGACCGGTGATAATGACACGTTTAGATTTTTTCCTCATAACATACAACTTGGTCTCAAGAGCTGAAGCCGTAAATATAAAAGCTGCTTTCAGGTCAGATCATTCATTAATAAGTTTAAACATTAAAAGGTGCATTGAAGATAGAGGGCCTGGATTTTGGAAATGTAATTCTTCTGTACTGTCAAACCAAGGATATGTAAATACTATAAAAGAATGTATAAATAGAACAGCTGAAGAAAATGTGAACATGAACCCATCTCTCTCATGGGAAATGATTAAGTTCAAAGTGCGTTCGGCTTCAATTCGTTTTTCTGTTGAAAACAAGAAAATAGAAAAGATACAGGAATCAATGCTGAATTTAAAGATTTCAAAATTTGAAGAAGAATATGATATGTCTCAAAATGATGTAATTTTTGAACGTTTGAGCGTAAAAAAGCATGAGTTTGAGCAACTTATGGCAATAAAGACAAAGGGAGCTATTATTAGATCCAGAGCAAGATGGGTTGAAGAGGGCGAGAAAAACACAAAATATTTTCTTAATCTGGAAAAACAAAATTATGTAAATAAAGCTCTTTCTTGTTTAAATATTAATGATGAACTTGTTGAAAACCCCAATGAGATTAGAGAACAAGTTAAACAATTCTATGAACTTTTGTATACTACAGAATTGCATGATATTGAAGAAAATAATGATTTGTTTTTTGCGCAAGATTGTAATCGCTTATCTGAAGATGAAGGTTTGAAATTAGAGGGTATGTTACAGGAAGACGAATGTACACGAGTTCTAAAGAGTTTTGCAAATAATAAAACGCCAGGAATGGACGGACTTACAACAGATTTTTATCAATTCTTTTGGATAGATATTAAAAAACATTCTTATATATTGGGCGTGGTTTAAAATGTCAACCCATAATATCCATCAATTTCATTGGTTCTGTGGTTAATTTTGTTGGATACGCGCTATAGATTACCAGACCGGTAATCTATGGATCTGGGCGGGGCTTAATTCACACCTTTGATGATGCCGGAACTACATTTAAAAAACATCGCCTCGTCAATAATTGTAAACATCCTCGTCAATTATTGTAAATCGAAAGTAAGCTTATTTTACAATACAACATTAGGTTATATGCATGTAATTAAATGTAAATAAAAGATAGAGGTCCATTTAATGAATAAACGCTAATAGTAATAAGACATGTAAAAGATAGAAGGACAAATAAAAAGGGTGCCTAAAAGCCTATTTTCGTCTGCTATAAAATAAATATTCGTATAGGCCTAGGGTAGGCTACATTCGTAATTACTTGCAATAAAGTGAATATGGAAGAAACCACAGCAACTTTTGAAATTGGAGACCTAGATGTAAAACATGTGAAAGGAGAACCAGAACCAGAACCGGAGTGTGATGATTTACCAGATGAAGTGATCAGAAATTTGATGGGAAGGTCCGACGTTTAGCGGCAAGCATTTGCTGCTGGCGTGATGATCGCCATCCACCCGCCCCTGAATTTACCATTTGTAGAGCTCAGTGAGACTGAATTTAGCCATATAGAGGAGTGAAAAGATGACAAAACTTACCGAAAAGGGCCACGAGCTGGGGCGTCAATCGCCGTAAAAGTAAGGAAACATTTTTACGTGGTGTATTTATTAAATTAAAACATTCAAAAGTCCCCCGGCTCTTTTTGCGTTCGCACACAGGCCAGAAATAGGAACTACTTTAGCACGTATCCAACAAAACCAATGAAATTGATGGATATTATGGGTTGCCATTTTAAACAATATATAAGAATGACGATTAAATAATTATTTGCAGTGATTTCAAGTAAAAATGCCATCGCATACCGCGAATAAATCTGATCACTAAGGGCTACCTGATCACTAAGGCCACCAAATCACATATTCTTGAGATTCTTGCGCCAAAGTAAAATTTCTATGGGTTGTTCGATTTTGTTTGTGGGGATGTTTAGAACAGTAATCAGTTGATTTGCCACTGTGTACTAATTCAAAACGATCTTAAATGATCCCCCAATGAATAAAATGTTGAAAAAAAACGTTGATAAATATAAGAATGAGAATAAAATGCGGCGACCATTCACGACTCAAAATATGGTACAGCCTATGCATTATATGGCAGCCTTCTATACCAAAACATCGACGAACCATATTTTATTCTCTAATTTTATTGAAGCCTTTAACTTTGCTTTCCAAAATAATTTAATGCCTATTTCTCAAAGACGAGGGATAATAACATTATTTCCAAAAAACAAAGATCCTCTTGCGTTGAAAAATTGGCGTCCTATTACATTACTTAACACTGATTATAAAATAGCGTCAAAGGCAATTGCTTATCGTATTAAAGAGGTACTGTCTTCAATTTTCATAGCGACCAAACAGGATTCATGAAAGGGCGTTATATTGGGGAAAATATTAGAACAACTATTGATATTATAGAGCATGCTGAAAGTCATAAAATGTCTGGTATGATTTTTTCTATTGATTTTGAAAAGGCTTTTGATACACTTGAGTGGGATTTTTTAACGCTAAAGTTTTAAAATATTGAGAGCTGTATTATTAATAATGGTTTTACTTCTAATTATTTTTAACTTTCGCTTGGTGTTAGACAAGGAGATCCTTGAAGTTTATTTTAGCCGCAGAAATAATGAGTACTGCTATAAGGAATGAAGATAGTGTAAAGGGTTACAAAATTAATGGTATTGAAACAAAAATAAGTCAATATGCAGATGATACACTTATATTTTTAGACGGGTCAAAACGTCTCTGTTAAAGGCTATAGAAATTCTTGATAGGTATAAAAGGTGTTCGGGTTTAAGGATAAATTATGATAAATCTGAAGTCATAAAATTAGGCATTCTGAAAAATATAAGAAATAATTTTGAAATTCAAACAAAGCTGAAGTGGAATGAAAGTAACTTTAAATCTCTTGGTACAGTTTTTAGTCTTGATTTAACAGAGATGGTACATTCTAATTACAATGACAAACTGAAACAAATTCAGAACTGTTTAAAAGTATGGTATATGAGGAATTTATCCATTCAAGGTAAAATTCTATTAGTTAAAACGTTGGCATTTCCAAAATTGAGTAACAAAAGCCTGATTTCAAGAAAGAAACTGAAAAGAGGTTACTTAGCTGATTCAGAAAGCGCAACTCATTAGATTACATTGAGGAATGACTTGATAATTCGACTATCCGTGGATTGGCTTTAAAATTTGGGGCTTTACTAAAATTAGTGTAACATGATAGTGAAATCGATTTATAAAATTCCTCTTTGAATGAAAGCCAAATTGTACTAGGTCTTATAGTGCTACCATTTGTTTTGAATATGCAGGCCTACTGTTTTGTGACGCCTTTGCGATAAAAGTTCCCGGCGTTCTTTCTGACTTACTCTGTGCACCTGTTCTACTCACTGAAAGTTGGTTGGTTCACCAACTGAGCTTTCATTAAACTAAGGGAGCAGTTCCATTTATACGCGATAAATTTATCGCGACTGTATCGGGGCCTTATATGTTTTGGACCCGATGTTTTTCAAGTTGATTCGCGATAAAATAGTCATCAGGCCCCAATACGAGGCCTCTGCCATACCCTGGGGTATGTTTAGCAAATAGAGCGGGACATTGTTTAGCAAATACACGAGGATAATACAATTTACGTTAAACATCCATAATCAATAACATTATCTCTAAAAACATGAAATGCTGAATTTGTACCTTACACTAGAATAAATAGCCCGAAGCTCTATTTACATACCGACCACTTATCTTTTGTTATATTTAAACAAGCGGTAATACGCTATCGATAAATAATCCTTTGCTTCTCGCAACTGTTCGCGCAACTGTTCGCGCAACTGTTCGCGCAACTGTTCGCGATAAAAAAAACTCATCGGGGCCCGGAACATTCTCGCAATTTTTATCGCGTACAAATGGAACTGCTCCCTAAGTGCGACATAACTTAAATTTGGAACTGCAATTCATCATTAGTAAGAATAGAACCTTCAGGCACAATTTTGATTTGGCAAACACAATGTGTAAGTGTAATAACATACCATTGCGTATAATAACTTGTCTATGTATATTACAAAACAAGTCATGACAATAATAACCTTCATAGACGTGATCACTCTGGCTCATGCTTGAGTATTCAGCTCTACATAGTACCATGATAACCATCCTATATACAACATTTGTACAATCATGTAATCATTTTGTTAAAACACTCTATGTGTAAATGTGGGACGGAGTTCACGCCAATGTTTCCAATCTTGTTGATCACAACATTTAACAACATTAACACCTTTCTGGCGCAGATTGGACGAAGATAGGAAAAGTTGCTAATGCTTTGTATGTTATTTACTGATCTGCAGCCCGTCAATCATCCGTCAACCCTAGCAGCATAAGCACGGTCACTCAGACATTCTAATCGTACATTACTTTGCAAAGCTCTTTATAGGTTAATGCAGTTTATAGCTTAGGTAGGTCACACAGCTTATAACTACGTACTGATTTGTGTCTTTCTTCTTTAAAATTTTAACTTCCGAAAGGTTTTACAGTTTGTTAGTGATACTGATATAGAGGTTACAAATTGGGCAAAGAATATGAGCTAATAGGTAGAAATATGCCAGAACCAGAACCCAAATATTTTGCCTTCATCTACAACTATTGAACGTTGAAAACACTAGTATGATATTGGGATTTGCTTAGATGTGTTTGGTTTCATCCTTCATTCAATAATTTGTACCTCTAGACGATTCACCATCCATACATTAAACCTCTCTGATTAAACACACACTTGTTCCACTTTGACTTCGTATTTAATGTTTAGTACACTAAAATAGATTCACATTTTAAAATACGCTGTCATCCAAATCTTGAAAATCCATAATAAAGTGCACTCTTACACCCCAAAGACCAAACATCATGAGTAGACATCTCATAAAGCTATACCGACATTCACAAATACATATCCTTTGTTCCCGCTAGGGTACACCTGTGGTGACGGACGCAGGATGCAGGTACAGTAATGGTAAACAGTGAATCTAGACTTCAAAGAGCTTCATTTTATCCGGGATTCGTGCCCAAATATGTGTGAGTTTAAAATAGGAAATAGTTCTATGTGTTCTCTTTAACCCGGCGGAGCGCGCATCCTGGAGTGGAAGTAGGGTGAGTGTGCTCAACTTTCATTTTGGCGTGCGGTGCCAAGCTCCCAACATGGGAGTATTGGAGAACTGACAATATACCAAAATGGGTGTCTCATACGCTCGTGATTGTAGTAGGGAAATGTAGGGCTTGAGGAATTTGCTGCAAATATGAGTCACGTGGAACTGGCGAGATTTGTGAGACGGGTCTAGAGCCGCACATACCGGTATCGTTATGGCCGCCATTTAGATGTTAGTAACCCACAGATTTATAAATCTTTGAAGTTATTCCCCACCCCCGGATGCGCACTCGGGGACAAGAAGTAACAAGATTCTGGAAGTCTATCAAATGCAGGCAGGGCATTGAAGATCGCTGCCAAAATTGGTCTTAAGAGACAAACGGGCCAAAAGGGGGTCTAAATGATCTAACCACTGACATCAATGAAGCGGTCACGTGAAGCACTGGTACTAAGCTGTCCATATATTTCCATCATCACAATCCCGAAAAATATTATTTAATAAGTACGGTATGATCATCAAGTTAATGCATAATTTGAAACCCAAAGTGAACAAAGAACACCAGATTGGTTTGTAGAAACCGCATCCCTTGTAATAAGTGTTGACGAAGGGCATCTTCGGCGAAGCTCTTATAATTTTTGTATTTACTTCTTTACCTTTGCTGAATTTGATGGTACGCGATAGTTAACTATAAAAATGTAAAAAAGGAAAAGAAAAGGCATATCAAACAAATTATCATCAACAATGTTTGGAAGCTTGACAATGTTACCATCTGTTGTTTATATTTTGCAACTTTGTTATCACTGTAAAAATATTTGTACAACTTCTGATCATTGAAGTTGAAGCCAAAGATTGCCATCTGATACAATGGGGTGTTTGAAATGTGCGCAATTAGGCCAGTAGGCATGGTGTATTAATTATAGTCTTGAGACGTGTGATTCGTGGATTACGATATATCCTTAAAGGTGTACTAAAAGATGTTAAGATTTTTTTGTTTACACAATTTATTTCAATATTAAAGATAATCATTATAATTGGCCATTATTGTTGTTTCTACTCACAAAAAAAGCAATAAATCTGAATCGAAAAGAAAAATACTAAGCCATCTTGGATCATCGTTTTTACTACGAGAACACCTTGCGCGCAAAAACTATTTCTCATAGAGTATTGGGTTAAAGAGCAAATGAAAGCTGATTGATAAGGCTATAGAATGAATTAGGATCTAAGCAATTGGACACTATTAACTAGGGTAAGTATTTGATTTTGTGTTCACCAGAAGAGGGGTTTTTTTACGGAGATGTAAAAAATATGTTCTCATACGGTTAGAGTCTTCATTCTAATTCATTTTAAAGCTTATTTTATTAACAGTATTCTGGCCAAATTTGAAGGTCCTAGCCTCTTTAGTTTTCCAGATATTTTGCGCGCATGGTCGCAAATTGGTCGAAATTAGTTACGGAGATATCGGCAGTTAAAGGTCGGGTCATTAGTAAATACGAATAATTAATACTCAGTAAAGGTAATTAATCGTCATTTTTTGTATCAAATTAACTAAATTTGATTTAAAAATGAAGTTTTCACTTATTTAAGGCATCTTAGAAAACCAAATGCATTAATTATTGGAGTAATCAAATAAAATTATAAATGAGATACTTAAAACAATAGAATATATAAGAATTAAATACATGTGTTAATATACGTTCATTTTGTTCATTTTTGAAGCAAAAGAAAGCTAATTCTCTTAGCTGTGATTTTGAAGCCAAAAAAACAAAATCTATAACATAAAACCTCTCAACCCCAGCGAGTCTATAATTATGGGAACAGTATCTTCCCCCCAAAAAAACCCGCTTGCTTGGGCGCAAATTCACATGTGATTAAGTTACAGAGGGGGTATATCATGGTTATAGCAGCCCCAGACGACGCTGGACATAGGCGTATTCACGAGTATTCAGGTTAAAATATGCGAACGAGGTTACCTGATCAAGTGAATGGGACGATTAAATTAAAAAAATAGCATTTACAATTGGGATGATTAGCCATCCCGAACGGTTTTGGATTGGAAAAATTTTCTTCTTACCTATGATGAATTTTATGGGGTCATATAATCAAAATCCATTGTTACATTGAAACCAACGGAAATTCAAAATTAACGGCCGTTCGTAGCCACCGTCGTCTGAGCAGCCCAGGCGAGATGAGGCGCGAAAATTGCCGCAAAACACATTAATGGCATGGCACAGAGATTATACATGTTCGACACGCTTTGCCTAAATTTGAAAGCAGGGCGATTTTGACTTTTTTCGGGGGAGTGCAAACCTGAGAATTGTTGTGATACAATACTCGCAACTCCTAGTACTCCACACCCTCCCTTCATTTACCAGGTGTATTTTTTAAAGATTTCTTTAGTCTATTACGCACACGGACACAAATATCAATCAATTGATCTATCATTATAATATAATATTTCAGGCATTTGTAATGCCATCAAGTTAAGATTGACTATACCGCTGAGGTGCAAATGAGAAAAAACTGATCGATCAATCAATCAATCAATCAATCAATCAATCAATCAATCAATCAATCAATCAATCAATCAATCAATCAATCAATCAATCAATCAATCAATCAATCAATCAATCAATCAATCAATCAATCAATCAATCAATCGAGCAAACAAACAAACAAACAATCAAAGCAATCAATCAAGCAAGCAATCAAGCAATCAAGCAAGCAAGCAACAATATTGTATTTATTTATTTATGTATTAGTATATTTATTTATTTATTTATTTATTAGTGTATTTATTTATTTATTTATTTATTTATTTATTTATTTATTTATTTATTTATTTATTTATTTATTTATTTATTTATTCATTTATTTATTTATTTATTTATTTATTTATTTATTTATTTATTTATTTATTTATTTATTTATTTATTTATTTATTTATTAGCATGGTAAGAGTTGGAAACTGATAAACCAAATATCAGGAAGATTGACAACAAGAATTAGAAAGGGGCAAATCAAAGGATCCACGCAAAAGAAGAGATTAAATAACTGGTACACTCACTTCAAAAATCTACTTGGGAGCCCACCACATATAAGTAATGAGGAGGAAATTGCTCCAATACTATCAGATCTCAACATTAAAGTAGGAACCTTTGACTTGGAGGAATATGAGAAGGCTAAGAAGGCACTAGTTTTTACACTTTACACCATCTGAGATTCGAATTAGCATATCGCAATAACTACTTGTTTTACCCCATAAAAAGTATATATTTTCTGAGCGGTAATCTCACAAGGAATCTAAATATGCGATTGGAATTTGTATAAGACCTAATGGTAACATGTTGTGATTCAGAATGTTCAAAAAATATCGAATTTGTTTTCTTCTTCATATTTTTCATTTTTTCATTAAAGCTCAATATTTTTTTTATTCCTATCCCAATCATCATTTTACTGTGCATATTAGTTCCTCGTGCAATTTACCCATCAGAACATAATGGTTGTCAAGGGTAACTTGTTGAAATATACTATATCGGGAAGTAAATGAGCCCAAACGTTTACATTTCAAATTTATAAGAGTTTACACATATATTTTTTTGGCTTTTCACCCTATCCTATTTTAAGCGAGATTTCTGAATTCCCCTATTCGAGAGCTTTCCAAAAATGTATAATTTTGCTATAATCGGTTGAATAATTTTGTTGTTATAGTCATGTATGTAAAACCGATGAATTAGGGCAAGTTCACTGTGTAGTGAATAGGGAAAAAGCCAAGGACAATGCAATCGATTCGTGATTACAACTGTTACGTAAGAGTTGACACGTTTGTTGAAACAGAAACTTATAGAATATAAAACAATCTATAAAATGAGAGCAAAATCATGTTTTTACCATACAGAAATAAGGAGTTATTGTAATTTGAACGTAGAATTGGGAACATTTTCTATATTCCCCATAGAGATTGTACACGACGCCACCGCCGCCACCGCCACCGCCGCCACCGCCGCCACCCCTGACTTTCGAAGTATAATCAATCATATCTCAGCCAAACAGTTATAGATTATAGAAATACCTGATTTATTCACACAGTGTAGCGAGATAAATAAGCTTTCAAATGACACCTTAACCATGATAGCTCTACCACATATAGTTGTCGAGTTAATAGAGAGAGATGGGTGATTCGTCACCAAAAATGCAACGCCGCCACCCTTTTTGGGTGGTCAGTTCAAAACACATGGCCCTATATAAGATGAGACAATGGTATAGTTTGGGCGGGGCTTTTCATTCGAAAAATAATACCATCAGTGCGTATGTATTACCTACACGATTCAGTGATTACATTGAGCATTGCAGAACATCTTCCGATAATTGTTTAAACCCGTCATTCTCTTATTGTAAACACGAGACCTTGCACATTAAAGTAAAGTTGGGTGTTAAAGAAAATATAACAGGTAGTAAGTGGGAAAGGAAAAGTAGTCAAAGAGTATTGACGTTTATATCTATATACTTACCTTTTCCGATAAATGGCATTCATTCACTACAACCCTTCCGAAATGCATGTACGATTTGATCGAATTAGGTTAATGGTCACAGAAACACATTGATAAACGAAATGCATCAACGTATTTAAGGGGTACATCAAAACATGTTGACTCCAACACCCTTTCACTCTTTGGACCCATTGAAAATGACTCTGACCTGTCGCCAAGGAACGTAATTATCATCAAATTATATTAGTTTACATTAGACTAATGAATATCATGTTCAAATATAGGCCTAATGTGATTTACTACACAACATTGATTATGTTATTAAGTCCGTTGTTTTTCCATCATCTTTGACATACTGTACCTTTCATTAGAATTTTAGTTCATGAATATCGGATTTATCTAACTCAAGATAGATACACTCCATTATGTAAAACATGATGATTTCACCTTTTCGACAAAGTGCACAAAATGTGTGTGTTAAACAGGTTATTTGAAAGAAACAAATAATATTCTCTTAATCTCTTGTCTACTAATCTTTGAAGGATGAAGTTGGTGAGGATAAAAAGTAAGAGACTATTACACTGCCAATTTACCAACGACCACTTCTTTACCTATTTACCTATTTAATGTCCCTCAAGTTTAGCCTCAAGACTAACTCATATAGAATAAAAGCTTGTGATCACGCATGTGTGACAATCCATTTTTACCTTTCAAATTGAATCAAAGTGAAGCATATCAATAATTTGAACAACCATAACAAACAACAGTTTAAAATAGAAAGAAACAATGGCAGACAAGAGATTGAGAGAATAATCAAATTTGCTTCTTTTAAAGGAGGTGTCCCGCAAGCACAACATTGTGCATTATATGTTAGGAAAATAATTATCGAGCACATATTGCGTAATTATATAGAATAAATCATCATACTTATCACAAAAATAAATACACAGTGCCATCTCTCAACGTGCAATTTTAAAATTCGCGGCGATCGAAAGTCCCATGTGTCGATGAAGTTATAGTTATACAATGTACCTGCGCAAATGTAAGCACCGATAATCATGACGTCATCGACACCGGGGCTTTCGATCGCCGCGAATTTTAAATGTCGCATAGCCTGTTGAGTGATGGCAGTTTTTATTCGTTTTTATAATTAGTATGATGTGGTGGTATATATAACTACGCGATTTAGGCTCGACAATTATTTTCCAACCATATAATGCACAATGTTGTGCTTGCGGGACACCTCCTTTAAACAAGTTTAATACACATACACTTTTATTTGCACTTTGCCAAAAAGGTGAAATCACTATGTCTTACACAATGGAGTGTAACCTCAGTAAAATAAGTCTGATATTCATGATCTAAAATTGTACTGAAAAGGTACAGTATGTCAAAGATGATGCAAAAACAACGAACCTATAAAATCTCATTGATTTTGATGACGAAAAACATTAATGAACTTTGGGCATCGATGGGTACTACATTACATCGTAATCATTTTGGGACAACCTGTATCTGTATATCATTCAACATGTCCTACATCATTATCGCAGCCTGATGGGGCGGCGAGTTAGCTAAATAGGTTCATATATCGCCAAAGTGATCAACACTATTGATTTAGCCTCACTATTTACATGATTTATCCGACAATCGCGAGTATAGGTAACAGTTCCAATCTAGGTTATAATTATTATTCTTATACGATATGCTACTGTTTTCCCGGTCCATACATGAGCGCACTTATATATGCTTACGATGCGGCATATAATATACGCATTTTAACGTCAAAATCAATTTGATGATATTTAAATTATGGTCAGCGATGGAGACTTTCATATCTGAAGACCATTGGTTATATAAACATCCGTGCCTAGGATGACATGACAAGCTACTTGGCAAAGGATATATCAATGACTTTATTATTCTGTTCGAGAAGCGTCACGATTTTGGAAATGAAAGAAAACCCTGTGAGCATAATCATGATATGGGCATTGCCATCACAAGGGACGTTTAAACAATGTTCCATGCAATAGGAATGCATCGGTTATTTCATTGCTCTGATATGTATTTTATCAGCTAGAAGAAAACAAAATAAACGAGCAAATGAGTTATGAGAAAATGAGCAAAAGAGCAAAATAAAATGTGCGCCCGACGTGCGAATACGTTGGCTATCTCCTAGTTCTGGTACCAAGCTGCGAGCGTAGCGAGACGCGACCGAATGGAACATTGTTGAAATGTCCCCTATTAAGATGGCAATGACCTTCAACGTCCACCATACAGACTGGATAGGAAGTCGTACTACTGACGCAGCTGGACGCCGCACATACAATTAGCTAACTCTATGGGATTACAACAGATCGTCAAAGAACACACTCGATTGGATCAAATATTGGACCTTGTCATGACTGACCTGGCAGCAACTTCAACCACTTCTGCTAGACTAGGTACTTCAGACCACAACCCTGTGTTGGTGTTCTTAGATGTGCCAGTATACAGGGACAAACCACACAGGACGAAAGTCTGGAGATATGACAAGGCTGATTACAAGACTGAATCATTACTAGGCATGTTTATACTTATTTCAATGTTTTTCTCATGGCGACTCCAAATATGGTAATGAAATACAAGATTTTTGAAACTTTTGTGAAAATGTTTGGGATGTCGTCTGCAGGCGCCTGCTGACGACGTGGAAAGTATTAATTACTATAGTTATTGAAAGTCACTCCTAAGTTATGACTCTTTGACCTTCCGTTCGGATGAGTATTGATTTGTATATTGTTGGCGTATACCCTTTGCGTTGCGGGGGTTTTTTTTGTATTTGGTCTCAGATTCGTGACGCACCACTATAAACGCACTTGGCAGGGTAGATAGTTCAGATAGCGTAACGTACGTACGTACGTGTGACTATACTAAAGACATCAAAAAAAGTAACTCGGCTGTTGTAAAAGCACCTATAATTTTAAAATTGTTACTCATATTCTAAAAATGAAAATACCAGGAGACGGACAATTTAATTACGGTGATTTTGACACCTTGTTTGTTAAAATCGATAAAGAATTGTTGTCGCGGTATGTGCTTACAGATGAAAAGTGCCATTTCCATTATTGCATTAACTCCTATTGATCTCTCTGATTCAGCGTGAAGATAATAGGGGGAATTTTGATAGTTTGTCCATGGCGATGACCTGTCCTGTCTGTCTTTTCGGACCTTCTGAGCATTTGGAGTTTTAAATTCATCCTTTTTAATTGTAAAGAAGTACGCCTGTCATCCCCATTAAATTTGTCCCGGATTATGCTAATCAAGTTTACAGCACAACAAGAACAGCTAATCGAAATTCCCGCTATTATCTTCACGCTGAATCAGAAAGTTCAATAGGAGTTATTAGCTCGCGCCTATCTAATTGGTAGCTACCAACTTAAGTGTGCTAAGCTAATTGCCACGTAATATCCTTAAACCAATTTGCCCGATCGGGAAAGGTGGCTGCATGGGCACCTGTAAGCTGAGTGAACGGGAGGAACAATGTGGCATGTGCGAGTGAATGAGCCATGGATGTTCCGACCCCGGTAAGGGTGAAGCGACAGGGCCTTAGCCAAGGCCTGTCGCTGACCCGTTCGCCCAAATTGGCCAAAGGAATAGTATAAGAAATATGAGGTGAGTAGAGTGGTATGCTCATGAGAAGGCAAAGTATATATGTGGTAGAACACTGCAGTAAAGATTATGGTTGTGGAATAACAACATTTATTCACTCTTCCGGTAAGCAAGTACATATATGGATACCAATGTATAATATCTACGGCTATATTAACCTACAATTTACGTCTGTGCGCCATTGGGAATAATAGGCGCTGTTACGTATCAAAAAACATGTTCCTACAGCCTATCGCAGTACCTCACACAGCTGCTGGGGAACTCTAGCTATGACCGCTGGTGGTGTGGATATATAAATCTGGTACGCATCGCTTGACCACCTACCAAGAACTTTGATGAGCCAGTCTGGTAGACCAGCCGCGGCAGCAGTTGTGGCAGCACCTGACCTAAAGCTATGTGAGGAGTACTGCGAAGGATTGAGGCCAATTCTTGCCAGGGACTCTTTGAGGTATAAATTGAACTGGTTAGGGGTGAGGCTTAGGCCATTGCTAAGAATGAATAGGGGACCTGGGGGGTAGCGTGCCATGCGATGGGGCAGATATGCAGCTAGAGCTCGTACTGGGCACAATGGTGATGTGACAGGGTCAATGTTAATGTGCTTCCCTGCGGCAAAAGGGTCAGTTTTAGAACTCCGCAGGAAGAGGGTTAAACCATTGATGACTGACACTGACACATCATTAGTTTGGATATTGTTATTGGCAGGTGATGGTAGAAGTTCACCTATCCGGAAAAATCCAAAAAAGGCGAGAGTGCAGCAGGACCAAATGCAGTGTTGGTCAAAAGAATTGAGGGGGGATGCAGCAATTCCATGATGGAGTCTATTGAGGATATTAATAGTGATAGGGAGTCGCGTTTTGGCATGTCTAGATGTGTGACGGAGCCCTGATAACGCCTGCTGAACGCGGCTCATAGATTGCATGTCTAATGGGATGCCGCGTATCGCATGTGCATGTGAGATGGCTGCAGTGTACGTACGGGCCGTCGCGAATGTACATGTTTGGATAGACAGCGAGGCAACAAATAGAAAAAGATTATGTTCTGAGGCTGGATATGGTTGTAAATAATGATTTCTGCAAAACTCCCCCCATCTTCTAATACCTGACTGGTATGTTCTACGTGTACCCGCTGAGACGCTGTGCTCCAGCAACCGACTGCCTTCGCGCTCTAGCGACAGGAGAAGAGGTCTGTCGTGATTGGAGACGGTACCAATGTAGGATTGGGCTCCGCATTCGGTGCTAGGCGGTGGAAGGCAACCTGTAAATTTCGAGAGATCATATCAGCGAGAGTATTAGAATGGCCTGGGACATGGGACATGGCAACATGGAAATTGAAGTGAGCTGCGGTAAAAAAACAGATGTCGGATGAGGGACATGACTGGCGGGGAGCGGCAACTTTGATTGGACCAGATGTCGACAACGGCCTTGTTGTCCGTGTGGAACATGATCCGTCGCTCTGACCACTCACTGCCCCAAAGCCTAGCTGCCACTACGATGGGAAATAGTTCCATCCAAGTAATGTGGATATATCTGTCATCTACGATGGCTTGTGGCCAAGGAATGAAAAACCACCTACCCCTAAAATATCCTCCTGCCCCAACTGATGCAGCAGCATCTGTATACAGATCCAGGGAATCGGCTGACGACCATATGGGATCAATGAATCGTGAACATCCATTCCATAGTGGTAAGAATCGTGCCCACCAAGCAATGTCCTCACGAGCTTCCTTCGTGAGATCAAGCCTATGGCTTAATCTGCGTGCCTTCATGGAAAGATCAATAAGGCCGCGAAAGAAAATCCGTCCAGCTGGAATACATTTGGCTGCAAACGACAGCTTACCGATTAGTGACAATAGTTCTTGCTTGGTGCACTTCTTCTTTGTCTTCCAAAGGCAAAGCTCCTGAAGAATCTCTTGCAGCTTGTCACGGGGAAGTGCTAGGGTTTGGTTCACTGCATTAATCTCGATGCCTAGAAAAGTGATAACTGTGGTGGGACCTTCGAGCTTGTTAGCAGACAAGGGAATGCCAACTTGTTGACAGGTGCGACTCGGTCGAAATAGAAAGGACTAGACCTTAGACCAAAAGGAAGCCGTGTGTGAAAAAAGAGGTCACCTCCCCACTGGTAACCAAGTAAGGGCCAGTCTTCCCTGCGCACTGGAATGAGGCGGAAGGCATCCTTTATGTCTAGTTTACACATGTAAGCCTGTGGTCCAATGCGCTTGAGAACAGCAATGGCTTGGTCTACCCCTGCATACTGGAGGCTAAAATCTTCCTTATTAATGGCATGGTTAACACCTTCTGCTGGTCGGGACAGGTCTGTAATCATGCGGAAACCGCCAGTCTTCTTCGGGACAACTCCAATTGAGTTGATGACAAAGTATGAAAAAGGGACTTCTGGAAAGGGACCTGCTGACCACCCTGAGGTGATCTCCTTCTGGATGGTGTCACGAATGACCTCTGGATTATGGAGTGCAGACTGCATGTTGCTTGTGTGCAGTGAAATGCTGGGGCCCTTGTAGCCTATATTGACCCCATGTCGCAGTGAATTGCACACTTCTTGGACCAAGGGCTGGTCGGGATGGTGATGAAGCAGTGACTGGAACTCATCGATGTGAATGGGGGTTTGGGGATTAATAGACAGTGCAAGAGCCGGATCTAGTAGCGGGAAATAACTTGAAATATTAGTGGGCATGAGAGGGGGTGAGACTGACCTGAGTTGGGAGGACTGTAGGGGGACTACATCCTCCGCGGCTGGAAGTTTTTTGCCTGTGAGAAGGAATTCTGATTAGGATTCTGCGCTTTGTCTTGGCCGACTAGACTGTAGTGATAGTGTGAGTGCTAGTGTGAGGCTTGTTGCATATCCAACATATGTGCTTTCTATTGTTTGGACAAGGGGAGTTGCAAACTTTCATGTTGTAGCGCTTGCAGATCTCTGTGGTGGGATCAACGCGCTGAGCGCCTGGGCGCTGAAGGCCTGAGCGCTGTGCAACTTGGTGAACATCTTGCCGAGGGCCTGCGTGCGCTTGGCTTGAACGTGCTTCGCTACCAAGGGGCGCAATCGGGTGCTGCAGGAAGGTGAAATCTAAAATGTCCCTATCAGGACATTCCCAGCTCATGGTCTCTGGGTATCTGCTCATACGCTTCCTAAACTCAATGTCATACGCGAGACATACCTGGAGTGGAAATGATGACATTTTTCCAGATACAAAAGATAAATATGAAAAAAGACCCATAGACAAATGTGGAAAGTAAAAGGTATGGTATGCAGCAAAGGTGCTGAAG
Source organism: Ophiura sarsii (assembly GCA_035610835.1). NCBI lineage: Eukaryota > Metazoa > Echinodermata > Ophiuroidea > Amphilepidida > Ophiuridae > Ophiura > Ophiura sarsii. Next base: position 57,574,261 of record CM069458.1, on the reverse strand, counting down.
GCATGGCACCACTGTGCTGATGTGGTGATGGCAATGACTGGCTTAGATGATGAGATGGTGGTGGCCCCTTCATCGTCTACTATCACCCTTGTTACTGTTGTATCCACTTTCCCTCGTTGTTGGGGGAGGAGTCGTGAAAGTTCTACGAACTTGTTACGAGCCTGCATAGAGCTCAGGAGTTTGTCATCTATGTAGGGGAGGCGTAAGTGCATAGGCGGCACCGCTGCTGTGGCCACAGACGGAGCAGGGAGAGGATCCATAGCTAGAGTGAAGAGAGAGAATGACAAGATGAAAAGCTGTGCAGAAGCCCGATAAATAAAAAGCATGTGTTATGGCAATGTGAGAATAAAATGGTTGTATGCTGGGAGCAATCAAGAGCGCTCAAAGCCCGTAGCTTGGGCTGTACAAAGCAGTAAATGTCAGCACAACAATATTCAAAAAATATAGAGGAAAGATACAGATGCCTGCCTTTTTTTTTCTTTTTCTTTTTTTTCTTTTTTTTTCTTTTTTTTTTTCTTCTTTTTTTTCTTTTTTTTCTTTTTTTTTGAATTTTGAATTTTGAATTTTGAATTTTGAAATTTGAATCTGTAAGCTATTCGAAACGTGGTACTAGAGGCGGTAGCAAGATATATGCGAATGATCAGCGGTTGTACGCCATGGGCTATGTGACCATATGAAAATAATCCGATCATCATAGACTGCAACAACAACAAAATTACAAAAAATAACGATGATGCGTTGCCGATGGAAAAGAAAATTGAGAGAGAGAAAAGTAAATAGCCTGAGTGGATGCAAAGCGTAAAAGTGAAGTCGGAATAATAAAAAATAAAAAATAATAAAAAATAAATAAATAAATAAATACAAAAAACTATAAAGAAAAACTGAAGCTATAGGGTGATGTGATAGTGGCTTACCGTAGGTGGCAGGTGCAGGGTTGAAGTTGGGTGGTTGTTAGATGGCTGTCCAGGGCATGGAGGGGGTGGTGCTATGCCTTGGGTGGATGGTTGTTGGACGGCTGTCCAGGGCATGGAGGGGGTGGTGCTATGCCTTGGGTGGCTGGTTGTTGCATGTATGGCAGTGGTATTGTGTTAGCCAGCATAGGAGGAAGTGGTGGTAGGCCATGGTTGGCAGCTGGTTGTGGGTTTTGCTCGGGCAGCAAAGGGGCCAATGCAAAGCCTGCGCTGCTCGGTGTTGTTGTAGGGTGGTTGTCCAGCGGGATTTGTGGCGGGACCTGTTGGGCCTCCTGAGGAGTGGTGTTTTCCGTAGGGCGTCTGGTCGATCTCCTGGGTGTTGGAGCAGCTTTAGCTGCAAAGAAAAAGGGGTAAATGCTGTTAGATGGAGGATGTCCTTGGTACTAAAAGTGTGGATCATGAAGTGTGGCGCACGCATGATAGGTGTGTATATGATCGTAATCCTTGATGTGAAGGAGGTTAAGTGGACGACCGTACGGGGATGCCCCTAATGCTCGAGAGGGAGCACTGATGTGCAAAATGCCATGCAGATAGTTTAAGCATGAAAATCAAAAGCTATAACGGGTGTGTAAACGTAGAGTCTGTTACTTAGTGGATTCAAGTGTGAACTTGCTAGGATATATAGTGCCTAGTGAGCAACCTATAATGTAACATATAAAATAATTTTGACCAAAGAAGAATATTAAAAAATACATAAATAAAAATAACAAACTACGACAACGGGTGTGTATTATGTCTTAGCCTTGCTTACTTGGCCCTGCTGCGCTAAGGGCGGGAGCAAGATTTTGATCCGTATCAGACCTACTGTAGTCCCTATGGACGTTTATGAATGCTGTTTTATCAGGAAGATATAAATGAAGCGCATGTATGATGGGTGTGCATAAGATCGTAACCTTGATGTGAAGGACAATAAGGGAGTACCGTACGGGGGATGCCCTTGGTACAAAATGAAGCACTGATAGTGCAAATTATGATGCAGATAGGTGCATTTGTTTTTGAGACCTCGCTGTGAAGGTCAAGGGACAATAAAAGACAATAGCGGGTGTGTATTAGGTCTTGGCCATGCTGCGTAAATGGGTGTGAGCCGAAATACTGTCCCGGTTCAGGCCTGCCATTAGGGCGGGTACCGTCCTGTCAGGAAGGCCTATAGGCTTGAATACTAGGAGGATGAAATCCTGCTGATACGAGTATGTATGCTTAGATACCGTGGAGGGATGCGCAATCTAAGATACTCCCCTATGTAATGGAAAGACAGATATGTATTTTGTCTTGGCCCTGCTGTGTTAAAGGCGGGAGCAAAATACTGATCTGGATCAGACCTGGTCCATCGGGACGTTTATGAATACCGTCCTATCAGGAAGATCTGGGCTAGTTAGTTATACCAGGAGGAGGATGTCCTGCTGATACGGGTATGTATTCTCTAGGCCATTCCCATGTGAAAGGATGCGCACTGTATAATACTGTCCCTCGGTGCCAGGTCTGGATTGTCAGTCGTGCCCTTGTGGAAAGTGCGAGCTCGTTAGGGCATGTACCTTAATGTCACCCGGGTAGACCATAACTAGTCTATCGAGGCGTTGTGATTGTCGCCTTTCAAGAAGGTCTCAGAATGTTAGATAATAATAGTAGTATTATTTTTATATCATCTATTTTTACTTTTAATAATAGTAGTATATAACTGAGAGTACCAGAGGTAGGTCAAGCCAGGAGACCAGAGGAAGAATGGTCAGAGAAAATAATGACAAGAAAAGAAGAAGAAAAAAAATTTAGCTGACTTGACATGCAAAGGCTAGAGCAAAGGAGCAGAATTCTGCGGCCCACAGGCATGTAGCAAGACAGTGTAAAAACAACAGTGAAATACAGCCTGCCTGTTACCCTCAGCTAAAAAACTTACTATGCCCTATGTAAGAAGAATTAAACAAACTCAAACCTTTAGTAGCTCTGGGTCTTTTTCTAGGTGGCATAATGACTGATGTCCAAGCAAAAACCAATACAAAGCAGGTCTGAATCAAAAAACAACCTTGATAGCAGAATATGGAAGCAAGATATGCCAGATCCTAACAAGAGAGGGCAGCGCAGAGTGATGGTACTGATGGATGCCAGGAGGTGTAGGCTAATCCAATAACCATATTTAACATTACATGTTAAAACCCATTAATGCAACAATGGAAATGGCACTTTTTATCTGTAAGCACATACCGCGACAACAATACTTTATCGATTTTAACAAACAAGGTGTCAAAATCACCGTAATTAAATTGTCCGTCTCCTGGTGTTCTCATTTTTAGAATATGAGTAACAATTTTAAAATTATAGGTGCTTTTACAACAGCCGAGTTACTTTTTTTGATGTCTTTAGACAGAATGAACTTTAATGGTTCGGCCACGGACTGCTGCCCGTGTTATCCAGCGCCAACCCACCCACCGGAAATATAGTTTGCCGCCTGTATTATTAAATGAGACGGTGTCTCCCATCCGAATAATATTCGAGTGACCGTTGTTTCAATGTTATAAAGATAGGTAACCTCGCATGACTGAAATAGGTTTTCAAGGCCGTGCACTGTTGAGAATGTCATGTATTTAGACAGAGACCGTTAAAGTTACGGTAATAGCGCCACGAAAAAACCCAGAAAAAAAACACAAAAAAGTCCTTAAAAAGGAATGAGTTCCCGAAAGATATCCAAATGGGGTATTGAAATTCAATGCAATATGTCATTTCTTAAACATTTTGGAGTGTTAAGTTGCATCGAACGAAGACGGACAAAAAGGTGCATGTGTCAAGTAGGGCAATGCTGGCATACAATCAAACACTTTTTTGAAGTTGAGGTGGCTCTGAAATAAAAGAGAAATATTAAAGTATGTACTTGTAGTTTGAAAATCAATGGACATTCAATTACTTCAACCGTGATGTACGTGGCGATGCAGTGTCTATATAACATATGATATGTATATTTTATGGTTACATTTGTAAAGGCGGACAATGCTGACATACAATAACTTTTTGAAAGTTATGGTGGCTTTGAAAAGAGCCGTTTTGTATAAATGATTGCTGAGAAATGTGTCTTAGCTCGTTCTCCGATGGCCGAATGGTTAAAGGCGTTGGATTGTAATAATGATTGATATGCTTACGCGTAAGTTCGAATCTCACTGGGATCACTTTTTCGCTTGTCTTTATATTTATAACAAATGATACTTACACTTACACTTAAGGTTTGATGGAAAATTTAGTTTAGGCTGTTAGCCTTTACGATTCCATATCCTGTTTTGTTCCAGAATTTGTCAAGTCTATTTTTAAATGCATTCACTGTCTTGGCGTTGACCACATCTGTAGGTAGCTCGTTCCATTGGTTAATTACTCTCATCGTAAAGAAGTATTTCCTGCAGTTGAGGTTCTTGACAAGTGCTGGCTTGTAGACTTTACTTTGATGTCCTCTTGTGGCGTGGGTTGCTTGGGCCACTGTGAAGAAGTCTGATGGGTCTACTTTGTCGAGCTCTTTCAAAATCTTGAATGTTTCGATGAGGTCCCCTCTGATTCTACGCTTCTCAAGAGATATAATTTCATATGTTAGGTGTCTCAGTTGGGGTACCATCTTAGTTGCTCTCCTTTGTATTCTTTCCATGGCGTTGATGTCCTTTCTAAGGTATGGGCACCAGGCTTGGACGCAATATTCTAGGTGCGGTCGGACGTATGATTTGTAGAGCACTTTGAAGCTGTTGTTGTCAAAATATGTGAACGTCCTTTTCACTACACGTAGACAGTTCATGGCTCTAACCGCTGCTTTCGCACACTGCTTGCTGGGTTTACAATCCTGGGTAAACAGTACTCCTAAGTCCTTTTCTTCCATGGTTTCGTCTAGCTGTGTGTTGTTTAGTTGGTAGCTGGCTCCGGTGTTATTGTGGCCCAGATGCATTTTTTTACACTTCTTGGCGTTGAACCGTAACAACCATTTGTCTGACTGGAGGAGATCAAGATCTTCTTGTAGTTTGAGTCTGTCTTCGTCGTCATTGATATTGCGGTATAACTTGGTGTCGTCTGCAAACATTAGTATGTCCGAGCTTATGCTGTCTGGCAGGTCGTTAATGAACAGAACAAATAACAGTGGTCCTAGGACAGAGCCTTGGGGAACGCCGCTGAGAACGTCTGCCCATTCTGAGTCTGTGCCCCTGACACTCACTCTGTTTCCTGTTGGTAAGGAACTCTTCTATTCAGTGAAGTAGATTTCCTCCTATGCCATAAGCTTGTAGTTTATTTATAAGTCTTCTATGTGGTACTGTGTCGAATGCTTTCGCAAAGTCCAAGTATATGATATCAATCCCGCTTCCTGCATCTAGTCCGGCTGTTATTCTCTCTAAACTGGTGAGTAGATTTGTGAGGCAAGATCTACCTTTCATGAAGCCATGCTGCTTAGTTGATAATAAATTGTGTTTCTCAAGGAAGTTGATCATTTCATCCTTAACAAGTGATTCCAGCACTTTACATGGTACCGAGGTGAGACTGACCGGCCTGTAGTTCTCAGCCTTCGTTCTTGAACCTTTTTTGAATATGGGCGTCACTCTTGCTTTCTTCCAGTCTTCAGGTAGCTTTCCTTCTTTCAGCGATGTTTTGAAGATGAGGTGGAGTGGTTCTGAAAGCTCTTCTGCACACTCTCTGAGGACATTTGGATGAACACCGTCCATGCCTGGTGATTTATCGGGTTTGAGTTCCCGTAACTTCTTGGCTACATCTTGTTGTAAAATTTGTTTCTTCAATACGTTGGTCTCCTTTGGTCATTGTTTCAAGCTTGGGGGTTTCACCAACTTCTTCCTTTGTGAATACAGACTTGAAGAAATGGCTGAGGATGTCTGCGGCTTCTTTATCTGTGTCTGTCAGGTTTCCATCCTCGTTTTCAAGTTGGGAAATTCCAGATTTCACCTTATGCTTGTCTCTCGTGTACTTGTACAGTGGTTTAGGGTTGGTTTTGAAGTCTTTCATAAGCTTCTTTTCAAAGTCTGATTTGGCTTTCCTCACTGTTTGCTTGGTTTTGTTTATTTGCTCTTTGTAGTCAACATAGTCTTTGTATCGTTTAGTGTTTCTGTATTTCTTACACAGGTCGAACTTTCTCTTTACTGATTTTCGGACTTTGGATTTCATCCATGGTGGTTTCTTCCTCGGTCCTTTTTCTCTGTTTGGTATGTATTTGTCGGTACATTCGTGGTAATGATTTGTGAACTGTATCCACTTTTGTTTGGAATCTAAGTCCTCGTGTAGAGTCTCCTTCCAATTCACGGACTTAAAGGCTGACTTGAGGCCATCATAATCTCCCTTGTTGTAGTTCTTGGTTGAGCATTCACTTTTTTCAGGTAATTCCAGATTGTAGATCAGGGTGAAGTGAAGTACATCATGGTCGCTCTTTCCCAGAGGGTGTGAGTGTTTAATCTGGTCGATGAACATATCATCATTTGTGAATATCAGGTCAAGAGTTGAAGACTTTTGTCCAATTCTGTGTCTTGTAGGTTTTTCTACATGTTGAACGAGGAAGAGATCCTGAGTCATGTCAAAGAATACTTGTTGGTCAGAAAAAGGACCAGCATCGACATTGTATTCGTTCCAATTTATTTCTGGGAAGTTGAAGTCTCCCATGATGAGCAGGTGCGTGATACCTCTTACTGCTATGCATGCTCTCATCTGGTCAAATATCTTATGGTTATTTGATGAACTGCTGCTGGTGCTACGGTAACATAATCCGATTAATACTCTGTCCTTATCGTTGAGTTTTACCTGACACCACATGGTGTCTGCAGCTTCAATGCAGTTTATCTCGTTACATTGGACAGCGTTGAGTGAGTTGTGGATGTAAAGGAGCACTCCACCTCCTGAAACATAATTTTTTCTGTCTACCCTGAACAGATTGTAATTGCTGAGTGCAACTTCGCCTTCCAGAACACTGCTGTTGGTCCATATGATTCAGTTACTCCAATCACCTGTGGTTCAAGGAGCTCTACATTTGTTATAAATTCTTGTCTTTTGTTCATAATACTTTGGGCGTTTGTGTAAAAACACTTTATACCATTGGTGGTGCTAGAAATTGATGGTGCTCGATGGTTCCGACTAGACTCTTTTTGTGTAGTGGACTTTCCATCAGTAGTGGTGTTCCCTGTCGGCATTCCTTGCGCAGGGTTTGGTGCATTGGTGCGTGCTGGAACTCTAGGCTCTTCTTGCGTAGAGAAATGTTGTGCTGATTGACGGCTTCTGCTAGACTCTTCTTGTGTAGCAGCTACACTGTCAATACGGGTGCGGTCTCTAGGCGTGACTGGCGTAGAGTTTCCAGGTGTGTTGTGCAGAGGTTTCCAGGCTTTCCTTGCGTAGATAGTGGTGCAATAGTGTTGGGTGCAGTCTTGCGGACAATTTTGTTGTTCTGATGATTAGTATTAATCGTCTGCAGCGTTGCGTTGGTTCCAAAAAGTTTGACCAACCTTGACGATCTTTCCATTTCTGATGATTAAATTTTCTTCACCATTGTCCCGTCTATCTTTGAGTTCTTTTCTAAGTTTTCTGTTCTCCTCGCGCTCTTGGTAGGTTAAGTCTGGTGAGATGAATACTTTCTTGTAGTTTTCATTTGCACTTTCTTTCAGCTTCTTTGCTCTGCTAAGGGCTTGTTTCTTTGTATCCACTCTACTAAGCTTAATCTTTAAAAGCCTTGGCCTTTCTCTGTCTTCCGGTTTTTTTCCTAGTCTGAACGCTTGCTCGATGTCTGAGTTGCTAATCTGAACATCTAAGTGCTGAAGAATTGTCTTCACTTGATTCTGGTCTTCCTCTTTTCTACTTTCATTGTTGTCACTCTCTGATTCAGGGATGTTATGGAATATGAGATTGCATTGACGGTCTTCCTTTTCTTTTTGTTCACCTAGGTAATCTTTCACCTTTTCTTCAATGATTTTCTCAACGCTTGATTCGCGATTGATCAGGGCTTCTTCCATTCTTTTGAATCCTTCTGTCAGTGCTTGCATCTGCTTGGCCATTGCTTGATTTTGAGGAGTATTACAATCAATTGGGGTAGTGTTTACATCCAATTTAACAAGACCGTTGGTACAGCTTGTTTACATCCTTCGCAAAACCACATGAGTTGCTCGTACTGTTTTGCTTTCTTGCACATCATTTTGTATTCCGATTGTAGGAAACCTGAGCATGTTAAGTGTATCAGTCTGTCGCATTTACCACACATGATAGCCTTCTCGTTTTCTTCTATAGGTTTATTGCATGATTTCAATAAGCAAATATCCGAAGATTGATGACTAGAAGATGCTTCTGCATTGGTTTGATGGACTTGTAAATCGTCAGTACCATTGTTTACACTCGGGCTCGAGTACCGCTGTCGGCCATCTTGGATTTTATTTGTTGACCTACCAACCGAGTTTTTCCTTTCATTACTTGACTTGGGTGGAGGACTGGTAGTTAAAACCATGATGGAACAATGCACGGATATGGAATCTAAGCTACAACTTAACTAATCATAATCTTTCAAACCTTAACGATCCTCTTCAAAAACAGCACAAATCACGGCAAAATTCTCCGGCGGCAAAAACACGTCCGTCTTACATAGCGCCCTCAGTTCAATCGTGACGTTGTAGTTTTATCAGTTAAATCAGGGATACTATTAACTTTGGGATAGGAAAGTAGTATACTAACGTACGTAGCGAAAACGGACCTTTTGCATATTTGAATAAATTATGGATATCGTCCGGAATGTGTCGGTGACCGGCGTTTAACGCGTTTAACAATGTTTAACCAGGTTTAACGGCAGGTTAAACGGCATGTTAGTCAGCATAGGTTTGGGGGCGCTGTAGATGACGGTGGCCACGTGAAACCTAAATTTTGAATTCGTAGTGAATAACACGTAATCGCGAATTTTAAACTATCATTTTGACAAATACATCATAATTAAAAGGATTTTTATCGTTAACCGGGCGATGACTGTTAAAAATAATTCAAGATGGTGCACTCCCGTTGCCAAATTGGGTCGTCTGAGAGACGCGTGGCCAGCGTTGCGTCGTCTGCCTGAATCATCACGCCTGATCGGTATAGCGCCCTCAATTCTATGCTGACTAAGTTCGATTTAAAAGTGGACCCTATCGGCAAGCTGAGAAGCAGACCCCTGGTTAAATACTGGGAAATAAATTTATTAATTTATACTGTACAAATTCTTTTTTTCCTCTGAAACATGACATTTGAATAAATTGCAATATAAAATAAATGTACGGCTTTTCAAAAAGCACGGCGACACACAAACCAGATGTACAAGAAAAGTCCTTACAAAGGATAGACTCCCGACAGATAGTCATTGTAATGTAAAGTGTTCATTACAATAATACTTCAGAATAAATTGGACTTTTCTTGCAACTAAAATGTGCGTACGTCTATCCATCCCAAAGGATTATAATGCTGGCACTCATTAGAAATATATACGCTTGCCGAAATCTGACGTGAAAACCAAAGCCTCATCTGGATCTTTGGCCTCCAAGTCTACACCAATGTGTATTTCGCTTTATTCATATATATATATGGCATGCCGTTAGTGTACAAGTCAAGGACGTTTAGTTAGGCTTCATAGTCAGCTTTCATTACATACTTCATGATTAGAGCCTTGATATATATGTCACCATTCACAAAGTCGTTCGCCAACCGTGGCTGCACCCATCCACCAAAACCTGAAAGATGATTACAAATGTAGATGTTAAATGATGTACCTTGAGATAGGTCACTGTATCTCAAAACAGACATCATTCGTCATCTGCTATCTCCAAGTTAGATCACAATTTATCATTTAACACTTTCCACTCGGCTATTAGTTTTGCCATACAAATAATATTTTCTAGAAACCTTTTCCTAATTTTGAAAGTCTACCTCAAGGATAACTGAACCAAGACTAGGCTACGCCTGATGGCAGCATTGATAAACCACTAAGTGTCTGTACTTTACGTAGACACGTAATAACTGGCCATCTATATTGACCATGTAATCAGAAACCTTAGATAACCCTTAGGTTGAGACGGTTATATTACCAAACTTGTCTTTTTCTGACGTTTTCATTTTGATAATTCACCCGGCTAATATGATAGTTAACAACGAATGTATGTGTGACCCGTCATGTCAAGATGGACATGTTGGAGGCCCGATACCTGAGATACCCCTGATGGCAGCATTGATAAACTACCTGAGCTACCCTTGGTAGCAACATTGATAACTACAAGAGGTACCCCTGATGGCAGCATTGATAAACTACCTGGGCTAGCCCTGGTAGCAGCATTGGTAAACTACCTGAGCTACCCCTGATAGCAGCATTGATAAACTACCTTAAGCTACCCCTATAGCAGCATTGATAAACTACCTAAGCTATCCCTGATAGCAACAGTGATAAACTGCCTGAGCTACCCCTGATAGCAGCATTGATAACTACCTAAGCTACCCCTGATAGCACAATTTATAAACTACCCGAGCTTCACCGGATAGCACACCATTGGTAAATTATCTGGGCTACCCCTGATAGCATAATTGATAAACTACCTGGGCTACCCCTGATGGCAGTATTGATAAACTACCTGAGCTACCTCTGATAGCAGCATTGATAAGCTGCCTGAGCTACCCCTGGTAGCAGCATTGATAAACTACCTGAGCTACCCCTGATGGCAGTATTGATAAACTACCTGGAACATATGGGTCCATTTCCCCTCGAAAATTGGTAAATGTTTGAGTCAATTTTCATTTTGCTGGCAGCACATCCCTACCAAAAAAAACCGGGGTAAATAACCACACCAACAAACAAAAATGTGTAGCAAACCACTTTGTCTATTATGGGATGTCATCAGGGCTCGCGTTATTACGCGTCCTCGCGTCCTAGGACCCATTATTTTCTTGTGGGACGCGTAAGTTTACATATTGAACTTCACTAACGGGTCCCAATCGAAAATGAAGGGACCCCTTAAATCTGACGATGTATGGACGTGGAAACCTTAAGACATTCTGAAAATTGTCAATCTCCTACATTATAAATTTGTTAATGTCCGTAAAAGATAAATACAATGCAAATCCTGTATTTTTAAAAGATTGTAAACACATTAAATCGCTTCCGAATTGCTTCCGCAAAAGTTTCAAGCGATTTCCAAAACATTCTATATTCTGGACTCAACAGAGGTATGAGTTACACGTGCTTACGCCAGTGTGCGTATCTGCGTTAGCGTCTGTTTGCGATGAGAGTCACAGACTCACAATTCAACGATCTCTGTACAAGACCGAGCGTAAACAATGTGTAAGCTACAATGTATCAGCCTACTGAATAACAGCGAAACACGCATGCCGTTAAATCGATTTTCGTATGCATCGTTGCTGCTGCACACCTTTATTCCATGACCATTCGAGGTAAACAATGGCTCCATCTAAGAAAATAAGAGCATACACGCCTAGATGGAAGAACCGATTTAAATGGTTAGAGTTAGGCCTAGATGGGGAGAAGATGTGGTGCACATCTTGCACACAGCAGCATCGAGTGGATTCAAATCAAACCTGTTGATGGTGTCTGAGCTACACAAGTAGTGGCTATATAAGTGAAATTAATTCAATAATTAGCTTTTAATCTACATCTTCTGAGCGATTATTGCCTTTTTAAAGACTCTTCTTGTTGGCTATGTGTGGTTATTTAAAACATCATAGCTGTTTAGGCCTATAAGTATCCACTCAATATTTAGAGAATAAAATATAGTTCTTAGCTGTAGCTGTTTTGCTATATAGATGGTCTTATACTGTATTAGGCCATACCATATCTGGAGTCGTGTATGGTCGACGAAGGCGGCCATACACAGAGGACACAAATATAGTACAGCCTATACATTGTAAGACCATCGTATATAGCAAAACAGCAAAGAACTATATTTTATTCTCATTCTTATTTAGTTTATTGTTTATTTCGATCTTTTATCATAAAATCTTTTATCATAAAATTAAAAATAGATTTCTTCATAGATAATCGACACAGGGATGGTTAAGTCCCGGATTATCTCTATTGAAAAGTTGTGTAGAGCTGATCTATGTCTGTTTTTCACACACCTGTATGACTATCATTTTTGAAAAGCCCGGTAAACAGAATGGGTATTGATAGTCTATACTAGCTAACGGGATACATAAAATTAGTTTGATAAAAAAAGCACAGGTGAAAGTTACGATACTTCTAATATTTGAAACATAACAATTTAATATATGCATTCACCGATGCGATGGATGTAACGCTATTTGTGAAGTTTATAGACACTTATTTCACCCAGTTTTCTATTACACATAAACTCGAACCCATGATGAGCGCGATGGACAATAGCACCTATTTGAAATCGATTCCTAACAATTTCATGCATCTAGGAACGAGAGTGGCATATTATTTATGGATGTTAAGAAGAAATTTCATGACAGGGCGAAAGGCTACATCTGCTTTTGTGTTGAGCAACCTTGGTCTGAAACACACATAGCTTCAAACAAAACACCCACTTAACCATCCCTGTGTCGATTATCTATGATTTCTTTTAATCAAACAACAACAAATTTCCAATATATAAGCAATATAAAGGTGAACATGTTTCCTATATTATATGTTAATTTCATTGAGATAACTCTTTTTGTTCTCGTGTGGCAAGACATAATCGAAAATCGATGAAACGTTAATGTTCATAAAGTTTTATTTTTCATATAATTTTACTACATGAATATAACAATATACAAATATTAAAACATTGAATTTACACCATGAGTATTTCATGGTTAAAGTTGTGCATACTTCATGACTTAAAAATTAATACACATCCCAGATTTATTTAATAACTTAAATTATATTATATAACAACAATAAAGTTATTCTTTAACTTGACTGTTATATAAATATATATATATATGACGTCTCATATATTTCGGGATATATTGTGTTGCATATCATTGAAAAGATGATGTGTTCATCTTTCCAACGGTACCATATTTGTACCTCAATCACTTATTTCAGAGCTCAACCACTTGCTTACGAATGGGGAGGTCTGAATCTGAATATGCCAAAGTCACTACTATTTTGTCCTCAAAATTCAATAGAGCATCGCTCAAGACAGCAACAAAACGCTGTGTAAAATCTTTTAACAACAGGGTTTCTTCAAGTACCCTGCTCAAAACAATGCCAGTTGTTTTAAATTTTTAAACAGCATTGTTACAGTGTACATGTAGTTGTCAATGTAACACTTCATTGAACAGATAGATGACAGGGTCGTTCTTTTGAGCATCAAAATAGTGATGAATTTGGCACATTGAAATTGAGATCTGCCCACATTCTTAAGCAAGTGTCTGAACAAGGTATTGCTACAAATGTGGTATCGTTGGAACGCAGAACACATCAGCTTTTCACTGATATGTAATAAGGGATTAAATCATGTTTCAGCGTTGTGCATTACAAATTGACAACGGTGTACGCGCATCTGCGTGGTTTATTTCACGAGGGCAACGCCCGAGTGAAATAAACATGCAGCACGCGCAGAACGTGAGTTGTCGATTGGTGATGCACATACGCCGAAACATGATTTAATCCCGTTCAACAACGACTAGGGATTTGAACACCATTTCATGAATAGAAAATGCAAATAAGAACATTATTTTGCAGGCCTACTTCATTAGTAACAATTTCATTCAATTATCAAAAAACTGAAATGACGAAACTAACCTATAATTAAGTTCCTGTAAGTTTTAAAACTCAATGAAAACAGTTGGCATGGCCATTCCAAAAACAACACACATTGCGACTGTGATCGCGTATCACGTATCGCGTGAATACAGTATCCGCGTGGTGCGGATCGATTGGCGCGATGGTTGCCCATAGCAGCGTTGTTTAACTCAAATCGACAACGCTTTGCTACTGTACTTACGGTATGGGGGAGTTGTTGAACACAATATGAATACATCACAAAACATCTGGGAAATTGGTGATGGGATACAATTTCCGTACTTTTTTGATGATTTTATGTAGCAATAAGATCATCATGCTTACTACCATCCCCTGCCCAATGGTATCATATCTACGGTATGTATACTGCTTTCTATTCATTTGGTTATTCAAATGAGTATATATTAAAATTAACCAATCATAACATTGCTAGAAATAGGCAGGTACCGAAGTCATACCGGACCTTTATTTGCCAAAAATAATTTTTCTTACTGTAACTGATATGCACACACTAGAACTTGGGGTCTCTATGTACAAATTTTCAATAAATGAACTCCCCACGTCATTTAAAAAAATGGCAGATTTTGATTTATTCATGTATCAAATATGTAACATGTACTGTTTTGTGTTGTATTTAAAGGGGTAGGCTATTTACAGGCCTTATTGGTTTTTCAGCCTACTCCTCCATACGCTTTTGTTGTTTTCAAGTTTTGTATTTTTGATGTAGTGTTTTTTTATGGAAATAAATTTGATTTGATTTGAGGTAGTGCCTAGAGAGTTTACATTACTTGAGTTATTTTGTGGGTGTTCATTATGTAATTCATCCTTGTGAAACTTATGTAAGAATATGGGAGAGTGAGCAATGTGTTGTGTGCTATGGTCTGTGTATAATGCGTGGTGTGCTGGGGCGTTTGTAATTACCTGCAAACGAGGACGCACACCCGTTTTTTACATTCCAACTGCGGACACACCTGCAACCGAGGATGTCCTTGATTTCCTGATACGTGCAAAGTATTGCAAACAACATAAAAACCCTATCTAAACGAGGTTCTCTTTGGTGATACTCTCCCCCATACACCCTTTAGGCCTCTGTTGGATAGCACACAGTCTAGTTGGCGGTTTGACACCCAATTCGGCCGCCATTTTGGGCCTCGGTGTGTCGGTGTGTGTCCAGATTGGTGGGTCCTCATTTGGATAGTACCACGTTTGTCCTCGTTCGGAGGTATTTACCAGCTGGGGTGTGCGTATATAATGTGTGGTGTGCGGGGTGTGTGTGTATAATGTATGGTGTGGGTTAGGTATTTTTATGAATTATTTCGAATAACAGACTGGTGTTTGAGAGGGTTAGTGGGTTGCATTAATACAATTAATGTTGGGATTTAGATATTGAAACCTTCATTGTTTTGATTCTTTTAAAATTCTGCGAGCATGTTTTTAACATTGCACAGGGTGTACAAAAACACAACATATTTTGCTTAGAATTCTACACCTAGAGGAAATATCCTATCATATTGAAATATATGTAGATATTATGTTTGAGCCATTTATGACTTAGCTACATGTACATGATATGTGAGTTCCTCTAGGGTATCATTCTAAACAAAATGTGATGTGTGTTTTATAAACCATGTATTGTCATTTATTTCATCATCTTTATTAAAATAAAGAAGCAAACACACAAACCCAAGAACATCTATGGCCTATGCTGACCCCAGGCATGGGAAGTTACATAACACAAGAACATACAAATTAATACAGTACTGAAAGCAAAACAACGGAATTTATAAACAAAAACCATATCATGACGGCACAACAACAACAACAGAATCTAAATGAGCTCCTGGATGTTCCACTCCGGCTCATGTCTGGCATTGTAGATGGAATATGAAGAGGTAAGAACGGATTTTGAAATTTTGTTTTTGAGTTCGGAATATTTTGTGGAGCTTTTCAGTTGCCTGAAGAGACTAGTCATCCTCTTCTTATTGTCCGTGTCAATTAAACCCCTCGAGCCGATCTCAATGGCGATTAGTGAGCAATCAAAGCCTGTGTCAACTATAGAGACCAAAGATGAGTATCGGTCGATCTTTGTTTGATGGGCATTAATAATGTTGGGTTCGAATGGCACGGTCAATTCGAAGAGGATGACTTTTTTCTCAGTAGACCAAACCAGACATCTATTACATGAAAAAATAAAGGGTATTATATTCAATTATTCAAAATTGTGCGTTTCCATTGAAGAAAACTTGGTCCCAGCTAATAAAGATATAATCACTGTCCAAGCATCTCCATTTAATCTCTTGGTAGGTCTAGATGTGTCAACACTGATGATATAGATTCTGCTATAGAGCGAGAAGATGCGACTAGTACTCGGCGTGAGAGTAAATCAAATGGTCCACCTATAGAAATGGTCAAAATGTACAAATAAACTTATTGGTATGGCAACATAATAAGCAACAACCATTTTAAAATCAGACTATTAATGTTATTTAGAGACTAACATATATTTCGTAGCTGTTTTACTATATGTGACCAGTCGCGTCAAAAAGGACATGTTGTCGGCAAACACAGTTGTGAGATAGAGGCCAATATATTTGGTGAAATATAAAGAAAATAATAGAAAAAATATACTTCTTCAAATCATATCTTGTAATTACAAAGTCCGATTACCTTCAACATGGTGTCATTTTAAAGCCTAAAATTTGCTCTTTCAAGTCATACCAATAACTCGGAATTGACTCAGGCCTCCAACATGTCCATTTTGATGTGACGGGTCACATATGTACTTTGGTCTCATAATGTATAGGCTGTACAATATTTGGAGTCTGCAGGGACCATACACGACGAACCAAATATGGTACAGCCTATACATTATGAGACTAACGTATAGCAAAATGCTACGAACTATATTTTATTCTCATTGTTAGTTAGTTATTTACTTTTTGTTAGATATATTTTAATCTAACAACAACAAATTTCCCCATTTATAAAATTAGCGAATCCAGCGAGTTGTTTACCAACTTCCTGTTTCGAATAATCACATTCTTTAGCACATGCACCCCTACCAACGCTGTGTTATACACACAAAGCATACGCCGGTAACTTTGTATAGAATGCGCTTGAACATTTTAACACGATGACCATACACACTTTAAGGTAAGCGCCATCCCAAACTATCGGTCTCATACTCTCATAATAAGAATATTTTATAATCAGACTCTATTAACCCTAGAATCCCAAATACCAAAAAACCCAATATGAAACCTACTGGCAGCACCAGTTCCATCAGTCTATCCATCCGGGTGATCATAGTAGGTGATACATGCAGACAGGACATTTGATTTTGGGAGTGCGACCCCCTGGTGTAGTGGACTAAGGCACAGACTCCCATGCTGGTGGACCTGGGTTCAAATCCCGGTTCCAGCGTTCCAGCGGGGATGATATCCACAAGACTATTTGCAGCCTGCTTTACAACACCGTCAAATCACCTGATGATGAAACTGTGCTCCAAAAAGACCTTGACCAGATGGTTTGCTTAGCCCAAAAGTGGGGCATCAGGTTTAATCCAGCCAAATGTAGCACGCTGCATCTTACTAGAGACAGACATCCGGACAAACTATGAAATGTTGGGCACAACAGTCCTCGAAGAAACAGACGAGACAAAATATCTTGGGATCTTCATTCAGAAAGACCTGCGGTGGAACAGACAAACAGAGTTCGCAACGGTAAAGCAGCTAGAGTACTAAACTTTGTGCGAAGGAACTTCTACCACGCTAAGCCAAATATGAAGGAGAAATTATATCAAACATTAGTCAGACCACATCTAGACTATGCAACGGCAGCCTGGGATCCCCACACTAGTAAAAACATAAAATCATTTGAACGAGTTCAAAGGTTTGTGACAAACACCTATGGTAAAGACACTAGCATCAGTAACATCCTCACCTCACTGGGCTGGCCATCATTGCAAGACAGGCGCAAACAACATCGTCTCACTTGTCTCCATAAGATGATAAACGGTCACCTGAACATAAAATACCAACACTACACCCAACCTAAACCAACCAGATCTAGAAAAAGACATAACAACCAATTCCAACAAACTCACGCTAGGACAGACACATTCGCAAACTCCTACTTCATGAGAACAGTACGTGACTGGAACCAGCTTCAACCAGAGACTGTCATCTACACTGACCCTGCCCAATTCAAAACTGCCCTGACATCCCCCCCCCCCATCTACAAATTAGTCCACCCTATCCGCACCTCCAGTTAAAACTCAGACGAGTGTTTTGGAGGACCAACCTACCAAGTACCAAGTACAGCATGTGTTTATTGTTGGCATGGAAACTGAAATAGCTGTCAGGTTACCATTAACATATGATTAATGGTCAAGAAAATAAAGATAGATCCCATAGGATTTTTTGTTTATTATTTAGCACTCATCCTGCTTCTACTATAACCAACTCAGCCAACATTCTATAATTGAAGCCCATATTCAATGTAAGCTGAAAATGAACCTCTATAGTTTGATCAGTTCCAAATTGGTGAAGCCTCCTAACAGCAGCGAATGAATACACAAGGACGTGGGTGCGCATGAAGACAACAAGTGCACCGTGTATCATGTGCGTGACGCATGCGTACGGCCAGAACCGCGTGCATATGGTAAAAAACTTGGATTACTTTTGCGCACGGAGAGATAGAATCCAAATATTTCTCGCAAATTTGGAACTGATTACTACACTATACAGGGTGAGTCAAAAAGAAGTTGTACGTGAATGAATATTTGATTAAAAATATACCAAACGAATTTGGCAAACCAATTAGGCACGTATTCAAAGAGCTACTTATTCCGCTCATATGACAAAAGGAATCATTGAAATCGATCAATTATATCAGGAGCTATGCCTGTTTTAATAAAAAGAACCCCCTTTTTTTAGCTGTCCACGGAACGCTTAATTCTCTTGAAATCTTTCCACTCTAAGTGGGCAGTAAAATGATTGCTGATGTTTGTCCTCTAAGGTGTCTTTATTGTTTTAAGCGGGCCTTCAATGTTTAATCATTTTCTTATTGTTGTCACTGATGTTTTATTTCATGCACAGAATTCCCATCTGTGGTTGAAACTCTCGGGCTTTAATCTCATTTGAATATGATTGACCGTGTGTACATTTTGCTGCCCACTTAGAGTGGATAGATTTCAAGAAGATTAAGCGTTGCGTGGACAGCTAAAAAAGGGTCTCTTTTATCAAAACAGGCATAGCTCCTGATATAATTGATCGATTTCATTGATACTTTTTGTCATACATGTATAAGTGGAATGAGTTGCTCTTTGAAAACGTGCCTCATTGGTTTATCAAATTTGTTTGGTATATTTTTAAACAAATATTCATTCTCGTACAACTTCTTTTTGACTCACCCTGTAGCTACACATTGCCATTGTAATATTTACCTGAAGGGTCCATTAGTACACCCCCAGCTTCTTCTACTATAACTGCCCCAGCACACATATCCCATGAATGAAGCCCATATTCAAAGTAACCATCGCATGAACCTCTAGCTACAAGAGCCATACTGGCAGCTGCAGATCCAATGGAACGAATCCTAAAGAAAAGATATTTAGAGACATTTGTGTGAACAACTTACTCATACCTGAAACAATTTATATCGGTATATTTATTTATTTATTTATTTGAACATACACTTTTACAACAGTGACACTCGTCTACCCGACGGTGCGTTCATAAGAAGGCAACAAGCGCACATTGGTATAGTCTAACCTTGATATATTTATCAGGACAATTTCAAGATGCTGTGGAAGTTTTAGTTGATATTGTGTATAGCATATCATATCATCTGTGCTATTTAGAGCATAAATGTATTGTTTTAGACCATACCTGTTATATATTGTCCAACATAAATGCGAATGTTATTAATATTAATATTTTAATGCAAACAAATAATGCATTTATACACATGTATGGTCTAAAAATAATATCTTTATTCTCTTTCATAAACATAAACATTTATTTGTTAAAATTAGTACCTATTATCGGCCGCATTTGTCAACTTTTACCCTTGTAGTATCAAATAACCCACAACCATTCCATCTAATCCAGAGCAGTGACTAAGCCATGCGTCAGAGTATTGCACCGCATAAACACGCAGGAGAAGCGCAGGAGGCACTGCAGAAGTGCATGTTATGGAGCAAAACTATTAGTTACAACGCACTGCGTGAGGGTGGTCATGCTAATAAATGTAAGCTTCGCTTACCCTATTAATATTTTGTCATATAAATGTAGCCGATTTCTCTGATTGCTTGAACTTTTTTTAGCTGTTTAAGAATAGATTTTCTAATGCCACAAAGAAAGCTTGAAATATTGTAGCCATTATTGAAATTGTGACATTAACATTCATCACGGACACCATTTTGAGAATAATAGCTTACATCTGTGGTCACATTTTCTTAATTGTTGGTATAATGTGATTGTGTCCAATAGTATCATAGAATATTAGAACCATTTGTTTAGTGTTAGGGTGGGCTAGTTGTTCAAACTATCTTTATTACTTTCAAGATAGGTAAATGTTAAGTTAAATTGCATTTTCATTTTGCTAACAGAATATCCCACTAGTAGCACCAGCATCAAACTATATAGTACAGACTAGTACAGACTGAGTCTATATATTGAAATCATCCTTGCAAAGCAAAAATGTTTCCTGACAAATTATTTCAATACGATAACGAAGAAAGGTTCAAGCTTTTTAGGGGAATTTTATCTGGTGCAATTTGGATGTCTAAAACAAAAGATACAGACTTTTAATGAAGATTTTTCCTGAAACTCAAGTTGAGCCACTTTGAGATATCAGCACAAATGCACTGTCACGTGCAAGGGAAGAAATGTTTTCTTTTTCATGTTTGGATTTTTGTTATTTATTTTTTAATCATTTAATGAAATAATTTTCTGTTTGACAGGAATCTGGAGTTATGTTCCGTTGTATACAAAGTCCCTGCTTGAAATTAGCTCTAAAATGGCCCAAATGGATATTGAACAGTGAAACTATAGTGGACATATTTTTGGATAAATAGAAACAATAGGACCTGGTATATTTGTTAAATATGTTTATTTAGTCTGTTTTAGGTTTTGATGTGAACATAGAGCTTACCCATGGACTCCAGCTGCGATTAGTGCTTTATTGTTGTTAACTTTGACATTAAGTTCACTTTCCACACGACTTGAACCAACCTCAGATAATAAAAGGCTTTGACGGATATCTGTAATAATAATATAACAATTGTTTTTTTTGAAAATTTGTGCCATATTATGAGAAACCTAACTCTGCATACTCCATAGAACCAAAATGACAGTTGACATACAGATTCACTGTTCTATCCAGAATTGAACTAGGGATCTGTGTTATCAAACGCATTCAAATATGAAAGAACCATTACGTTATTATCTATTAGCCTATCCTCTTACATAGATAGTGTACATGCGAAGCTCTGGTATAGGTTAAAGATCCATAATCATACACAAAATGTATACCAGCATGTTGTTATGAGATTTATAAAATGCAAAAATAAATTCTTATTTCATCCAACACAACATTTATGTACATAAACCAAATGACCATCCAGATACCTGTTACCATACAGTTGCTCTTTATGGATTGATTTCTTAAAACTCTTCCTTGACATAATATCCTGGCAAAATATAACAGATTCTCTTTCAGACTTATCCTCTTTTTCTCACTCATATAATAATCACTTTTGTCATATACACATCACAAATTTACATGTTGTGCAACAGCAGATGAGATCAGAGCTTTACAGTGCTTAATCATGCTACATACTGTTGTTACCATGATGTAATGATGTCATTTGGAACCAGTAGACATCACACAACAAATACTGGTACAAAACAAATATGCTCAATAAATGAGACACAGAATAATCTGCTCAATGGCTTACCTTCTTGTCCGGACACCTTGATTTCCTTGCCATTACAGAATGCTCCACCACCCTTTGTTGCCGTGTACATGTGATCCAGTTCTGGTATGTATATTATACCTACAACCACTTGACGCTTGATTGTAAGACCAATTGATACACATACGTAAGGAAAACTGTCAACAAGAAGAGAGACCAATATGGTAAACTTAGAGATAATAGAGAAGCACTATTTATAATTACACCTTTACCTGTATTCAATATTTGACTCTTCCTTCTATTAGCAACTGCAACCTTACTTTTTCATGACTAACATACGTCTGTATCCAGGCCCAAATGTACTTCAATCAAGTTGAGTCAAGGCGACGAGAAGAAAAAAAACCTGCTATGATTTTTTTGAAATTATTTCAATTTGATTGAAATTGTATAAAAGGTTATTGTTATTGAAATTTTAAAAATTGCTGAAAATTGGAGACCTCCCCAAAAAGCCCTCCCTACTGATTGACCCTACCTGAAAGGTCTGTTTGCCTGCCGTAGGAAAAAAAGGGGGGGGGGGGTCGTCACCTAATGTACCATTTGCTCTGTCAATAACCAACTCACCTGTGAACAAAATTAGTAGTGCCATCTACTGGATCAATGATCCATGTTGGGTTATCCGTCCAATCACAGAGCTGACCAGCAGCCGTCGATTCCTCACCAATGAAACTAAATAATAATAAACACAAATCAATTGAATCAGACCTGATATATTTGTATTCTATGAGCCAATAGCTTTAATTTGATACCGCGTTTATAGGACGAACCATGTTTGTCATTATTATTACATAATTGAACAAGTGGACGTGGCTTATGACGTCATTAAAAAAAAGTTGCCCAAGGGTGCCACGGTGGCACTCGATTCTGAACCGGCTGAGGGCTAGAAATTTGGTGAGAATCCGATTCTCAATTAATTTTTTTGTGGACAGGTTTGCGAGTCTATTTGGATCCTCGCAAATTTAAAAAAAGACACACAAACTCAATTGCTGAAAATCTTTGATTCTCGTAAAATGTGGAATAAGGTGAAACAAAATTCTAGCACTGCAGTGCTTACAGCAGTGAGTTAAGATAGAAGAGCATGGACATAATGAACGTGACTGTCTTGTCAAAATCGTGCGTATGCCTGGATTACTTTGCGTGCCGGGAACCAAAAACTGTATATTTCTTACCAATTTGGAACTGACTAAAGCAAAATAAAAAAATAACCTCTTTAGCGTCCCCTCTCGCTTCCTTTTTTGGTTCCACTTCAATTTTTTTTTCCTTTTTATTTCAGTCATAACTTCTTTCTTCAGGTGTTTCAGAGTTCAAGATGTTTGTATCTTCATTTGCATTTTAAACAAGTTTTGTAGTGACCAACTTCTCAGAACCATGAAATAAAACAGATTAAAAATGGCCTCCTCCTTTTTTAGGTTCACAAAGTTTATCGCTAATAAGGGCAATTTTGCACCTAAAGTGGGAAAAATAAAAAATAAAAAGGGCCTCCTCCTTTCTTTTTTGGAAAAAGTCAGGACATTAAAACTGTTTTTATTTTTATTTTGCCCAAACTATAAAACAAATCATCATCATATCACTAGGCCATATAAAAAAATGTTTATCAGCCCCTCCCGCTTCCTTTTTGGGGGTTTGCTTCATTCCCCGCCCCCCCCCCCCACTTTATTTCAGTCGTAACTTTTTTTGTTCAAGTGTTTGAGATGTTTGTAACAGCTTTGTGTCATTCTTATTTATAAGTGTTTTGGTAACCAACGCCTCAGAACCATGAAATATAAAGACCTCCTAGGCTCCTCCCCTTTAAGGTTCACATACTTTATCCCAAATAAGGCCGATTTTGTACTCATTTTTTTTTAAATCCACACTAAATATGTGGGTTTTTTTACTTTGCCTGCCTTACCTGTGAGTTGGATATTTCTTTTTCAGAGTTGATATTATAAGTTCTTCTACATGTTTGTCCGTCTCAGTGACCAGATCAGCGGCATTGGACTTGTGTTCTATACGCTTCTCTTCCTGGAAAGCTTCCTTTATTTCCTGTATTTAAAAGTGTGGTCACAAAAAGTATGAGTGCATATTTTCTTTTTTAGAGTGTACAATAAAATGTCATTTATGTTACATGAATGATATAACTCCCAACTTCAGTCCTCAAAATAAGTAACTGACCAGGTAATTAATATGCTCTCAACTCCAAAACTATAGCTCTGACGTAAAAATACTACCGGTATATAATAAAGTTGTAGTGAAAACTCTTTTCTTCAATTTGAGATATTAAACGTGAAGATTGAATGAATATTCACTCTGTTATGTGCCCAAAACCCAAACAAAGTCAGTTTTTTATTTTAACATTTTGTTCGTTGACACGCAGTCTCGGACTAGCAACAAGCAGATTATTGATTAACTGGTAGCAATAACTCACGGGTTGATAATAGGATGAGGATTGGGGATTCTTCAATTGATCAATGCAGCCCATATCACATACACGTCACACGGTCCTGCATGTTCAAAACCCAAGTGTGAAAATGTAAACTGCACTTTGTTCTATCCTTATCAATTCAGTGTTTTAATTATTAACCACTCTTCATGATCAATATCTCAAATTGAAGAAAAGTGATTTCCTTACATTTACAACTTTATAATTTAATATTTTTACGCAGGAGCTATAGTTCTGGATTAAGAGTTTATTTATTACCTGGTCAGTTACTTATTTTGAGGACTGTATAGGCACGGTCAGAGAAGTTCATCACTTGCCCTACACACGCTAGTAAATAATGAGCATGTGGGCAGCAACATTGTTGATGCCATCAACCGTGCCAATCAGATGCGTGCGTTGAGCAAACAAAGTTGTGCTGTTCTAAACCACCAATGGCAACCGCACTTCCATGTTTATGCTTAGAATATAATGCAGTGCTGAACTTCTTTGCAGCTGACTATAGTGGTATGAATTCCATGCAGGTTTATTTTAAAATCCTTCTGGAAATGGTTTTTATGATATTGGGTTCTTAGGATATCCTCCAACCCCCCCCCCCCCCCCCCCCCTCCTTCTTCTTCCGATAAAGTGCAGACTTCAGTAGCTGAAAATATTTGCAGTGCTGTGGTTGTACTATTAGTCACAAAGCGCCTGCGAAACATCCCGTAGGCCTATGTGGAGATTTCGTAGTCGCAGTAAACGACAGATACAGATACACTTTAGTACAACAAATCATACTTAATGTTATTTGTCATCAGTTGGTATTATTCATCATAGGGTATTTTGCATGTTTCACTATCTGTCCCCATCCTAAGTATGACTCCTTCTAAATATGATTTTTGTGGTAATTTCTGTATCGCTTACCAGAGCTCAAAAACACGCTTCTTTGTGCTTGTTCTTATCTACTCTTTCTCATCTATGCCATTCGTTTAACATTTTGTACAAATGCAATATTCCCTTGAAATTTAAGGTGAAATTCTAAAGCCAATTCACTAAATGGTACTAGCGATGTTTATCGAAATCGGCGCCATGTTTTATTAATAGACTCGTTTTAATACATTCGTAAGTTCGTAAGTGATGTGCGTATATAGACGGTTGTTATTTTGCGATGGGGGGACGAGACTAAATCTGGACCGCGTTGCCTAATGGGATACTCGCTAAATGTCTGAAAAAAATTCTGCCATTGCGTTTACACGGCGGAGAATTATGATTAAATACGCAATAATTTAACATTTTCATGTTTTAAAAAGTGGTTGAAAAGAAAGATGAGGACTTTATGAAGGTGTGTAGCTAGTATGAAAATCAACGGGAATGCTGTTTTGCTGTAATTCCCCCGCCAATCATTCGAGAGCCGCACTATTCACTTTGTACAGCAAATCAAATTGACAGTTTCAAGCAATACAATTTCCCCATACGTTGGTGGGGGAAAAACCACCAACGTATGGGTTTCCAGTACTAACCCTAACCCCCCTGAGTGCTAAAAAATGCTAATCCAAAGTCCCTCTCCAAACAAATGCGCCGTCGGTTTTCGATGACGTGGTCAACCGAGCCTATATAGTGAGCGCGGTATACTGCGCGAATGTGTAGCTGAGGGCCGTGGCTTAGTGGTTGGGACTTGGGGCTTGAGAACGGAGGGTCCCCCGGATCGAATCCCGGCAGGTTCCCGGAGATTTAGTTGGTGTTTTTTCCTCGAAAATTGTGATCCCGGTCAAAAACCTTAAACCGGGGTTAGGGTTATGGTAACATTTTTTTTGTGTGTTCTATTAACCACCCCTGATGGCTAAAAAATGCCAATCCAAAGTCCCTCTCCAAACGCATGCGCCGTCGGTTTTCGATGACGTAGTGAACCGAGCCTATATAGTGAGCGCGGTATACTGCGCAATGTGTAGCTGAGGGCCGTGGCTTAGTGGTTGGGACTTGGGGCTTGAGAACGGAGGGTCCCGGATCGAATCCCGGCAGGTTCCCCGGAGATTTAGTTGGTGTTTTTTCCTCGAAAATTGTGATTCCGGTCAAAAACCCTAAACGGGGGTTAGGGCTAAGATACACTAGACTACACTACAGATATGACTAGTAAATCAATCCTAGCAGGTGTCCAAATACGCCCACTGATAAAGTGGGCAAACATGTCCACCAAGACAAAATGCGTAATAATTCACTATTTTTCATGTTTAAAACCCAAAATAATTGTTCCAATGGAATAAAAATCTGCTGGGGAAAGGTTTAAGTTTGATTTCCTGTTTGAATTAAGCAAATTATGATGTTTGTTGAAGAGATGAAGGGCAGTTGGTGATTTTGGTGTTGGGAGGCTTGATATCTCCCAGCACTATATCTGGGGGAGCTCACTAGCCAAAATGATGTCATAGGAACTTGTAGCCAATGGACCTACGGCACATAATCTCCTGGCCACAGTTCGACATACGTGGGCGCACTTCGATCAGTCTGCGCACGCATGCTTGAACTCACAAAATACTGCCAACCAACAACACCAAAGCACCCGATTGGTCAAATTTAAACTGAAGCCTTTTTAATGATCGTCACGCTGCGCCGTATCCACCAACACAGTGCTCCCGCTGCGCCGTAACCACCGACGCAGTGGGGCGTGATGGTGCGTGGAAAAGCTCATGAGTTTTTCAGTTCTCACGTTTGAGCACCAACCAATCAGAGCCTTGAGGTCGAGATGACGTAGTGCGCACAACAGAGAACCCTGGTACCGTTTTTGGGTGAGGTTGAGCAGGCGTACTTTACGCGAGCTCAACCTCATGTGACGTGGGTCCATTAAATACAAGGGGTGTGTGAGGGGTGTGTCCGAGACATCCACTCAGCATCAAGCAAAAGTTTTGTCTATTGTAAAAAAGTTTTAGTAGTGATGGGCACAACGGTACCATAATGATTTTTGTGATAGAAATAGGTAAAGTGTATACTCTCATCCCTATTGAATTGTGTATGAATATTGATGTAGGGGAGTATGTGGCCAATGATATGCTGGGTTTCATGACAACCAGTTATGCAGGGGTTAGGGACAACCAATCAGCTTTGAGGAAAAAAGTTTGTGGATATATCCTAAAATAGTGATGGGCTAACTTTTATTTGTTCTCTCTCTTTTTTTCTTTCTTTTTCTTTCTTTTGGGATTTTTGAAGAATTATTTTGATATATTTATTGTAATGAGTGTGGATTAGTTTTTTGGGGGTGTTTTTGTGTTGATATATTTTTGTTTGGGTGTGATTATGTTGTTGTAATGGCTTTTTAAGGCGTTTTATTGTTGTTTTCTTGTTCAGTTTGTGTTGTTTTTTAGTTTGTCTATATTAACTTTAACTTTATTTATTTATTCATTAATTTATTTATGTATTTACTGTTTGTGTTTGGTAACATTTATTTACTTGTTTATTTATCAATGTTTTCTTTTCTTTTATTGTTTTAAGTGTTATGGGGGTGGGGTCTTGTGGGTATTCTAGTAGATTTGGGGACAATCTTGTGCTTCTTGGCTTGTTTGTTTCTTTTTGTTGTTTCTTTTTCTGTGTTTTTCTGTCGTTTTTCTTGGGGTGGGCTGTGGAGATTGTCTTTTTCTTCGGGTGTGGGTGGACTGTTTGTTTTTTCGGGTAGGGGGTAGGCCTATTGTCTTTATCCGGGGGGGGGGTCTTTTTCTGGATAATGGGTGCTGGGAAACATCTTTATTTTATTCTTTGTTGTTGTTTTTTCTCAAGGGGGGATTGTATTTGCTTTTTTGCTCATTTTCGGGATATTGGGTGCAGAGAAACAGCTTCTAATATGATTCATTTCATAACTTGTGGAGGGGATGTTTGTTTGGTGGTGGCTGATGTGTGTTAGGATTATTGCTCTTTTTTGTGTTGAAATTGGTCTTTATTAGCTACAAGAAAATGTCTTCATCATTTGCGAATGGACGAATAAGGTCAGAATACTGCTGTACTGGAATGTTGTTGTTGAGTTCTATGTGGTATATATACAGTTCAACTCTGGCCCATCTCCATGTGTGAAACCCTCTGTGTAAATCCCTATAGCTTTCAAAAAATCTCCCAATTGTATGCCCATGGAAATAACTCTGCAAAGACCCCTTAGTACATGTCCAAGCATCTGCCCTGCTAAATCTTGTACCCGTTGATTGTGAGCTGTGATGATATCCCATGTGTCCCGGTGTAGTTCATAAAGTTCAGGGGCTACAACTTTGACTGCATATACCGATCAACTGGGTTTGTTGGTTCAGGAATAAAACAAAAAAATTGTGATTAGTTAAATCATCTCCTTAGCTTTTTGTTATGAACCAACATTATGTCACCTACATGTAGTATACATACCCTTTGATGGTAGAGTAAAATGAGAGCGGAACAGAATCTGCACCCCACCCATTTCTCTGCTGGAATTCCTTGACCATGCCTACACCAATCATGTTTGAAGCCAAATTGTCCATACTGAGATGTAATGCTTTATATTTGAATCTAGTAAAATAATGTGATGATAGAAGATGTTGGATCAGTGTGTGCAGATTGGAGCATCGATGTGTACTGTGTGATGGAAGGTTACCAACTGACTGGCCATGTGGCATTTGTGTAACTATTGGGCAATCTTGCTAATCCCATACACCTGGCACAGTTGCTTAATTATTATGCAAATTACAATTCAATGCATGAGCTTTTACCAGGTATCTTGTTTAGATGGTAGATATAGGCAATCTTACTAGTTCAGTTCACCTGTATTTCAAAGTTGCTATTGTTCATATGAATGTCCATTGATTGTACATGTACCTTTCTATACAATGCGGTAATACACTTTGATGCTTTATATTTTTCTATGAGTGAATCCAAGTATATGTTTTGAATTTGTTGCTGTTGTAACATCATAATAACATGCTTTTATGTGTGTATGTATGCCATTTCTATCAAATGTTTAAAATAAACTTTCAATGAAATCTTGATTTTGGAGGCCCAAAATGACTGACATTTAATTTATTTTCCAACAAAACATAAAATACTTTTTGGAAGTTTCACAAAATGTTTTGGTATTGAGGATTTCCCTTTTGATAATGTTAGAGCACTTTCAATTAAAGTTTGAAAATGATATTACAAACTTTAGAATATTTTTGCCAAAAATGACTGAAATTACATCATTTTTCTGGTAAAATGCAACCCAATTTTTTCAAGCGACACTAAATATTTTGGTATAGAGTTCAGATATCGATATAGGAAGGATAGAAGATGCCATTTTGTGTGTGAGAGCGCTACTTTTGGATTAACTGTAAATACAGGAAAGATGTCTACTTGCTACGAAATGACTGAAATTTCATCATTTTCCTGGCAAAACGCAACCAAGAATTTTTTTAAGCGACACGAAATATTTAGGTATTGAGTTAAACAATTGATATATGAAGGGTAGAATATGCCATTTTTGGTGTGAAAGCGCTACTTTTGGATTAACTGTAGATACTGGCAAATATGCCCACTAAGCGGGCATATTTGCCAGGGCTGGACAATACGGACACCTGCTAGGAATGAAATTAGTGTCTGCGTCTTTTAACAACAATACATCATACATGCCCTACATACACACCTCCCCTGCTTTCCGAGCAACTTCAACACCAGCAATAAGATAATCTTGTATTTCTGAATCCATTATGACATCGGTTTTTGATGAATTTCAGACGTGTTTTGGGTTTGGTTTGGTTTTTATAAGCTGGACGACGGGCTCTCCTTTCAATGTGGGAGCACTGTACCAAATCAATGCGCAATTCGTGTAATCCTATAATAGTTCCGGAAAAGCACGAAGACTAGGCTTGTAAATGTGAGGTTTTCGGGCAATTTGTTTCTCCGGGGATGGTATGTTTGTATTTAAATGAACGAATGGGACCTACCCGTTGCACCTACAATGATAAAATACGATATTTTTAATTTATCGACCAAAATAGTGCCCAGGGCGTAAGCACCTGCCTAAATGGTAAACAGGCATGCCAGAAAACGTGAAAAAGTGAGGGCGCTATGTGCAGGTCCGTAGCGGAAAATTTAGCTTAATAACCCCTCATGGAACAAGGCTTAAATTAAAGTTGAGATGTTACTGAAAATGGTCATAGGTGACAAGTATGCCATAAATGTAACCGGAGGGTAGAAAAGGTGTCTTGAAATATGGCACTTTTACACGTATTTCAATGAGAAAGATATTTGGTGTGGTGCTCCCATGTCAGCGGTTTTAGAACGCACGTAAGAGATTCTGGCCCTCTCCTGGACCAGAATAAAGCGCAATAGCGGGCGCAATTTTTATTTTCGTACGATATATAGCTGTACAAAAAAGTTATACAATCGCAATTTTATTTTTAACCCAATGTTAAAATCATGAAATGTCAAAATCCTTTACACGCTGTGTTAAGTTCCGTTTTGGCTACCAGAATGATTTTATTTGATCTTTTTAACTACTTGCGTTTACAATTTATGACTAATATCTACTAAGTCGTCTAGAAATCGGGTTGGGCCACTCAGTCACAATCTTACTTGTATACATAAATTAAATGGTTATAGGGTACCATGCAAGGAACATTAATGAGAACGGTATAATTATTTTTCAAATTAATAGTTTTATTTCATTTGAATAAATAAATTCATAAATAGTGAGCCTATGATTTTAATTATACCCCTTAAGATATTTGTAAAGACCTAACCTTCTTTGTAATATAACCACTTGAAATGAACCATTGTTGTCTAACAAGAGCGCTATACTGCCATGTTCCTGGTTCGATTCCATTCAATATTCATCCCAGTGGTTTTACCATTAATTAAACCAAAGAAGTGGCCCAGGTGATTTCATGACTACTTTAGATGATCATATCTCTGCTTACCGACCATCGATTGTCATGAAACAAATTAGCTTATTCGAAAGCTTAGAAAATTCCCCTTGCACACCATTAAAACTTGAAACAGAAATTTGAAGCAAAATTCGCTGAATAAAATGATTTTTTGAACAAATCAATTGATTTCATTATAGGATCATGTACTAAAAAAAAATCGCTAGCGGGACACCCTCGTTATTAAAAGCGGGTCCCATGAGACTAGACTCAGAGCAAAATGAGATTCATGAGTTGTAACTTGAGTTCATGAGTTATTATTTTGCATTTGCTGTATAATTTGAGTTCATGGGCCTGATATTTGATAATAACGAATCTCACACTATCGACTCGGATTGGTAGCATGAAGATGAGGTAGAGGTGGGCCGAGCGGGTTAGACGCGCTGTACCGTCGGTATCGGGATTCATTCAAAAAGCACAGAATATTGGGTTCAATTCTCCTTAACCCGGGCTTGGAACGGGATTCACCCAAAAAGTTCGGGGATGGATAAATGGCGAGTTACCGGATGGGTGAGTTACGGCGAGTTGTTGACAAGAGCAAAAGGCGAGTTATTGACTAGGGCGAAAAGCGAGTCTGGCTGATGGCTAATATCTCCAAGCATATTTTCTAAGTTTCATGAAAATCCAACCGTCAGAACCTCACTTGCATATTAATATGGGGTCAAAATTTAAACTTGCACCGATTTTGAAAAACAATATCTTTTTATTGTTCGTAGTGATCACAAGGATTCCAGAAATGGTTGTTTCTTTTTAGCACCAGGAATATTTTGCGTGGGTTAAAGGTCAAGGTATAGGCCTGGCCTACTGACCTATATGGAACCTGACCTTTTGACCCCTTTATAAGGTACAACAGACACTCTAGGTGGTAAAAACTATAATTTCTGTGTTATACTTGTCATCATGACGAACAAACAATATGAGATATTGTTTATCAAATTTGACCCCATATGCAAAGGTCAACGACCTTTTTACGTTTTACTCGATAACTCGTTAACCAAACATCGGAAGTATGACAAACTATACCTTTTCGGAATCCTTGTGCTCAGCCGAACAATTTGGTGCTTTTTAGTTTAATTGAATTGAAGGCATTTGAATTTTCAGGCCCCTGTATGACGGCCATTTTGGAATTTGCGCTATAAAAAGAAGTTCCCGTCACTTTTGAGAGGGACATAGGAGCTTCATTTTCTTTTAAAATGGTTCTAGTTGACAAATTCACCAAGAAACCAACGGTACGGAGCAAATGGTCACGGTATCCAAGACTGACCCTACTTAAAGGCATATTATGTGATCTTTTCCAGAGAGCGCCCTCTATTTATGATTTTTTTTTTAGAAAGTAGATTTTCTTGCAGATTTACATTTCTGATCATAAATCGTACATACATTCCAAGTTACAGAGCGATACGATTCCTAATTACCTCAAAATCATGGTTTTAGAGTGAATTTAGTCTAGAATAAAATAAGTTGTCGGATATCCGACAGTTTATTTTCACTCTAAAACCATGATTTTGAAGTAATTAAGAATCGTATCGCCCTGTAACTTGGAATGTATGTATGTACGATTTATGATCAGAAATGTAAATCTGCAAGAAAATCTGCTTTCAATTATTTTTTCGATGTAGAGGGCGTTCCATGGAAAGATCACATAATATACCTTTAACGGCCTACCCACATGCCCCCTAAAATGGTGTGCCTGTTTACATCGGGGAAGGCTTGACAAATCAGCAACTAGTTTGATATACCGGGGATATACAATTAAAGTAGGGAAATATTGAAGATTTTTTTCAACATTTTGTATGTTTATTGAAAAGTCACACATACAACAATCAGTACCCCTAAATGTCGATACCTCGATGCTGTAATAGATTCCCTAAAGTGCGATTCCCCCTATAAAAAGAACCCCTTTTTCAGAAAGACGTCTGTGCTACTCCTATCGCGTCTTTTGCTCCTATAGCGTCCACACAGCGCCCCCTATCATTTCGTTCTGCACCGCACTACGTGTCTTGTATTATAAAAACCTCTATAGGAGTAAAAAGACGCTATAGGAGTTCAACAGACGTCGACGGCGTTGTGTGGTGAAATCTGGACTCTTTTCGATATTTTTTTTGGACGCGGATGCGTACCCGCTTGGTATGTTCACTGACTCCCACCTCCCCCCCCCCCCCCGGATTTCTTTGAAGCTGCTGTCAGGAGCCCGTACGGCAAAAGTTACCGTTGCTACAAGTCGGGTTACAAGTTAAGTACCCATAGGCTATAAGGAGGGACCCCGTACAGGATTCGACCCGGCAGCAACACAAATGTTTGACTTACTGAGACCACTCAAACCTTTATACCTTCTCACTGATTCTGGGCTCCTCCAATTTCCACACCTCCTATGGTTATGATCCATGACCACAAGTCGGTCAGTAACCCAGTAAACCTTGTGATAAGTCATCGAATATTCGGTGATACTCGTAAACTTTCGATCAACTATACGTATCTGTAAAATATTTACAGCCACTTCAACGTGAAGAATTGGGATTTCCCCTCGACAAGTAATTACGTCATTTTGCCTACTATTATTAGGCTTTAGTTTGTGCTGGGTTGATTTTCAACACCGTTGACAAATTATTGAATATTTGTATGTGGTTCTACTCTTGTTTGTTTTCACATCGAAGTTGGTATTTGACAATGCTATAGTCAGTAAATCGGTAGGTCTATGTTTATGTAGAATCATCATGATAATCAAGGACTTTTCTTTTTTTTGTAAATGAAATGACAAAATCGGTTTTTAAATTTTAATACATTTATTTATTTTACTTTTTTATTCCAAGGCTCTCAGCTCAGGCAAATTGTGTTTTATTTGATCTCATTATGATCTGACTGTACTGTGTGACTGATATCGTTTGGTATTAATAAGTGGTGGTGAGAGTGACCCGTTGCACATTCAACATTCCCGTTTTAATTTTAAACATACACTTTTACACTTACAGACATGATGACGGAAGCTAATTTAAGTTTGATTGAGATATTATGTGATCTTTTCCAGAGAGCGCCCTCTATTCATGATTTTTTTTAGAAAGTAGATTTTCTTACAGATTTACATTTCTGATCATAAATCGTACATACATTCCAAGTTTTTAGAGGTTTTTAGTGGTTTTAGAGTGAATTTAGAGTGAAAATATAAACTGTCGTGTTATCCCAACAATTTATTTTCACTCTAAAACCATGATTTTGAAGTAATTAAAAATCGTATCGCCTGTAACTTGGAATGTATGTACGATTTATGATCAGAAATGTAAATGTGCAAGAAAATCTGCATTCAATTTTTTTTTCGATGTTGAGGGCGTTCCCTGGAAAGATCACATATTATACCTTTAATGTTTATTTCATAAACCAGTAGCATATCTCCCGGGGGGTCAGGGGGGGCAGAGTGCCCCCCCCCCCCCCCCAGACGGCTTTGACCAGGAAGGCCAGCTCAAACTACCGGGCTAAAAAAAATCGAAGAGAAGGGAAGAAGAGAGTGAAGAGAAAAGGGGAAAGGAAAGAGAAAATATAAGGGATTTACTTAATTCCTGTCTAAATGACAACTTTGCCCCTTGCCCGGTTTGATGATGGGCAATTTAGTATACAAATGGCAAATTTTCTCGCACTACACGGCACACGCGCATTTGTCCTGGAATATCATTTATAGAAGCCCGTTTGAAAGAAAAATGTAGCTTAATATTGGCCAGATTCTTGAAGTCTATATTATGTTGTTAAAATTGCGCGCGTGCGCGCGCATCAACTTTAGGATGCTCGTCATTCGCTGGAATAAACAACCCAGCTGCGCAATCTTTTTTTACTTAATAGGGTCGAACTGGTGTTCACCGGGAAAAAATACCCTTTGCCCCCCTGAAAAAGACCCAATACGCCACTGTCATAAACCCTAACCCTACAGAATAGTAGTATCATTTTATCTATGGTCGAGATCTTTTTTTCATGTCGACATATTGCTATTTTAGAATCTCGATATCGACATGATGTCGACATATTATGATCCAAATACCAAGCCGATTGTCCAGCAAATTAATGTCAGCGATAGTATAGAATATTACCGCAGATCGAAAATATCGCTAAGTCAATGTACACTATTTAAAAATCCTTTAGTATAATACGCCACGATCATTAATTCGCCGATTTTCTATATTCTTTATCAAAATATGGCATTGCAAAATATGCGATGGAGCAAGTGGTGAGGGGGGAACTAGCGTGATTACTTTTAACGGTTTGCTATCGTTGGATATTGGTTTTTTTCACAACTCTTGCCGATTGTCATTTATAAAAATCACTTTGCCGATTATTACGGACGATTTAATGTCAATTATATCGACATCCCAAAGTTGATATCGACATGTCGGGATAATAACCGATATCGACATAATGTCGACATCGTCCATGTCGATGACAGCCCTAGTACAGAGCTAGGCTGAGTGGTGATGTATATCTCGCCTTTCACGCGGCCGTCCTGGGTTCGATTCCCGTGGCCGGCGGACCTATTTTTTCACATTTTTATTTAACCCCCTCCCCTGTTCTACGTTCTATCCCCACTGCCACGTTCTAGGGTTAGGGTTAATACGACACAACACGATGCATTTCTATTACCCTATTCCCTACTACGTAACACATAGAAACAACACGGC
Organism: Ophiura sarsii; assembly: GCA_035610835.1. NCBI lineage: Eukaryota > Metazoa > Echinodermata > Ophiuroidea > Amphilepidida > Ophiuridae > Ophiura > Ophiura sarsii. The sequence goes on along the minus strand of CM069458.1, from coordinate 57,538,645 downwards.
CAGCACCACTTGGCTTGCGGGCACACAAGTTCTATCTCATTGTGCGACTCAACTTGCCGATCTGAAGCTACATTTTTACACGCCTGCTTTAGGTATGCACCAAAAAAATTGTGCGGTTTTGAAAGTTATGATAAAACGTATACATGTGCTGAACGGTTCTTACAAGCTTGGAATATATATGACAGTGTTTTGCACTCACCCTATTCAAAAGGTGAAATACCTTTCACTTTAGATTTTCACCCTTCAAAAATGTTGGAAATTCTATTGTTTTACAGCCTAAAATATTACGCCAGCACACATTTTAGGCCAAATTAAAAAAAACATATGTTTCTCGTCCCCGCCCGCTTCCTTTATTGGGGCCGCCTCCTTTTATCTTTTATTTTCTATTCACAAAAAAACAAAAAAACAAAACAAAACTTTAAAAAATAAAAATAAAAATCTTCTTTTTTCTAAGTTCAAAACAGGACCTTAGATGATTGGTATTTGACTCTAAACTGTTCAAGTTGAAATTAAAATGATGATTGTTCTTAACAATAGTACAATAAATGTTTAAAATGCGGAATTTAAATTCAGTAAGAAGGATTCTCGCAAAGATATTCTGCGATCCATTTGGATTCTCGCAGGATGTCGCGAAAGTACATCCCTGTAAATATGTTAAGTTCAAGTTCGTCTAATAACAATTGTCTCTTTTTCAATTGTCATTTCATTTAATAGGGAAAACACTATAGGGGGCGCACCACCAAATCACTCCGCATTTATGTAATAACTCAATTCGGTTAACGAAGTTCTAACATTGAAGTCACGATTTTAATAAGAAGATAGGCTTGAAATTGCACGATATTCGGCAATATGATTGAGATAAGTTAAGATTATATAACCAACAAATCATACTATTTTGAAAACGTTAAGCTAAAATAGGCACGCGGATGTTCACGACAGCCGATACTCAAATATGAGTGATGTGTATCATTGAAAATAGGGTTGCGGCGCTATTTGTCGCTGTAGCGGGAAAAGTCGAGGGATAGGACCATATTTTGACTGGTGATTTAGAGAGTTGAGATAATTTTCCTTATTTTGAGAGCAAACAGTGTCTCTCAAGTACTGCAGAATATTTCAAAATATGACCATGAAAATGACTCTAAACATGTCTGAAAATGCGCCGCGTATAATTTACGGAGTGTCCCACGCATAAATATTCAACAGGGTTTTCCAAATTTTGATAAAATATTCAAAAAATTGAAGACAAATGCTTGAATTTGATATCAAACACTATATCTCAAGTTTTGCAGAAAGCGCCACAATAGCACCGTGAACATGACTGTCAACACTCAAATTTCATGAAGCGTTTATTTGGTGGTGCGCCCCCTATAGATTGCCAGAAATCTCAAACGGCGGCCATTTTGAAAACAAAAAATAAAAAGCCCCTCATCCTCCTTTTTAGGTCGTCCGTAGGAAGAGACCTTATGGCAGCATCCTTCGTCTGTGTTGTCTGTGTTGTCTGTGTGTGTTGTCTGTGTGTCAACAATTTGGTATACACTTTTTGTTTTGTCCATTTCTTTTCCATACATTGACCAATTGCAATCAAACTTCGGTCATAGATGCAACATGGAAACCTCCATATGTTAATGAGGTCAAAGGTCACATACCAAGGTCAAAGGTCATCTGAGGTCAAGATGTAAAATTTAGTATACACTTTTTGTATTGTCCATTTCTTTTCCATACAATGACCAATTGCGCTCAAACTTTGGTCATAGATGCAATATGGAAACCTTCATATGTGAATTAAGTCAAAGGTCACATACCAAGGTCAAAGGTCATCTGAGGTCAAGATGTAAAATTTAGTATACACTTTTTTTATTGTCTATATCTTTTCCATACAATGACCAATTGCAACCAAACTTCGGTCATAGATGCAACATGGAAACCTTCATATGTTAATGAGGTCAAAGGTCACATACCAAGGTCAAAGGTCATCTGAGGTCAAGATGTAAAATTTAGTACACACTTTTTGTATTGTCCATTTCTTTTCCATACAATGACCAATTGCAACCAAACCTTGGTCATAGATGCAACATGGAAACCTTTATATGTTAATGAGGTCAAAGGTCACATGCCAAGGTCAAAGGCCATATGCCAAGGTCAAAGGCCATCTGAGGTCAAGATGTAAAATTAAGTACACACTTTTTGTCTTGTCCAATTCTTTTCCATACAATGACCAATTGCAACCAAACTTGGGTCATAGATGCAATATGGAAACCTTCATATGTTAATGAGGTCAAAGGTCACATACTAAGGTCAAAGGTCATATGAGGTCAAGATGTAAAATTGGGTGCATATGTAAAATTGATTCCATTTAAACAGATGAAGTACAATTGCAACCAAACTACCCATATAAACGGACGACCTATTTGGGACCGCTGTCCCTATTCTTTTGAAAAACCTGGACGAGAAACATGTTTTTTATTTTATTTGGCCTTAGCCATCGATTGAGTTTTTCACCCTCAAGAATTTTTCCCAGTGAAATTGCTGTTATATACGGTTCTGATACTTCCATGTTTCATAATTTATTTTATGCATTTGAATTCATTTTCTACCTTTACACCATACCGATACCGTCATTGTTTGTGTCTGACAGACTTGGTGCAAGTCTAAAATTCCTTACATTTCGATGTTTCGACCTTATTTCTTTTGGTCATCATGGCGCTGTTGGCATTTATTAATTTATGCAAACGGGACCTGATCTACGTACGTGCAGTATAGAACTTTCCTATCCCAAATTTAATAGTATCCCTATATTATATGGGAATCGCCGCAGTTCGCACGTCAATTAAAATCAACAAACACAAATTTAAACGATCCACCAATTGAACCATGGCACAGCAGTATGACTATGAGTGCTCTTCGTCTTAACCGCTGCCCCACCTTGCCCCATGCGGCATGGGATACAATGCACCACTCATCTATCTATCTGTATGTGGTGAAGTACTTTTTCTCTATTGAAAGGATGCGAGCAGGAACACAATATCCTCTATTTACAGGTGAAGGGGTGCTGGTAGAAGAGCGGCAAGTAAAAAATGCCACCCGATTGTTAATGTAGGGTCATCAGGGGGCTCAGCCTGCTCCTAAACTGCTCCTCGGTTTGGGCAGTCATACATTTGTAGCATGGGGCTGGCAGGTTGTTCCACAGGCAGATGGCGCTGGGAAAGAAGGAGTGCTGAAAAGCCGAGATCCGGTAGTGTTGTCTCTGGAACTGAATGGAGTCCTCTGGTTTGAGTTGTTGATGGCAAGGCTCAAGATAAGCGGGCGCTAGGCGATTTTTACCCCTCGGTGCTCCTGCCATGGCGCCCGGTAATGCTGAAAAATAAACAACCGAGCGCTGATATTTTGTCCAAACCAGCGCCCGTTGACGATCGGGAAGCTTGCCCAAAACATTGAATTTCGATTATGACAATACGATTTAATAAAGTTAGCTCCCGGTAGACTGAAAGTAGCTCCTGGTTCTCAATAAATCCCATGATCCGGGCGCTACTTTGGAAATAAAGTAGCTCCTGGTAAAAAAACTGTTATCTTGAGCCTTGTTGATGGGACTAGGTGTGGAAGGCATAATGGTATTGCAAAATCAGAGAAAAAAAATCACAAGCATAATTAATAGATACATGTATGCACCAGCATCTATCTAAGGGGGCTGTCAATTTCTGCGGGGAGGGGGGGGGGGGTCATAGTTCTTTTACATGGAAAATAAGGAGGTCATGAATGTAATAGGAAGGTCAAAGCATAAATTATAGTTAACATTCATTACAAGTATTAAACTTTGTCAAACGCAACTTCTACCACACCACCCCTACAATAAAAGAGAAGTTGTACAATACACTCGTACGACCTCACCTGGACTACGCCACTGCCGCCTGGGATCCCCATACAAAAAAGAACATTGACCCCAACAAGATTTCAACGTCGTCCAGCGAGATTTGTCACAAATACTTACAGGGAGGACACAAGCATCACCAAAATCTTAGGCACACTTAAATGGGCTCCACTCAAAGACATACACAACAGACACACCTGCCTTTATAAGATAATCAACAGTCAGATAGACATCAACCACGAGGACTATACCACACAGAAGTCATCTAGAAACAGGCGTGGCCATGCACATCAATTCCAATAAAAGCACCCAAGAACTGACACATATTTATGCCAACTCTTTCTTTATGAGGACTGTCATTGATTGGAACAGATGAGCTGGAGCCAAAACCTACATATCTTTGAACATTAGATATGATAGATTATTAGATATGATATCTGAAGCAAAATAAAACCAAATGTAGGGTAAAGTCACTGGTCAAACGTTGCACAATCTATTTTAGATTCTTGTATTAAAAGATTTTCTTGTATTAAAAAATCCGTGGATCAAATATTGTGTTGTACAGTTGACCTCTTTAGAATCAACTTTTTGCAAGAATGGGTAGAGAACTTGGATTCTCATCATATGTATGGCCCTGAAAAGAATGTTGATGAAAATATATGAAGTACATGTACTCTGTTTCACAACCCTTATTTTATTACATCTTTTTTATTTTACTTTTTATTTTTTGGGAACATTTCAAAACATTTTGACTGACATGCTAGTATTAACAATTCAAAAACAATTCTCAACAATGGTGTGCAAAGTGTAGGCCCTGTCACAATCCTAACCATACATATGTAGCTTGCAAAAAAATATCGGAGTAATTCTGTAATTCTACCCCTTCACAGAGGTATTCATAGTGCATGATTTTTAAGAACGACGCGTACTACCGATGTTGGTGTGTAGGGTATAACAGAATTATGCCAAAATATCAATTGATTTTGTGTCATGACAAAATATCATCACAACCCTTTTAATATGCTATGACTTTTTTTACATCCTATAGATGGCGGCTCCTGATTTAATCCTGGTTACTGGAAAAGGCTTCCTATCAAGATTCGACCAGAAAGTACAGCAGTGGTGCCAAGTTGTCCATCTGCAAGGTGATCCTGAGAATGCAACTCCTGTTAGGTTATTAATATTGCAAAATGATGGGTTTAATCTCAAGGCTGTACATGATGTGAATGGAAGTGTAAGTATTACAGTTTATTTGGTGCAAACTAAGCAACATTTGCCACCCTGCATTGTTTCTGCTGTCTAGTACCAAGGGTTTAACCTACAAGGTATGCGTGTGTCTTTATGAATGTAAGCGTTCACCACTCACTGCAAACATGTATTATGGTTGACCGTAACACTTTCCGGGATAAATGTATAAGCGTTCACCACCAGGGCTGTACTTAGTACATGCCCGCACGTCCGTGGCGGGTTACTTTTGCGTCGGGCGGGTAACTTTTCAAATATACACTCCGGCTGGCCGGTAAGAATTTTGCTGTTGTAAATTTATGAAGATTACTTGTTTGGCTGGTAAGTTTACAGTCAGGCTAGTAACTTTTACATGTTACCAGCCCGGCTGGCTGGTTGGAGAAAAAATGAAGGTACACCCCTGTTCACCACTTATTGCAAAACATGTATTATTGTTGCCCCTAACACTTTCCGGGATGATTTTTTATTCAATCTTTAAGGAGGAAACAATCTAGGAAAGGTGGAACAAAGGAAATCACAATTGGTCATAACCAGGGCTTAAAATACCTTGAAGACAAGTGATGCAAAAGAAAAAAATCATCACCATTTATATAGTCACTGTCATAATGCTATCAAGAGTAGTACAAGAACTACAGTTGTGTTAATTTAACTCTTTGGTACCGCAAACATTTATGTGAAAGGTGGCATTTTTGTATGTGATCATAAATATTGCATCCAAGGGTATTGCTATATTCCAGACACAGAGTCTAGGGTTAGGAGTTATACTCAAATCCCCTTAGAGGGTTAGGAGTTATACTCAAATCCCCTTAGAGGGTTAGAGTTATACTCAAATCCCCTTAAGGGTTAGGAGTTATACTAAAATCCCCTTAGAGGTTTAGGAGTTATACTCAGATCCCCTTAAAGGGTTAGGAGTTATACTCAAATCCCCTTAAAGGTTTAGGAGTTATACTCAAATCCCCTTAGAGGGTTAGGAGTTACTCAAATCCCCTTAGAGGGTTAGGAGGGTTAGGAGTTATACTCAAATCCCCTTAGAGGTTTAGGAGTTATACTCAAATCCCCTTAGAGGTTTAGGAGTTATACTCAAATCCCCTTAGAGGGTTATAAGTTATACTCAAATCCCCTTAGAGGTTTAGGAGTTATACTAAAATCCCCTTAGAGGTTTAGGAGTTATACTCAAATCCCTGTAGAGGGTTTAGGAGTTATACTCAGATTAATTTTGAATATTCCTCTTAGATCTGAACTCCTTCCAGCTCTGTAGGGTTTTTCTACCTGAAAAACAAATGCTCACACAATGTCATCCATGCTTCAGTTTTCAATGTCATCAATTATTTGTTGTATTTTGTTCATGACAGGTTGTGTTACTATGCAGCTTTGTTGATACAATAGTCAGCACCCAATCACAGGACATACTATATATTACTCTGAAGGATGGAAATAAATACTGTATGCAGTTCTCACAGCCAGAGGAGGGGACACAATTTCAGATGATACTCAAGAGCGCTTTTGAGGAATCAAGAAGAAAACGTAAGTTTTCAAGATACCCAAGTGAAATCAAGATTTAGGACAATTGTATGATCATCGCGTATGTTAGTGCAGGCTATTTGTTTGCACAGTGGCGTAACTAGGTTATTGATATTGGGGGGGGGGGAGAAATGAAAGTAAACCGACAAGATTGTTGTAAAGTAATGCGCATGTAGCGTGCGAAAATTGTCGACTTTACACTTATTTTTAGCACGATTGAGTTACATTTTGGCTCTAAAAAGCTTGTATCAATGAATATTTGATTTTTTGGACACATATATGCGCGCATAGCGTGCACATTTTTTCCCTCTGTCCCCCCCCCCTCTGGTTATGCCTCTGTGTTGGCATCATGCCTCCTTTCAAGATACCCAAGTCAAATCAAGATTTAGGACAATTGTGTGGATCGCGCAATGCTTCCACACCACAAAAATAAATTTCCTGAAATAGATTCCCAAAAAATCATCAAAATTACTATACCCATGCTTTTTTTTTGGTTGTTTAACGAAAGTTATGGAGGTCCTAAGAATGGCAAGGATATAGGCCTAATGCATGTAAGAAACTCCTGAATCAGCATCGACAAAATTGAAATGGAGGGTAATCAAAATGCCATCTGTGTGTGGATCAGGGCCTAGAGCGTATAGAGGGAGGTGTATGTGTTTTGAAGAAGGAAAATGGACCAGGGGGCGATTGTTGAATAAGGTTGGCAACTGTTTAATATTATTATGGGGCACCAAACATGAATAAATTGGATATACAAGGGGGAATTTTTTTCTCTCTTCTTTTAAAAGGGCATTGAGAGATACGTATGGGAGTGCACCCTCAATTATCCTGGAAATCATTTTTTTGCATCGAAGTAATACTTAGGCATACTAACTACCATCTGAAACAGTTTACCAACATTCGCCGTTAATCATATAAAATGTCCTGATTTTCTTAGTTTCGATATGATCATATCAAAACTAGGTGCTGAATTCGGAAGTTATGCTATCGTTTTACATACAGCCTTTCGCGGCAAATCTCATCCCGCAATGTGCCGTTGTTTGCTTATTTGGCATGAAGGCTATGTCGGAATTGTATGACATTTTGGATTTGGGCTATGTTGATGATTATCTTTCAATATTTGCTCAATTAGTATATCGACACATCTCTCAATGCCCCTTTAAGATATAAATTATCGCAATTTTAAAATTTCCAAGATTTCCCGATATTACCTGGAATTATTTCATTTCCCGAACACAACCATGATTTCCCGATTTTCAGGTCATTTCCTGGAAAGTGGAAACACTGGGATCGCCTATGTTAGGGCAGAATTTTGGTTGGCATCATGTCATTCATGTCATTTTCCCCTAATAAAATGTCTCCAGGGGTCTTTTGGACTTCTGAGTTTGTTGGCAATCAAACAGTACCAATAAAGAAAGGTGGAATCTATTTGAAAATGGCCCCTTTCCAAGCAGCAAAAAGCCTTTTAATATTTTCAGCAAACAACTTTTTTTCCTGTTGCTGGAAATCGTTTTGCACAAAATGTTTTAAGCATAAAACAAATATATTTCCTCCAGACGACATCAAAAAACGGTGGTTTGAAAAATAAATGTTTCATTATGAGTTTATGATTATAATGCAGAGAAATTCTAGAAGAAGAAAAATCTTTTTATCACAATTCAAGGTTGCTTGATATTCATGTTGCAGTTAGTTGCCAACGTTGAGCGAGTCTATTGTATATGACGCGATTTTGTTTTCCCCTGGAAAGAGGATGTCGATCTAGTGCAATTGAATATACCAAAATGTCAGCCTTGCATTTAAATGTAGTTCAATCCCATGGGACTAGGTTTTTTTTTACTAAGGGGAGCATTAAAATATCAATCAATTATTTGCATATCATACTAAAGTCATGTTTAAAGGGACATTTCTGCTTGAAAATGGTATTCTCTGAAGAAGATATTGTTTTCATTACCAAAAAAAATAATGTTTATTTCCAGTGGCCCTGACCCCTGTCTCATTAAAAGCTTTATATTAATAACCTTTTACGGTCATCAATTTATTGCTTTTCACATTAGATAGAATACTCAATAGTTTGCCACTATTTCATTATTATAGAGAACACATACACGCTTCAATAAGTAGGCATGGCCCAGCGGTTAAGACTATGGACTAGAAATCTATTGAATTCTCCCCACCTCGGTTCGAGTCCTGCTGATAACCTATTGTTAAAAAAACAATTCAGTCTCTGTATGTTAGAAAATGGTGTATATTATTACTGTAGGTGAATAAAAGTTGTGGTGCTGACCCCTGTCCAAAAATGTAATACAAATAAACATATTTTTGATAAAGTTTAATACCTAAGGAGCATTTCTTGTGCACAAGGTTTTTGCTGCGACGTCTAAACTTATTAAAATTACAATGAATTACGATCGCATTGAAAATACATCTTTATCGACTCAAAAATTATGTTTTTTATTAAATTGGAAATGTTATCCCAGTGAATAAATAGGACTTTCCCTTTAAAATGAGCCTAATATGATCAAAATTGGTGCTGGCAATCCGTCACAATCGTGAGTTGTAAATGACCCGATTCTATTTGTTTTCTTGAAATCTCGGTTTACTGGCAAGCCGGGGCGAACAAAATAGATGGTATTTTCATGCCTTGACTTCTGACTGTGTTACAACACATAATACACAGATTTTTTATGGAATTCAACTGTCATTTGAAAATGCCTGAAATGGTAATTTCTAGAAATTGGGGATTCCCCACACAGTCTGCAATCTGCTACATGAAGCAAAGTATACAGTGTGAGCAGTGAGTCTAAAACCTGCTACATGTAAGCATACAGAGTGTGTATGTGTGAGCAGTGAGCCACTTTGACCTCACTCGGCATTGACTATGAACTTCTATTATTTGCATAATCTGTATCCATTTTTGCGTGGGAGTTAGGTTATTGCCAGGTCCCTCATTACATAGCCCAATTAAAGCAGGTATAGTAACATTGAAAGCGCCTATATGTCCTATCTTTGTTTAAAACCTAAACTAATTGTATTCTTGAATATAATTTCATTAAAATCATATTTTGTATCTTTTTTATTGACACAACTTCTGAATCCTAGGCACAAATTATTCTACCATTAAATACAAATCTTGCATAAATAGTGTTTAATACGCTTTCTATCCTGAAATCATTTATGTCTAACATCTTGCATCATTCCACGGATGTATGGGTGTATGTAGCAGTCTCTCATTCTTTAATATTTAATAGATTTGTGTTGTAAAGCTATCTAAAAGGAATTATGTACTTTTTCAAGTAAGTAATTTTGAAAAACAAAACTGGTCTTCTAGGTTTTAGAAATAATTGGGCTACTCTTTAAACATGAATTTGGCTCGTTCAATCAATTTTGTGGTAACACTGAGTGTAGTGGTGCATTGTATGGTGAATAGGAAGAACGTCACAATTGTGATCAGAATCAGGAATTCCCTGGCTATCGGAATTCCCCCAAATATTACAAAACTGCAGGTATTATGTTCTATATCCGCGTTCATCCAATGTACATGTAGGTTGTGTATAGGAATCTATTTTAAGATTCCTTGAGAGGGAAAGTACGCTGGATGTTCAGTATGTCAGACTTGTTTACTTCCTGGTTGTGTGGGTGCTATATATAGAGGCTGGCTGTAGGATATATACATGTGTTGTTGTACAGCAAGCAGACAGAAAGGGGAGTTCTCAACGTGTGTATCGACCTGTGTGTGTGGTTCTATTTCAATAGTGGTTGTTAATGTATACATAATATCATACGTATCCGTCACAGAAGGTCTGAAAGCAAGTGTGTCTCATTGTGGTATGTGATGTTCTATAATATTGTAAACATAATTATACAATTTATAAGATTCCTATAGGTTACAACATAATTAGGGTTAGAGATCAGTACGGTAATGGTCTACTGAAAATTACTATGACTCTGGGATGAGTATGAGAAGCACACAGTCAATACATCTCAGTTATGTTCATAGCTTGTCTTCTTGCAGTACAATAACAAGCCAACGCCAAACTCATCTCTGTGATGAGATGCAGTGTAGGGTTTTTTCCATGATATTTTGTTATAAAATTCATGTTTTCTCTAATAATAATGTAAGAGTATTTAAGCTTGCAATAAGATAGTTAAAGGGGCATTGAGAGATACGTATGGGAGTGCACCCTCAATTATCCTAGAAATCAGTTTTTTTGCATCAAAGTAATACTTAGGCATATACTAACTACCATCTGAATACCAATATTCGCTGTTTATCATATAAAATTTCATGATTTTTTTAGTTTCAATATGATCATATCGAAACTAGGTGCTGAATTCGGAAGTTATGCTATCGTTTTACATGCGGCCTTCCTTGGCAACACTCAACCCGGAAGTGCCGTTATTTGCTTATTATTGTATTGTATATGTTTTGCCAGTTTAATTTCTTTATTCACTATCATGTTTAATTTTAAATTGTAGTTTTCAAAATTGTAATTTTTAAATTGTAGTTTGAACTTGTAAAACACTTTATAGTTTTTACAAAAAGCGTTTTTTAAATGCAGCTTAGTAGTAGTAGTAGTTTGCACTTTCCAGTACAATAAAACATTACAATAATAGAAATTGACCACAAACATGGATACGCAAGGCCATAAATTTCAGTGGGTGACCGTACAGGGTTACTCCTTATAAAATAATCTTGGATTGTCGCTTGAAATATGAATCGGAAATTTAAAACAAATGTGGAATATCTTCGCATAATGTAGATTGTCAGATTTAAACATTAATATTCAACAGTCAATAATTACAGTACAACATGTTGGCGACATCTGAACGGAATGTTGGAATATGGCGAAATTCATCATTTTGCATCTTCTAAGAAGGACTTTTAATACTTTTTAATTTGTCATCTGGCTTGAAGGCCCACAAATATATAAGGTAGCACACTAATAATATATTACATTTACAAGTAGAGTTTTCTTCGTCAATGTGAATGTTTAGGACTTTCGAAATTGCGCTTACACATTCATTGAAAACCATACTAGTAGACTATTGCGAGGTACAGAGTCGTAGTAGCGAGTAGCCTAGTTCCAATTGTATACGTAGTGGGAATGGTAACATGAAATTACACTCGAAGTTGTTATGCATCATTTTTCAGAATGAAAAAATTGAACAGAATGGATTGTTAAGATTAGGTTTGGATCAAGTTTTGGCAAAAATGATGAAAACACTATGAATATTTGTCAACTAACCAAAAAGTTGTGAATCTTCTTCTATTTAGCTACAGGAAAACCATATAGCAGTGGAACTAAATTAAGAGGAGGCTTATCAGCTGTATCACCACCCCCTACTAAATCACTTGAAGCACCAAGGAGTAGCAGCCCCATGATGGCAACCAATGGTGAATCAGTGGGTAGGTACAGTACATCAAATCATCACCCCTCCCCCCTATTAGGTCAATGGTATCATTCTGGAATTACAGCCTTATAATAGCTAGTCGACTTTGTATACCTTGTATAATTTCACTATCACACAACACTCTCTGATACTTCCCATCCGAGAACCACCCAAATACAAGGTCTACTGGCATTGGATTTACCAAAGAACTGCGCTTTAAGCACACTGGGGATTACTAGGGACGATGCTTTTTATGCGTCACAATAATATCACATCCCTTCATAACGCGCTAATATTGAATTTGCTGGCTGTACATCTAGAAACACTGAAGGCGATATTTCTGTGGCTGTGTAAGAGTTTCTAGTTATCGTAAAAATTGATCACATTATTGTCTCTGTTTGGACGTATAAAGGGTCTTTATTACACGATATTGAAAGATAGGAAATAGCATGGAAATAGTCACATATGCGGAAATGTAGCTGTATCTCTGAGGAAAATATTTTGGGCGAGGACCAATGTCAAAGATTATTCCTAAAGTGTGATTTTAGACCCAAACGGCGGCTATACAGTGCAAGAAAATCAACATTTTGAATTTATCAAAGTGAGCAAGATTCTTCTTTCTGCGAAGACGGTTTATAAATATTCATATACTTCGTATTTATTGTGTCTGCCATTGGTCAATTTTGAACCCCACGCTATCAAATTGCTCATTACGTATTCATCCATTTTTTGAATGTAGCATAGTGTAACAGTATACGGAGGTCGAAATGTCAAATCCAATGCAAGTAGACCATGTATTGGTCGGTTCTCGGACTGGAGCGGTTTTCGCAAGGCGAAGTATCAGAGGGTGTTGTTCGATTGTGTGACAGTGAAATTATACACGGTATAGATGAGGTGACCGTTGTTTACATCAATAGTGTTTACAAATTGATTAGCGCCTGGTCTAAAGACATGCTAGAGGTACTAGTCCATGACTACTGCATACATACTATTCGAAAGCAAAACACACATCACTGAGCGTCAATTTTAAAAGCACATGCCCTTATGGTGCGTACACATACTGCAGGGCAACCAGATTTAGTACCTGGTCTCTCACTGTGCTTAGGGATGCAGACCATGACTACTGCACTATTACACCGTAAGCATTGTAAGTAATGATCAATCAAGTGTGAATTAAAGCACATTCCCTATAGGTGCGCACGCATACTGCCAGGCACTACGTCACCGGTCACACCATCTATACTAAGAAGACTATATAATAGCAAGCAGTGGAGAATCTATTGGTAATTCTAGTACATTTAATAATCACTTTAACTTAATGTATATGATATCCCCCCATATCTAAGCGCTGTGATAGCAGCTAATGGGAAGCGGTTAGACGATACAGTACCTACATGTAATAACCACCCCTACTTACTAAATTAATCATATCACCCCAAAGTCAGAACCCCATTATTGTGGCCAATGGAAAATCAGTGGGTAGATCTATCTGTACATGTAATGCCATCCCTATAGAACCATATAATGAACGCAAGTCACAGTAAGTTGACCTCGCATAAAAGTATACACGGTCAACCTCAAAACGGTCAAACGGACATGTGATACGCAACACTAAGCTCTACCTACCGCTCTCATTGGTTATTACTGAAATGGAGTATATGTTTCAAGCATGTGCAGTGAGCTATTGGAGTGCGCCCACATGTGTCTTACAGAAGCAAGCAGACTATGTATGTGCCATACATCCATTGCAGTCAATGAGGAATCATTAGTAGAAAGGTATATACACCTAGCACAAAAAGTCCCTGACCAGGTGCTTTGATGTTAGCTAATCCAAAATCAATAATCAGTACGAAAACCTGAGATATGCATTTCATGAGCAAATTTCTTCTCCGTAGTTTGATACCTCATTCATAAAAATCGAGTGGATATTGTTGATGTTATGATTGTTTAGTCGACCACAACTACCAAAACAATTCTTGCACTAAAATTGGATTTCAATTCTCAAATTGAAGAAACACAGAGTATAGAATGCAACCAATATAATAATAATATTACCGTTCTTATATAGCGCTTTCCACAATGCAAGCACAGTCCCAAAGCATTTTTGGCCAATTATTAAATTTATCGCTGCCAGTTTTGATATCAGAATCCTTTGTTCGCTACACTTAGGCGGCTACTGGCCAACAGTGCAAAATCCTATCAGCACTTCTTAGATTTTGATACCCTAACACAAGTATGTGCAACCTTTTCTACCACCGGGCCTCATTGTGATTTTGAGATCCATTCACGGGCCGTACTGATTGTCAAACATTCCAAAACACATCAGAATACCCGCTTCTCTTCACCATTTTAACCAGGGATTTTAACACACAATCGCAAGTTTGATATGTGCGCGAACATTTTCGTCTTTACACTTATTTTTGCTATGATTGAGGTACATTTCTGCTTTAAACAAGTTTCTACCAAAAACAAAATCCATTTGGGGTACACATGCGCGCGAAACAATTAGGTCTATGCACTTTTGACCATTATAATTCCACGATTCCTCTTGTCAAATGAACCGACAGTGCCAATCTCAACCGACACGACAGTCAATATCTTGGGGGAAATTGCCCCCCTCTGGCTACGCCACTGCGTCACCCTACTAGGACACCACTAAATCAATTCGCCATTAGTGTAACCTAGGGAGTTCCAGTTAAAACGGGCCACATCAATGGGAATTTTGGGATCGCTTCGCGGGCCACAGATTAAAGGCTGGCTGCAAGTTGCACACGCTTGCCCTAACAGCTCCCCGAATATCGCTTGGGTCTAAGAGCCTAAGAATCTTTCCCAGGGATTCCAACAACACGTTGGCAGTAGAATCAGTGAGTAAGTACAATACAAAATCATGAGGCTTTAGTCTGACTTACCCAATTATTTACATTACAGCTGCACTGATTGACTCACTGAAGAAAGCCCTCGCATCAGGAGATGTATCAAACGCTAAAGAAATAGCCGCTAACCTAGCACAACTCAAAGTGAAGACTAACATGATTGTAGAGAGTGTTGGTGATATTCCACCAGGAAGACCTGGAACCATAAGGTATGTATCAGGGACACCTATAATACACCAACAGAATGACGTGGTTGCACATGAAGGCAACAAGCGGACTGTGCATCTTATGCGTAACGCGTGCGTGCCACCAAAACCGTGTGTGGGTGGCAATAATCGCATGAACACTTGGATTACTTTTGTATGCAGAGAGATAAAAACCAAATATTTCTGGCCAATTTAGAACTGATTAAACTATAGTGTCCTGCAGGATTAGAGGTATTCCATCTATCATGACACCCACCAATCTCTCAGAAATAAGTTGACACCTCATCAATGTTTGGTCATCAGGTATAATGGAAACAATCCATGGTGTTAATGGCAGTCAGTCATTTAGACCTGTGAATGTATAATAGGTTTTTAATCTCTATGGCAGTGTGGTTTAGTGGAATAAATGTTTTCACTACACATGCTCAACATATTCAAAACTTGAAACAATTTGGACTTCGTCAAATGTGTATGTTGTATGAAAGCTGTTTATTCTCAATCATATTTGTTATTGTATTTTTGTTTTAGTGTGATATGTAAATGCTAAATGCATTATTTTAAATTTGGAGTCATTACTTAATTTCAGATTAAATGTCTGTATAGAAGACAGAGTGTCATCAGGCGGTAGAGTCATTCTGACTGTAAGACCTAATGAGAGTATTGCTACACTCAAAAGAAAGGTAAGTATGCAGGCTGTAGATAGATCTTCACATAAGGGTTGTTTAGAGAAGTGTTAAAGGGGGAAATGTTGGCAACTAACTCACATCAGATCAATTTTTTATTTGATTTTTTTTAAATACATTTTCAAACAAAATCTTTAGTGACACCTCTGCATCAACTTGCGATGACCATATTTTCCCATGTCCCAACAGAGTGCCCCTGTAGGGTCTGTGAAAGAATTTAATTTGTATCTAAAATGTGGGTCTATTGGTGAGTCGGCTCAGGATAATGTACCACATGATACGTTTTTGCAATACAGACTCTCTGTTGACAAACAAACAGTAAGACTGTACAATCAGAAAGGCAAAACCCAGAGCCGAGTGCCTTCAATAAACTACAACATTCCAGTTGAAAGTTCCTTATAATCGCCAGACAAGTATCCTTGATAACACTCATGTAAAATATAAAACATTTCATTTCTATTTAAACATATCTCTTACCTTGATTTCACTCAGATGTTCCAGGAGTACAGATTTCCCATACAAGTACAGAGGTGGATTATGGGTAGAAGAATACCTAAGGATACTGAAACGTTACTAGAGAATGGCATAGGTATTAGCGGCGCTACTGTCTATTTGTACCTGGTGTCGGCAGAGAAGTTGGGTATCACCAAACAGCAGGCAGAGTTGGAGAGACAGACATTAAATCATACTGCACCAGGTAATATTGAGAGACAGACATTAAATCATACTGCACCAGGTAATATTAAGAGACAGACATTAAATCATACTGCACCAGGTAATATTGAGAGACAGACAATAAATCATACTGCACCAGGTAATATTGAGAGACAGACATTAAATCATACTGCACCAGGTAATATTGAGAGACAGACATTAAATCATACTGCACCAGGTAATATTAAGAGACAGACATTAAATCATACTGCACCAGGTAATATTGAGAGACAGACATTAAATCATACTGCACCAGGTAATATTGAGAGACAGACATTAAATCATACTGCACCAGGTAATATTGAGAGACAGACATTAAATCATACTGCACCAGGTAATATTGAGAGACAGACATTAAATCATACTGCACCAGGTAATATTGAGAGACAGACATTAAATCATACTGCACCAGGTAATATTGTAAAGGTTTTGTTGTTGTTCGCTTTTGTCTTGATTGCATACATTCCATTTTGCTTTTTTCAAGAAAATATCTATACCTGAATTATAAACCAATTCACAAATCCCACCACCAGAGGGGAAGATTAATATCATCACTTCCACCTCGTGAAATAAGTAACTTTGATTTCATGTTTAATTCAATAGAATAAATATGTGATGTGATCTGCGAAAACCCGCCACATGGTGGCATTTTTCATATTAGAGATATTAATATAATAAGAAAGCTGAAACTCTGCTGATTACAGAACTGTTTCGATCATTTTTCTATGATCACTACAAAAAAGTTATGAGTGAATGATAATTGTGATGTCATCAAAAGCTACAAAATCATGAAAACAGGCCAGAAAAGATACATAATACAATTTAATAACATTATAAGGTTAATAATAAAAGTGACTTAAGTTAGTTTTTTAAGGTGAAATTTCATGAAAGATGATGACACAAAGTATTGGAAACTAATTTTCATTAAAAAAAATCTATAAAAAAAATCTAAAAAAAAAATAAAAAAATATTTATTTTACCCATAATCCCTAGTTCACATTTTGCGACATCCGATGGGTTTTCACAGATCGCATCACATATTACTTCTCAATAATGCTTTTTCGCTAGAAGCGGGACTAATATGGGTATTTGAACCTAAGCCTTTAGATACACTTCTAACGCTTCGATACCAATTGTCCTTGTTGGCTCAGTTGGTCGAGCGTCCATCTGGAGTTGGGAGAACCCAAGTTAAATCCCAATCATAGAAATTAATTTTCATATCTCGCAAACAGACATTAAATCATACTGCACCAGGTAATATTAGCAAACACACACGTTATATCAGTGCTTCTAAACCTATGATTTGGTTTTCAGTTGCAAGAACAGAATTGTATTGGTGTAAGGGGTGGGGCCACTGTCTACGTTACTACGGAAATGCGGTATCACCAAACAACATATGACAAGACAAAGTTATATTGGTTTAAAGAGGTACCGGAGTTGCCAAAATTTGTAGTCAATTGGCTTAAAAAATGTTGTATTATTTTATATGCTAACAGAACATTTACAAAAAACTAAAGTATTCAGTAAGAAGTATGCACATCCATTTGTATACTTCAATCAATTACTGACCCTTCCCCCCCCCCCCCCCCCTCCTACCTTTGTCACTTTAAAGCTTAACTATATTGAAACTATTTGACTCTTTTGTCTGACAGGGATCATAAGACTTAAACACATAGCTCCAAGACATCTCTGTAGTCCGAACAGAAACAAGAGTTTAATGTAACAATTGAAGTCACTCATCTTTAATGTATATCAATTCTAGGTGCTCAACATTATCCTGCTCCGAGTGGTCAAAGTTACTTAGGTGTTGGTGGTGGTCTTACAAGTCATGATTACAGAGGCTCCGCTTCTGGGGCCAGTCAAGACTACAGACCAGGTGTCGGTCGTAGTCGAAGTCCAGGATATTCAGCGCAAGAAGAATTCCTCGGTCAGCCTCCGCCGCACGCTAACTATGCACCACAACCGAATCCGAGTTATCATCAGACATTACCCGCCAGAACAAGAATGCCATCAGGAGGGGACAGTGGATATCCTCAACAGATCCCTAGAAGAACACCGCCACCACCACAACGTAGGGAACCTAAGTTACCAAGTGCAGATCAGGTAGGCATATAGGCATCTTTTTCTCTGGCTTTAGTGTTGAATTTTAACATTGAATGGCATGTAATAGGTGAAATTTGGACTAAATTAATTAAGTGTCTCAAAGAACATGTTTATTTGGTCCCCCTGTTCTAGTTGTTGTCTGCTAAAATGCCTGGCTCCTGTGAAAGGTTTCACTGTAAAAGGTTTCACAGATATGATACTGAATCCTTGTAGCCCAATAAAACTTTGTTTAATCTGTGTGAAAGAAAGTATGTAGAAAGTGTTCTATTAAATAGATAAGCCCATGAAAAATATGAAAGACCTTATTAGGTGTTAAAGTCTTGGCAGGGATTCTATTAATTTTGGGATAGGAAAGTCCTATACTGATGTACGTAGCGAAAACGGACCCTTTTGCATATTTACATAAATAAGGTTATCGCCTCCGGAATGTGTGAAATGCGTCCGTGACCGGCGTTTGACGTCTTTTTTGGTCAGCATAGCCATGGTGGCGCTGTTCTCGCGGTATATTTACACAGACGACGGTGGCCACGCGAAACCTATATTTTGGATTTGTATTGAAATAACATGTAATCGCGAATGTTAATTATCATTTTGATCAGGGATATTGAAAAATTCGTCATAATTAGAAGAATTTGTTTCCAATCCAAAACCTTTGGAGTTGGCTAATCAACTCCATTGTAAATGCCCTTTTTAAAATTATTTCTATTAACCGGGCGATGACTGTTAAAAATATTTCAAAATGGTGCACTCCTGTTACCATATTGGGTTGTGTGAGTGACGCGTGGCCAGCATCGCATCGTCTGCTACAATCACGCCTTATCGGTATAGCGCCACCAAGGCTATGCTGGCCAAATTTCAATTTAAAAGTGGCTTCCGATCGGCAAGCTGAGTGGCACACCCCTGGTCTTAGTCCACTTCTAACAGGAATTTGGGTTTCAACTAATTTTAAGACCAGGTAGATACTGCAGGCTAGAAGTGAGAATGGATACTTTGACATCTAGAGACCCATGGGGGGTGGTTGAAATTTATGTCTGCTTCCGAAATGTATGTCGTTCAAAGTCACAACATCAAAATGGAACTAGATACAGGCTGACAGTTTCTACTGCCATGCTTTTAAAGTGTTAAAATGATTCATTTGAATTTACCATTTTCCATTCTGTAGGTTGGATGGCACTGTCCTGTGTGTACATTAATTAATCCTCCCACATTTCCTGGCTGTCGAGCGTGTAGTCAAGAGAGACCAACAGACTATCAAGTGCCACCTTTCAATTCCTATATCATGGACCCAGATGAAAAGAAGAGACACGAAGATGTGAAGAGAAATGAACACCTCATGCAACAGGTGAGAACACAAACAAACAAATAAATAAACAAAAATAAAATAACAATAACAATAACAAAAAACAAACAAACAAATAAACAAAAGTTATGGTAAATGAGAAGCTTATGCAACAGGTGAGAAGAAGATAAACCAAACAAACAAACAAACAAACATGAGAAATGTAGCTTGTATGTATGCTCTGTATTGGTCATCATATTAGTAATTGATTTCACATTACAGTACTTCTATTTTAACACAAGTATTCCTACTCATAGCTGGCTGCTAGCCTTCTTTTCTAGTTCTGTAATGATAAATGCATCTTTTGCGGAAATATATCTTAGCCACATACTATGACATAAGAGTGTATGTGTGGCCCGTCATGTCAAAATGGACATGTTGGAGGCCCGAGACAAATCTGAGTTATTGGTACGACTTATAAGAGCATATTTTAAGCTTTGAAATGATACCATGTTGAAGGTAATTGAACTTTGTAATCACAAGATATGATTTGAAGAAGTGTATTTGTTCTTTTATTTTCTTTATATTTCACCAATTATATTATCTCAAAACAGTGTATGCCGACAACATGTCCTTTTTGATGTGACTGGTCACATATTTTAATAGAAAACCATATGTGAGATACAAATGATTGCTAAAATGGGCTGAAAAAAGGATATATTGTAAAGCATGAAATGTTTGTGTGGAAATATTATTTCCAAATGGTGTAACTCAAACTTACGAGCTACCTATCTTCTCTATGTATGTGTAATATTACCTTTCATGCCAGAAACCTACCTCTACATGCTTGTTTATTACTACAAGTAAACAAAATATCAAGCCACAAAACAATATGCTTTACAAATATTTTCTATTTCTTGGCCCTTTTTTGCAGGTCGATTTGATTGAAATGTCATCGCCGCAACCACTACGTGTGCCACAAATACAACAACATATAGACCATAATCCCCCCGTTATGCCTGTGTTTGACATGCCAGAGGATGACGACGTCATAGAGAATAACTTTGAACTTTGAATAAATCAAGAACCAGTGATTTTGAGTGGCCTGTCACACGCTTGTCTCATTTTGAGTGGCCTGTCACATGCTTGCCTCATTTTGAGTGGCCTGTCACACGCTTGCCTCATTTTGAATGGCCTGTCACACGCTTGCCTCATTTTGAATGGCCTGTCACACGCTTGCCTCATTTTGAGTGACCTGTCACACGCTTGTCTCATTTTGAGTGGCCTGTCACACGCTTGTCTCCTTTTGAGTGGCCTGTCACACGCTTGCCTCATTTTGAGTGGCCTGTCACACGCTTGCCTCATTTTGAGTGGCCTGTCACACGCTTGCCTCATTTTTTCAGCTACATCTAAAAACCAACTTGGTTAAAAAAATTCATCATTTGGAAAATACAAATTTGGGCGTTTTCACTTGTTTTAAACCTAGGTGTGTTTTTTGGGAATCACTCAAACTTAAGTTTGAGGAAAAGTGTTGCCATTGATAAATATATTGAGAAAATATTGAATACTAACAATAGTCCCTTTTTTCATGAGGCAAAACAAGTGTGATATCAAGCTCATAATCAAATTACATTAGCATTTACAGATAAACTTTACTACTGTATTTGACCAACTAAAAAGGAGAGGTTTTACACAGCTTCTTCAGGCCAGACAGTATGATTACTGGCTGTATACAATTGTCAATAGACATCTTTTGATAGGATTTTGTAAAGGACAGCAAACTATAAGAGCTACCTTAATAGGAAGCTGAGACGAACCTCTTTGGGTCACATGGATAGGTCAACCATGTCATGCAGATAATTAGTGTGATATATTGTGAATTTCACGACCAAGTAATCACTGAGGTGCAATATTGTATCTATCACTACATTTCAAAAAATGCTATTGAATGGTTAAAATGTATAATCCTGCAACTTACTTCTACTAATGTGTACTAGAACTAATTCAACTCTCACCATATTACATGTACAAATCTTAGAGATACTTTAAAAGCTGTATGAACATGTATTCTGTACACACAGACATTCAAGAAAAACAACAAGATTAAAAAAAAAGAGTGAAAGAATAATACAAGTGATTAAAAAATAAGTATTTCAAAACTGTTTGACAACCAACATGGATGCTTTTACTGCTTCATTCATCTCAAACCAGTAACTTCTTGTAGAGTCTAAGAGCCGTAGCTATCTATCAAAGAAGAGTCTCCAACTCTTGTTTTAAAATCCAGGAACAATGAACTTTGATATCCATGAAGGCACAGTGTCTAAGCTTATCGGAGAGATGTAGAAAGAATGTGTCCATGAACTCAAACAAATATGACAGGACAGCATTATTGAGACATTTGTAAATATATAGAGAGATTTTATCAAATTGATGCTATTTCTCTGGAAACCAATGCAATTTTTTACGAGTCTTGACCGGATCCTATGGCGCAGTTAAAACTGCCATATTTTACAGCTGTTGTAAGTGTATGTGATCAACCTGGCCCATATAAAATAATAAAGAATATTGTAACAGCCGGAGACTGAGAAGATCCTGGTTATATGTTTTATGAGTAATATATTAGCTTATAATATGCCATTAGTTAAAAATATAAAGTCTGGATGGATTTAAACTAAGAGCTTAATGACTGGACATTGTAAGAGATTAATCCAAATAAAGCAAATAAAATAAAATGAGATATGAAGATTTTACTGAGGCTGAATTATGAATGGAATTATTAACAAATATCAAAAGTATATTATTATAACATTAGAATTTGGTGTCTCCCTACAGAGGTTCATATCAGAGAGCTTAGCTTCCAAAACTATAGCAAGAGGAGTCATCACAGTAAATGATTAACTGAAAATATACCACCTTGTATAGGTACATATCAGGGCTGTCAACTTTTGGGATTTGCTGGGAGGGAGAGATACAATATGATGGCCAAAGTGTACCAACAAAAAATAGTAAAAGGTAGCCCCAATTTTGTTTCCAGTCACCTTGTGAATTTCAAGTAAGTGTTCGGGGGGGGGGGGGGGGGGGGGAGGGGGGGCGTGAGTTTATAGCATCTCGCGACGGAAATAAACGTGTTGATAAACAATTTAATTGAGGCGGGAGATTTTATATGCTAAGCGTGAGTGCCAGCCCTGACATATGGTATATTTTCAGTTAATTATTTGTTTTGATGATGACTCTTGCTAGTAGGGTTTTGAAAGCTAAGCTAAGAGCTTCAATTCCGGTGAGCTCAGTGGTCATTATAATAGGGGTACCAGGCATGTTCAAAGACTTAATAAAACAGCATCCTAAATAAGTGATTGCATTATGGGGGACTCAAGGAAGTCACTTTATGAATTTTGTGAGTACTGTAATTATTGAACTATGACTCTAATGTATATAAAAGTATACATTTTTGGAAAGGAAATGGATACATTTTGACCATAAATGTTGATTATTTGAGAAAATCACTTTTTGATCCACATTTTTTGAACAAAGCTTACCAAAATAATTTTGAGTAAAAAATGCCCAAATCGCTTGATGATGATGTAAAGGGACGAATTGCTCATTTTTTAACCTAATCTAATAATTTTTGAAATTTTGACTAAAAAGTGCCAACAACAAAAAAATTCCCATTTTTGGTCAACATTTTGGTTTATCTTTTCAAAATATGGGTATTTATGTGTCAAACTGATATCATGATAAGATTCCACGTTCAATTTACTTTCTATAAATGTATATTTATTTATACTTTTATATACTTTTTTTGAATATTTTTTAAACTTAGAAGCAAAAAAGAAGGATCAAAAGGGCAAGGGTTGACACTTCCATTAATGTGAAAAGCACCCCTAAACATCAAGTATATACAGTGTAGTATGTACAGTATTTTTACATACCCTAAGCAAGTAATACCCAGAGCAAGTAGTCAAAATATGTTGATATCCTAAATAAGTAGTCAAAATATTTTGATAACCTAAGCAAGTAATTTGTATAGTTAACCGCTTACCAAGTATGATATATTTCAAACCCTTTTTTCCTCCCTAGAAATATTATGAAACAAATGCTGTGCTGATCTAGACCAGATCACTTATGTGACAGATAAAAATTGAGGAATGTATCCTATCCGTATACCAGTATATCGCAGCTATTTATGATCCTCACTCAAAGAACAAATTTAGACCCTAAACACATAAGAACATTGCATGAAACAAAGGCTCAAGATAAGCGGGCGCTGGGCCTTTTTTACCCCTCGGTCCTCCTGAAAAATAAACAATGGAGCGCTGATATTTTGTCCAAACCAGCGACCGTTGATGATCGGTAAGCTTACCTAAGACATCAAATTTCGATTTGACAATACGATTTAATAAAAAGTTAGCTCGGGTAGACTGAAAGTAGCTCTTGGTTCTCAATAAATCCCATGATCCGGGCGCTACTTTTGAAAAAAGTAGCTCCCAGTAAAAAAAATGTTATCTTGAGCCTTGCATGAAACATATACCCTTTTTCTTCATTTTGCTCGGATACCCCATTCCTGTAAATGTGCATGGTATGGGAAATAGTAGGGTCATTATTTGTATAGAATGGCAAGCAAATGTTTATAGGTCAATAAATGCGACAAATTAGACAAATCAATGCACATGCGCTGATGTTGATGCGTGAATTATGGCACGACCAGCAGGGGGAGTATTATTGTGCGAATATCAACATTTGCGCTAGTGCATGATTTTTCTAATTTCTTGAGAAACAAAACATTGATCTAATTCATACACGACACTATACAAATCAAAATTCACAATTCTGTGCATATTTTAATCTCTTTAATAACGAATAAAAATATGTGAACAATATCCTCAGTAAAAATCGGCGAACCCAGGCGGCCTAAATCAAAATAATGCGCAAATAAAGAATCTTTTGACGTTAATGCGCCAATTATGAATAACGTCTATTGACTTTGCTATTTACTATGTTTATAATTATTGTAACATAATTGAAACGTTAACCATGTTATTTACTGGTCTGTACATGTAGATCCCATTGTACAAACCAGTAAATGACATGGTTTACGCAAAGTATGCCAGTTTTCGTATTTTTCATCGGATTGATCTCATATTTTCAGGATATCATAGTAATTAATTGGGCTTTACATTGAGACTAAATTGGTCATGTTCCAATGATTATAACAATTATTACACCGTCATGAAACAGAGTCCTACTTTTTTTGATGCACCCTGTATGTAGAATAATCTCGCAGAAAATTATTCACTTATCAAAAAAAGAAGAAACTATTTTTTCCCTACCCTGGGACTGTGACAAATGATGACAAAGTGTGTGACAAAGAACACACTAAAGCAGAATGTCAAGTTTCAGTATCAAAACAAAGCAAATGTGGTCATAGATCATGCTGCAAAAGAGTAGGGAAAAGGACATTGACCCTGAATGTGAATATTGAAATAACCCCAACCCCCACGGTCTTGTATTGGCGGTGGTGGACCTGGTAACGGGGAGGGCGGACAAAAGGGAGGACGTCAAAAATTATTGGTCCGCGGCCCCAATAACTGAACCTGGGTCGCCGGACTGGCAGGGGAGTGACTAAACCACCACACCACAAGCGCTGGGCTGCCCAGGCTTAGTGTGCGGCGACTATAGTCTATTTGTCAATCACTAAACAGTAACGTACTCAGGCGCAACATTTGCGCACATGTTTGTGTCTTTGGCCTTTCTACGTGTGAGTGTATACGCCAGCACTTGGAGTATGCGCGCGCATTTATGTACTGCACTTAATGAATGATGCAGATACGTCACTGTTTTGTGATGGACAAATAGACTATATCTGTACCTGGGGGTTATTGCGACATGGGATAGAGCTCATGTGCATCTGCAAAAACAGGTGCTGCTGGTTTGAATGATTTTGTGTGGTGTTAGGGTTATAAAATAGGGGGAAAGAGCCTGAATACTGTGGGTTTGGAACCAGAAAGGTGGGCACGGTGAACAGGGATGCCATCCACAAATAGACCTGGCAACACTGCTTCTAAAGATGGATTGTCACAACAATGATGATGATTAACTGACCAAATTTGGTGAAATATCTGGCGATTGTAACAACTATCTTCATTAAACTGGTTAAGCTGGATATCTTTATAGTAAACTATTCTATTGCTTGTCTATAGCTTGTGTGGTAGCTCAGTAGCTGTATGTCAAATTTGTCATCAATCAAAAGAAAGAATGTGTTAAAGTCAGCCTCAACCTCATAATACCACATATAATAATACCACAGTTATCTTTATGTGCAACTAAAATAGATACTCAGATGGTCAAAAAAAAAATCATCTCTTGGAGAGACTTGGAATCCCTGATTTAATCCTGTATTTTAGAGAACGAAACAGCAATTGCAGTGTTCCATAGGAGAAAGTTAAACTAGATGATTATTTTCACCCGGTCACAGCTTAACAGAGCATATGTTGTCCAGGAAATTATTAGTTAAAGTTATATCTAAAAAAAACTTGACTGTCTTGTCTCTTGGAATTGATCAAATGATTAGCACTTTTGAGATGTTTTATTGTTGGTCAGTTTGTATCATACTTAAAGTCATATTATGCAATCTTTTCTAGGGGCGCCCTCTATCCTTGATTTGTTTTAAAGCAGATTTACATTTCTGGTCATAAATCGTAAATATCTTCTGAGTTACAGAGCAATACAAATCAAAATTACTTCAAAATCATGGTTTGAAGAGTAAAAATAAACTTGAAAGCAGATTTTTTCTTTTTTGATTTAGTAAACATGGTAAAGCTCTGTGATGGGTTCTTTACGAAAAATCTGGTCAAGATAGATATATAAGTCCAGGAAAGTCTTTTCTGATAAGTCAAACACTATATGAGAGAAAAAAAATCACATAATATGCCTTTAAGGTAGCTATATCGGCTATTACCCCACTGCAGAAAAACAACTATTGTGCCAAATGAATTATATCTATACTTTTTATTTTGAGACCACATTAAAGACAAGTCTTTGCTCTACCTATTTGAGAACTTTCGGAGTAATTTGAATATTTCTTATGTTTTTCTTTATTTTTTGAAAATTCCCTAATTTTTTGGACATTTGAATATTTTCAGCCAAGTAGGAAACTGCTATGGGTCTGTCACTTTGGGGGATGGTTAATAAGCATATTACCTAAATTCTCTCGCCAGTTTTTGTGAATAAAGTGTTTACTTTTTGAGAAAAATGTTTTTTTAGGGATTTTTTAAAGGCAAAAGTTCAAATTGACACAAAAAATTCTAAAAACACTTTAATGGGAAAAGCTGGCGAGAGAATCTTCTAAATTGAATTACCTTTCATATGACACCTTGTTTGTTGAAATAGGAGCTAAACTTCTCTTTGAAAATATTCACAAAGTTTGACTATTTAGTGTTTCTAGAAAAAATACAATTTTGTTGTTAAGTACTAACATTCCCACTCCATTCAATCCATGTTATGATTGTAAATGTGGAAATAATTACACTAAATATTGTGCATTGTTATCTTGGCAAAAACATAATATAAGAAACAAGTTCATCCTAAGGATACAAAGGGTTGAAAAAATCATTTATAAATAGAGTGTGTTTTGAGAAAAGAGGCAATTTTGGGAATTTGGCAACGTGCCAAAAACCTAACACACAGTAAGTCTATGGGGTTTTTTGAAGACAAAAAATTGCACCATTTGAAAACGGCTTGATGGAAAAAATTCAAAATTTGCGTGTGAGTTAATCTTGTCAATATACACATCCTGTATAATTTTGAAGCAAATCTGAGCATGACGCCGTAGCCGATATAGCTACCTTAATGGCCATTTGGTTAGCCCTGTGCCATCAGAAAAATATCTAACCAATTGACAATGTTTCCATTTTGTGTAACTTAAGGTTGGTGTCAACCCCAAAAATGTGAAAAATAGAGAGCGCCGTAACTTTTAAACTATAACTGTGATGAATGTAAAGGTATACAATTATGGAATGGAAGTGAGTCAGAGATTCCATTTTTGATATCAAATTTCACTAAAAATGTCGATTTTTGCACTTTTTGGTCAAAATTTTCAAAAGTAAGGCCTAAAATTAAAAAATTAAAATACCACTCCTAGAGTTTTGTCTTAACATGGTTTCTAGCAAATTTCAGCATTTTTAACTCAAAATTGACTTTTGTATCCTGTCCAATAATTTTTTTACCAAAAAAGTGATTTTTTTTGTGGTCAAAAATCTACATTTTTAGTGAAATTTGATATCAAAAATGGAATCTCTGACTCATTTCCATTCCATAAATGTATACTTTTACATTCATCACAGTTATAGTTTAAAAGTTACGGCGCTCTCTATTTTTCACATTTTTGGGGTTGACACCAACCTTAAACATTGGCTTATTAGCAATGAGGTAGAAGATAGAACTAATTGAATGACCCTTGTAGATTTGATATACTAGACAGTTATCCTTCCCCTCTGGTAAAATATCCTCATGAAAATAGGAAAGGGTGTCTAAGATTAGACGGTCAATGCCTGCGAGAGCACTGTAGAAACATTGGTTCGCACCCCGGGGTGCTGTGGAAAGACGATCCCCCAAAAATGCAATTGATCAGGCCCTTTTCTTGTTCTATAGCCCCAATATTGTCTTTCTTTTCCGTTTCCTTTTCTTCTCTTATCTTTCCTTTTTTGTCTCCTTTCCTTTTCCTCCTTTCCTTTTTCTTTCTCCCCTTTTTTTCTTTTTTCTTTTTCATACCCCGGGGTGCTGCGCCCCTGGATCCGCCCCTGGGTTCGCAAGATAAGATAGAAGTTGCCATAACCGTGTTTTGCGTCTAGGGTTATCAACATCAAAGAAACTATAAACACAAAAGCACCACAGTAGGAATTGTCACATTCTTGTGACCCAGTAGCTGTTTTTTTAATCAAATACCATTATCTTTAAAGTATCTTAATTTAAGTGTATTTGAACTCAAGTGATGTTTAGACCATATCCATTTTTAATTCAATTTATCAGTCTAACATCTGTTCTATTTGCACCCACAGTTGGAATCCAACTGGGCCAAAGAAGCCAGCGAAACAAGAGCAGCAAACTTTCAGCAGCTGTTAGCTGTAGAAGACCAGGATCTGGTACCAAACACAGAACCATTTGATTGTCTAATATGCTTTGTGGATGTGGATGTTGGGGATGGTGTTGTTCTGAGAGATTGTCTTCATTCTTTTTGCAAGTAAGTGACATTAATGGATGGAGAAGGGGAGTTGAAAGGGTATAATTAAAGACAAATTGGTAGTTTTTAAGATCTTTCTGTGCAGCGCCTTGAGGCTGTTTACATCGTAATGCGCTTTATAAGTCCCATGTATTATTATTATTATTATTGTTCCATAGATATATCAAAGAGCCAAATATTGTTATATTTTAGGTTTGAAATGTTATATTTTGGGACAATATAGACTGATTGGATTTGCCAAAATGGATTCAAAACAGGAAATGCATTGACAAGAGGTATTAGAATGATGCATGACTAAATTGTGGTGCACATAACCAGGGGACAGCAAGTCAATGGATTTTTCAGCCTGCATCAGCTCTTATAGATACCAATATTATTCAAAATTCAAAAATGTGCGTTCCAAAGCCCAAATTTGTTGACAAATTTGGATTCTTACTATACACACATTTGTGGGGATATAAGTTCTTAAGACCCTTATTTAAAAAAAGAATAGTTCTTAAGACCCTATTTTTCACCAAATGTCTGTTCCTAAGCCCCCCCCCCCCCCCCCCCCATTTTGAGACCCTGACTGGCACACCATTACAAACAAAAAGGTTGAGTGATGTTTGCTGATGCAACCCATGTTATTCTTCTCCTTTTAATTCATCTGTATTATAATTTCAGGGATTGCCTTGGTGAGCATATCAATCAATGTACAGAGCCTGTAGTAATGTGTCCATTTCGAGATGGTCAATACTCTTGTCCAGAAGCCATACAAGAAAGAGAAATAAGAGGTGTAAGTATAAATGGTACAAACATCTGTGATCAATGTCAGTGAGTACATCCACTGCCATACAAATCTTCACAGATTAAAGCATTATCATTATTGGATCTTTTTCAAATTTTTACACATATTTGTGTCTTTCTTATAATGAAGTTTGACTATCAGGAAAAACATTCCTGGAGTCATAAATCGATCTTGACTGTATTTTTCGTAGAAATATCTCATAACTTTACTAAATCACAATGGAAATCTGCCTTCCAATTATTCGAGGAATTGTCAACATATTTTTTGATTTTCATCATGAGAAAGAATTCTTCTACTTCTACTGCTTTATTTGACTTGTCGTCCGGGTCACTGAAGATGTTGTTTTAAAACGACCAATAATTCTGACGCAACTTTTTTGGATAACTTTTTAGATTACTTTAAAGGCACGCCAATCACTGTTAGATTGTGTTTTCTTAGCTTTGTTGTAGCGCCGTTGTTTCTTTTTGCACAGTCTGCGAATTTCACTGGTAATCCACAGGCTCTTGTGTCTGGAGCTGGAGACTTTTGATGGTATGTGTTTATCCATTGCGCATTTGATTTGGTCCATGAACATGTCCCAGTTGTTTTGAACAGATCGCAAGGCAGGGTTGCTGTCAAGGAATGACTGTTGGAAGTCTTTTAGGTCTGACCAAAGGTTTGTCAGGTCAGCTTTCCCAAACAAGAACACTTTCCTGCGGACTTTCTTGTTAATTCTGGTTTAGTGTTGATGGAAAAACTAACGGCTTCATGATCACTTAATCCAACTGTAGTAGTGCAAGAGTCAACAAAGTAGGGATGAAAGGTGACCACCAGGTCTAAGATGGTGATTGGTGACTCAATCTGTAGTTATCCGAGTTGGTTCTGTGACCATTTGGTCGAGAAATTACTCATTGCAGATGTCCAGAAGATAGCGGCAGTTGTCGGGCTCTGTAGCATATGGTCTAACTTCTCTTTGTACCCAGTCAATGTCACCGAGGTTGAAATCACCTGCGAGAACGACAACAGCATTTTTAAATTAGTACTGTTGTGTTCACTTGTGTACAGTTGCAATCGTATCGGGAAACATTGTAAACAGTGTTAACATGGTGTGAAACCATGGAATTCTATTTACGAACTAATAACACTGGGAAATTATGTTGTTGGGGTTAATTTTAACCGATTCAAAGCATGATTTTGAAGTAATTAGTATTGCTATGTAAAAAGATCAACACAGTAACGATATATATGATTTCAAGATGTTAAATGGATAGGATTTGTCATATCAAATGACAGAAGCCCTATATGACTCTTTTCTATAGCTGTTAAATAAACCCGCAAATTTGATGCCTGACCTTATCTACACTCCATACCAGAACTGCTTGTCTGCTCATGCCAGAATTTGGAGATTTATGTCCAAGATAGTTGACGTTACTTGCCTAATAATAATATCTTGTAGAATCCAAAAACAACTTTCAAATCTGTTTTGTTGCGCATCAAATGTTCAATATATTTCAACATTCAGTGTCTTTGCACAAAAGCTCAACAACCTTTGGATTGTTTTCCATTAGCTTCCATATTTTGGAAAGGGGTTCATTCCCCTGCACAGCAATCATTACATCAAAGATTCTTACTTCCCATTCATGCTTGTCTTGGTTACCTTGTGATACATCTATCCAGATTTCTTGACTGTCAGTGTCTTGTTGTTGTATGAATAAGAGAAAGACCTGGTGCTTCTTTGATACCATTGGTCCTACAAAGCTTTGTTTTTGCCACTCTCCTGTATTTTCCACCCCAATATTTTCCTTTTCCAAGCTGCCTCCTTCTGGTTTGTCCAAAGAAATGTAGTTTGTGGCTGACAATGTTTAATACCTGTGATTGCAAAGCCTGTTCATTAAAACTTACAAGCAATGTGAATGTGATTGAAATAAACATATATTTATATAACACACAATTTCATACTCTTGTTGCAGCTTGTCACACCGGCACAGTTCCAAAAACACCTCGGTCGTGGTCTTACCCAAGCAGAATCCCAGGCGGCAAACAGTTTCCATTGTAAGACGCCTGACTGTCCAGGGTTCTGTTTCTTTGATGATGATAATAACTTCTTTGAATGTCCCGTCTGCATGAAGAAGAATTGTCTAACATGTAAAGCTATTCATGAAGGTATGAATTGTAAGGAATACCAGGAGGATCTTAAGAGGAGAGCTACTAATGATGATGCTGCTAGGAAAACACAACAGGCATTAGAGGTAGGTTTGAAATCTGGGTAAAGACTGTGGTGCATGAGAGATATTGCAATTGGCTTTTAATTTTGTAGTAACCCTCTTTCTCATTAGATAGGATAGATTGACACTTAATTACAAATGATTAGTTCTACCATACAATTTGCTATGCAACCAACTAGTGTATATGAAGCAATGAAACACTGATTTTAGTATGTGACAAAATGTATACTGTAATCACTATCATAATCAATTGCACACTTGTCATTCAATTCAACAACTGACAAGTGTGCAAGTTTGGTCATGATTAGGCCCAACGATTATGATGGCGCCTATAGTATACAGTACCTTGAGCTAATATCAAAGCTCAGGCGACCAAGAGTGCAGGTAAAGGCTGTTCTTATGCATCTAATAATATGTGGATTTCTTACCCTTGACTTTACTGTATGTGGTCCAACATGAGTAAATGAGGCACAATGTGGCAGTAGCTATATTGATTTTAAAAGCACAAATGTGGGAAGGTCATAATAAGTCAAATTCGTAAAATGTCTTATTTTTTATTTTTGATACATCTTGCATCCTACCAGTGACTCTTAATTCATGAAATAAGAGTTAAACTACATTTTGAGGTATTTGAGTTTCATTTACTCCATCGATTTGTTTTATAAAACCCACCTCTAAATGTCCATAATTGGATGATTTGTATTTGCTTGTTTTGATACAAAGTGATTTTCAATAATCCGTAACTTTGGTGAAGACAGCCAGTATGCAACCACACGAAAAGCCTTTCCTTTTCTAACCCAGCAAAGCGACCCGGAAGTATTCACCCGTAACGATACTGCTTCGCAGTCATAGTTGACCTCGTAATAGCACGATGTAAATGAGCTCTTTTCATGATTATAATCACACATTTCAAACACATTTGCCATGAAATTGTGAAATAAAAAGGCATATTATGCGAATAATATTATCTAATATTAGCTGTGACTTCATGACATGTTGCATTTTCGGTGCAAATTATTGTCATCACACACAGCCGAATTCGAGAAAAACTTGACGAAACTAAAGCCAAATTAACAGTAAATATTCCCTTTTTGAAGAATTAGGCACCAATTGTATTGATGGTATAATAATATTCATAGTCTTTTGTAACTAGAAACATGCTTAAAATATTATGAAATTATTTAGTCCAGTCAAGTGAATAGTTAATAAAATGGGTGTCCGAATCTGGCTCGAGCTATATTCATTTCGTACCGTCGTTGGGTTGTTGATGAAGTGTTTAAATCTCATGAATCGAATTAGTTTCGCTTGATAGCTCAGATGGTAGAGCGTTAGACTGAAGAGCGAGAGGTCCGGGGTTCGAAATCGATCCTTCTGCTCTGCACAATTTCATATGCTATTTTTTTTCTCGTCAAAATCATTTTTCACAATTTCATCACACAAAATGCATAAATTCGGACGTTTTCATTGCAAAAACGGTATTTTTTCCCAAAATTTCTAATGAATTCAAACGCGGGCATGAAAATGAAGCGCGGGCGGGTTATAGGAAACTAAAAATCAAGTTGGCGAGGCCTAACGGGGGATCGTAAGTTTCGTTTTCTGACCGAAAATCGGTGAAAATCAAACTCGGTTTTTCTTATCAAAAAAGAAGTCGGGCATCAATGTTTTTGATATGAAATTAAAGCTTAAGATTCCGTTAGTACGGAAATTGCTCTTAAAATATCGTATGAATTTTAGTCCAGTCAAGTGAATAGTTACAAGAAGCAAAGTCACGAAAGTTGTTAAATTCTAAAATTAGCGATAAAATCACTGTTTGTGGACCAAATATGTCAGATTTGGCATCATATTATAGAGAAAATTACGAACAATCCACCTACTTCGCCATCATGGCTGCCAGCTAACCCTACCTCAATTAATTCAGGGAAAACAAACTTCTCGTAAGATTTTAGCGCAAGGTTGACATCCTGAAATCGATCTTTGCGCGGGTTAGAAATCGGCAAGGTCACGCATTAAAAGCGGCCTGTTGCGTACTGACTGAAGAATGTGATATAATATTTAATTTGGTACCAAAATGTCCCTTAAGGGGGAGGGGGGAGTCAGATTTAGCTACTTTAGCTATTGAGGCCTTGCTCGGTTACCATGGCAACCAGAGCGAAACCAAAAATGTTTTTCAAAACTAGGCATGGGCTACAATATGGTATACAAAACTTATCGGCTGATAAATACGGGAAAGTTGTGTAAAATTGTTTTATAACATAGGCTAAATCTGACTCGACCTTCTTAACCTATACTTAATATTTAATGAAATATTAACTCAATATTCACATTGTCATTTACTCGCGTTGAGTTTCATGTGGTATACCAAAACACATTTTGTGATTGGTAGATGGTGTTAAACACTGCTTGGAACCAGCTTGTTGTATTATTTGACCCAATTAATTGGTTTGTTGTTATCTCAAAACAAATGGATGTCAATCTGGCTTGAAACTTACTAGACATTCGGCCTAAATTGTCACAAAGAGGCTGAAAAGTAGAAAATGTGGACAATTCTACTTAAAACAGAGCCTGTCCCCCATGATTGACACCCATGATTATGACCAACTATGAGCAGGTTTCATTATTAAATGAGAATTTTTTTTTTAATCCACAGACCATGGTGCGAGATGGAGAAGCTATGAAGTGTCCGAAGTGTGGCATTATTGTAATGAAGAAAGATGGGTGTGATTGGATCCGATGTACTATGTGTAGGTTGGAGATATGCTGGGTGACTAGAGGATTGAGATGGGGACCAGCGGTAAGTGTATTCCCAATCTCAGATTGAATCCAATGTACTATGTGTAGGGTGGAGATATGCTGGGTGACTAGAGGATTGAAATGGGGACCAGCGGTAAGTGTATTCCCAATCTCAGATTGAATCAGATGTACTATTTGTAGGGTGGCGATATGCTGGGTGACTAGAGGTTGATATGGGAACCAGCGGTAAGTGTATTCCCAATCTCAGATCGGATCAGATGTATTATGTGTAGGTTGGAGATATGCTGGGTGACTAGAGGATTGAGATGGGGACCAGCGGTAAGTGTATTCCCAATCTCGGATCTGATCGGATGTTCTATGTGTAGGTTGGAGATATGCTGGGTGACTAGAGGATTGAGATGGGGACCAGCGGTAAGTGTATTCCTAATCTCTGATCGGTTCCGATGTGTAGGGTGGAGATATGCTGGGTGACTAGAGGATTGAGATGGGGACCAGCGGTAAGTGTATTCCCAATCTCAGATTGAATCAGATGTACTATTTGTAGGGTGGCGATATGCTGGGTGACTAGAGGTTGATATGGGAACCAGCGGTAAGTGTATTCCCAATCTCTGATTGGATCAGATGTATTATGTGTAGGTTGGAGATATGCTGGGTGACTAGAGGATTGAGATGGGGACCAGCGGTAAGTGTATTCCCAATCTCAGATTGAATCCAATGTACTATGTGTAGGGTGGAGATATGCTGGGTGACTAGAGGATTGAGATGGGGACCAGCGGTAAGTGTATTCCTAATCTCTGATCGGTTCCGATGTGTAGGGTGGAGATATGCTGGGTGACTAGAGGATTGAGATGGGGACCAGCGGTAAGTGTATTCCCAATCTCGGATCGGATCGGATGTTCTATGTGTAGGTTGGAGATATGCTGGGTGACTAGAGGATTGAGATGGGGACCAGCGGTAAGTGTATTCCTAATCTCTGATCGGTTCCGATGTGTAGGGTGGAGATATGCTGGGTGACTAGAGGATTGAAATGGGGACCAGCGGTAAGTGTATTCCTAATCTCTGATCAGATCCGATGTACTATGTGTAGGTTGGAAAAATGCTGGGTAGCTAGAGGGTTGAGATGGGGACCAGCGGTAAATGTATTCCCAATCTCTGATCGGATCCTATGTACTATGTGTATGTTGGAGATATGCTGGGTGACTAGAGGATTGAGATGGGGACCAGCGGCAAGTGTATTCCCAATCTCAGATTAGTTCCGATGTACTATGTGTAGGGTGGAGATATGCTGGGTGACTAAAGGATTGAGATGGGACCAGCGGTAAGTGTATTCCCAATCTCAGATCAGATCCGATGTACTATGTGTAGGTTGGAGATATGCTGGGTGACTAGAGGATTGAGATGGGGACCAGCGGTTAGTGTATTAATCTCTGTTAAAGGGGTCTAAAATCGACCATTTACAAGAATTAAGGTACCATACTTCTTTCAAGAAAAAGTTTATTTAAAAAAAACCAGCTTTTTTGTTGCAAAATCCTGTTGAAGAGTGTAGGGATCAAATTAGAAGAGAAATACACATAAAATCCTCAGTATCTCGCAAATGTTGGCTTCAGAGGTAATAAATCCTTGGTCACGCATCCTTACAACATAATGTTTGAATGTCCCGGTACATCTTCATAGGATGAGTCTATTTCACAAAGGATCCACCTATTCCTTGGCATTCCTTGGCATTCCTTGATTATTCAATACATGATATGTATGCATCAGCCAACCCATAGTGACTGAAGTTTTAATGACTAGATAACATTTTTAGTTTGATATGTGCCCCACAATCTTAAGATTACCTCTTACTGAAACTTTTGAAAGCAGACACTTTGAATAAATCAACTTGTAGTTACAACTTAAAATATTTTGAAAAGCTTACGTTCCATAACATCATTACGCTTCTGCCTTTTCATTAAATGTCCATCATCAACATCATCCTCATCCGCATCTCATTCTTTCCATCTGACAGGGTCAAGGAGATATCACTGGGGGATGTCGTTGTCGTGTCAATGGCATCAAATGTCATCCTAACTGCACCAACTGTCACTGATGGCTACATTAAAGCTTTCATCTGCTGCAGCAACATGCTTTAAAGGTGGATTTCATTTGTTTATACTGTTATAATTCATTAATGTACTCCTCACCAAATAATTGGAATAAGTACCTACTCTGTATTGGCAGTAAAGACGTATGGATGGAACATGCTTTAATGATTCAACCAAGAAGAGCCCATGCCATCGAATATTTGTGACCCTACGTGAGTAAATGAGGCACAATGAGGGAAATGTGAATATTGAGTTATATATATATATCATGATCATAGAGAGGCAAGAAAATGTGGGAACTTGAACCCTAAGCCTTTAGATGTAATTCTAACACTTCGATACCAATTGTTCTTGTTAGCTCAGTTGGTAGAGCATCTGACTGGCGTTCAGGAGGTCCTGGGTTCAAATCCAGGTCGAGAAATGAATTTTTCATTTAATTATGTTGGTTTGTTAAGGAATTGAGCCCAGTATTTGTGCGTGGGAACCCTGGAGGAGCATGGCCATTATGCTACACTTGAGTAACTGTTAAGGCAAAGTCATCGATCAAAGATGTACTTAGTATGGAGATCGAATTTCCTGCCCATTGCTGATCTCCATACTTCTTTCAAAATTAAAAGGACACCAGCTTCTTGTAGGTGCTGTTTAATCACTAATTGCTCCACTATTATGTGCTTGAGCTGTGATACCTTAGCGCAAATGATTGCAAGTTGTATGGTGGTTCCATGTTCAAAATGGTTACAGTCCGAGTGAAGTGCTATGTGATGCGGGAAGATCATGGAGGCTGCTGTGGAGTTTGGGTTTTGTTAACAACTCGGTCGAGTTACTGAAAATAAAATACCTCAAATTGTAGTTTAACTCTTTATTTTCATGAATTTGAGTCTTTGGTTGGATACAAGATGTATAAAAAATCAGAAATAAGACTGTTTATGAATTTGACCTATATGACCTTGTCCCACATTTGTACTCTTAAATTAAATTTGCTACTACCGCATTGTGCCTCATTCACTCATGTTGGGTCACATTTGAGCTACTGTCGCATTATGCCTCATTTACTCATGTTGGGTCACATATGAGCTACTGTCGCATTGTGCCTCATTTACTCATGTTGGGTCACATATGAGCTACTGCCGCATTGTCCCTCATTTACTCATGTTGGGTCACATATGAGCTACTACCGCATTACGCCTCATTTACTCATGTTAGATCACATATGAGCTACTGTCGCATTATGCCTCATTTACTCATGTTGGGTCACATATGAGCTACTGCCCCATTACGCCTCATTTACTCATGTTGGGTCACATATATGAGCTACTGCCCCATTACGCCTCATTTACTCATGTTAGATCACGTATGAGCTACTGTCGCATTGTGCCTCATTTACTCATGTTGGGTCACATATGAGCTACTGCCCCATTACGCCTCATTTACTCATGTTAGATCACGTATGAGCTACTGTCGCATTGTGCCTCATTTACTCATGTTGGGTCACATATGAGCTACTGCCCCATTACGCCTCATTTACTCATGTTAGATCACATATGAGCTACTGTTGCATTGTGCCTCATTTACTCATGTTGGGTCACATATGAGCTACTGTCGCATTGTGCCTCATTTACTCATATTGGGTCACATATGAGCTACTGTCGCATTGTGCCTCATTTACTCATGTTGGATCACATATGAGCTACTGCCCCATTACGCCTCATTTACTCATGTTAGATCACGTATGAGCTACTGTCGCATTGTGCCTCATTTACTCATGTTGGGTCACATATGAGCTACTGCCCCATTACGCCTCATTTACTCATGTTAGATCACGTATGAGCTACTGTCGCATTGTGCCTCATTTACTCATGTTGGGTCACATATGAGCTACTGCCCCATTACGCCTCATTTACTCATGTTGGATCACGTATGAGCTACTGTTGCATTGTGCCTCATTTACTCATGTTGGGTCACATATGAGCTACTGTCGCATTGTGCCTCATTTACTCATATTGGGTCACATATGAGCTACTGTCGCATTGTGCCTCATTTACTCATGTTAGATCACATATGAGCTACTGCCCCATTACGCCTCATTTACTCATGTTAGATCACGTATGAGCTACTGTCGCATTGTGCCTCATTTACTCATGTTGGGTCACATATGAGCTACTGCCCCATTACGCCTCATTTACTCATGTTAGATCACGTATGAGCTACTGTCGCATTGTGCCTCATTTACTCATGTTGGGTCACATATGAGCTACTGCCCCATTACGCCTCATTTACTCA
The DNA here is from genome assembly GCA_035610835.1 of Ophiura sarsii. Lineage (NCBI taxonomy): Eukaryota > Metazoa > Echinodermata > Ophiuroidea > Amphilepidida > Ophiuridae > Ophiura > Ophiura sarsii. The sequence goes on along the minus strand of CM069458.1, from coordinate 57,499,424 downwards.
TGTTGGATCACGTATGAGCTACTGTTGCATTGTGCCTCATTTACTCATGTTGGGTCACATATGAGCTACTGTCGCATTGTGCCTCATTTACTCATGTTAGATCACGTATGAGCTACTGTCGCATTGTGCCTCATTTACTCATATTGGGTCACATATGAGCTACTGTCGCATTGTGCCTCATTTACTCATGTTAGATCACGTATGAGCTACTGTCGCATTGTACCTCATTTACTCATATTGGGTCACATATGAGCTACTGTTGCATTGTGCCTCATTTACTCATGTTGGTCGCATAATCAGCTACTGCCACACTGTGCCTCGTTTACTCATGTTGGGTCACATATAAGCTTATTTATATTTAAGAGCACATGTGTGACATGATCAAAATAAGTCAAATTCAGAACAAGTCTTAATTTTGATCTTTGATAAATTTGGTATATAACCTAATCAAATTCATGAAAATAAAGAGATTTTGAGGTATTTAATTTTCATTTACTCCATTGATTTATTAACAAAAACAAAACTTTAACTGCCCATAACTTGACAATTTATATTTGAAGTTTTGAGACAAAGTGATTTTTAATCATCTGTCAACTTTGGTTTGGAATATGATATGACGTTGACTTTGGTACCGAAATGTCCCTTAACATACTTATTACCATGATATCAATAAGTCAATATTCGTATTACCCTCATTGTGCCTCATTTACTTGTGTTGGGTCACATATGAACTACTGCCATTTCATCCCTCATTTACTAGCTTCTGCCATGGTTGTCCCTCATTTACTCATGTTAGGTCACATATGAGCTAGTGCCTCATTTACTCATGTTTGATCACATATGAGCTACTGCCATGTTGTCCCTTATTTACTCATGTTGGATCACATATGAGCTACTGTCGCATTGTGCCTCATTTACTCATGTTGGATCACATATGAGCTACTGTCGCATTGTGTCTCATTTACTCATGTTGGGTCACATATGAGCTACTGTCGCATTGTCCCTCATTTACTTGTGTTGGGTCACATATGAGCTACTGCCGCATTGTGCCTCATTTACTCATGTTGGGTCACATATGAGCTACTGTCGTATTGTGCCTCATTTACTCATATTGGGTCACATATGAGCTACTGTCGCATTGTGCCTCATTTACTCATATTGGGTCACATATGAGCTACTGCCGCATTGTGCCTCATTTACTCATGTTGGATCACATATGAGCTACTGTCGCATTGTGTCTCATTTACTCATGTTGGGTCACATATGAGCTACTGTCGCATTGTCCCTCATTTACTTGTGTTGGGTCACATATGAGCTACTGTCGCATTGTGCCTCATTTACTCATGTTGGGTCACATATGAGCTACTGTCGCATTGTGCCTCATTTACTCATGTTGGGTCACATATGAGCTACTACCGCATTGTGCCTCATTTACTCATATTGGGTCACATATGAGCTACTGCCGCATTGTGCCTCATTTACTCATGTTGGATCACATATGAGCTACTGTCGCATTGTGTCTCATTTACTCATGTTGGGTCACATATGAGCTACTGTCGCATTGTCTCTCATTTACTTGTGTTGGGTCACATATGAGCTACTGTCGCATTGTGCCTCATTTACTCATATTGGGTCACATATGAGCTACTGTCGCATTGTGCCTCATTTACTCATGTTGGGTCACATATGAGCTACTGTCGTATTGTGCCTCATTTACTCATATTGGGTCACATATGAGCTACTGTCGCATTGTGCCTCATTTACTCATGTTGGGTCACATATGAGCTACTGTCGCATTGTACCTCATTTACTCATGTTGGATCACATATGAGCTACTGCCGCATTGTGCCTCATTTACTCATGTTGGATCACATATGAGCTACTGTCGCATTGTGTCTCATTTACTCGTGTTGGGTCACATATGAGCTACTGTCGCATTGTGTCTCATTTACTCATGTTGGATCACATATGAGCTACTACCGCATTGTACCTCATTTACTCATGTTGGATCACATATGAGCTACTGTCGCATTGTGCCTCATTTACTCATGTTGGATCACGTATGAGCTACTGTCGCATTGTGCCTCATTTACTCATGTTGGGTCACATATGAGCTACTACCGCATTGTGCCTCATTTACTCATGTTGGGTCACATATATTTGAGCTTCTGTCGCATTGCGCCTCATTTACTCATGTTGGGTCACATATGAGCTACTACCACATTGTGCCTTATTTACTCATGTTGGGTCACGTATGAGCTACTGCCGCATTGTGCCTCATTTACTCATGTTGGGTCACGTATGAGCTACTGCCGCATTGTGCCTCATTTACTCATGTTGGATCACATATGAGCTACTGTCGCATTGTGTCTCATTTACTCATGTTGGGTCACATATGAGCTACTGTCGCATTGTCCCTCATTTACTTGTGTTGGGTCACATATGAGCTACTGTCGCATTGTGCCTCATTTACTCATGTTGGGTCACATATGAGCTACTGTCGTATTGTGCCTCATTTACTCATATTGGGTCACATATGAGCTACTGTCGCATTGTGCCTCATTTACTCATGTTGGGTCACATATGAGCTACTGTCGCATTGTACCTCATTTACTCATGTTGGATCACATATGAGCTACTGCCGCATTGTGCCTCATTTACTCATGTTGGATCACATATGAGCTACTGTCGCATTGTGTCTCATTTACTCGTGTTGGGTCACATATGAGCTACTGTCGCATTGTGTCTCATTTACTCATGTTGGATCACATATGAGCTACTACCGCATTGTACCTCATTTACTCATGTTGGATCACATATGAGCTACTGTCGCATTGTGCCTCATTTACTCATATTGGGTCACATATGAGCTACTGTCGCATTGTGTCTCATTTACTCATGTTGGGTCACATATGAGCTACTGTCGCATTGCGCCTCATTTACTCATGTTGGATCACATATGAGCTTCTGTCGCATTGCGCCTCATTTACTCATGTTGGGTCACATATGAGCTACTACCGCATTGTGCCTCATTTACTCATGTTGGGTCACATATGAGCTACTGTTGCATTGTGCCTCATTTACTCATGTTGGGTCACATATGAGCTACTGTCGCATTGCGCCTCATTTACTCATGTTGGGTCACATATGAGCTACTACCGCATTGTGCCTCATTTACTCATGTTGGATCACATATGAGCTACTGTCGCATTGTGCCTCATTTACTCATATTGGGTCACATATATTTGAGCTTCTGTCGCATTGCGCCTCATTTACTCATGTTGGGTCACATATGAGCTACTATCGCATTGTGTCTCATTTCCTCATGTTGGGTCACATATGAGCTACTGTCGCATTGCGCCTCATTTACTCATGTTGGATAATATATGAGCTACTGTCGCATTGTGCCTCATTTACTCATGTTGGATAATATATGAGCTACTACCACATTGTGCCTCATTTACTCATGTTGGGTCACATATATTTGAGCTTCTGTCGCATTGCGCCTCATTTACTCATGTTGGGTCACATATGAGCTACTACCACATTGTGCCTCATTTACTCATGTTGGGTCACATATGAGCTACTGCCGCATTGCGCCTCATTTACTCATGTTGGGTCACATATGAGCTACTGTCGCATTATGCCTCATTTACTCATGTTGGGTCACATATGAGCTACTACCACATTGTGCCTCATTTACTCATGTTGGGTCACATATGAGCTACTGCCGCATTGCGCCTCATTTACTCATGTTGGGTCACATATGAGCTACTGTCGCATTGCGCCTCATTTACTCATGTTGGGTCACATATGAGCTACTACCACATTGTGCCTCATTTACTCATGTTGGGTCACATATGAGCTACTGCCGCATTGCGCCTCATTTACTCATGTTGGGTCACATATGAGCTACTGCCGCATTGCGCCTCATTTACTCATGTTGGGTCACATATGAGCTACTGTCGCATTATGCCTCATTTACTCATATTGGATCACATATGAGCTACTACCACATTGTGCCTCATTTACTCATGTTGGGTCACATATGAGCTACTGTCGCATTATGCCTCATTTACTCATGTTGGGTCACATATGAGCTACTACCGCATTGTACCTCATTTACTTGTGTTGGGTCACATATGAGCTACTACCACATTGTGCCTCATTTACTCATGTTGGATCACATATGAGCTACTACCACATTGTGCCTCATTTACTCATGTTGGGTCACATATGAGCTACTGCCGCATTGTGCCTCATTTACTCATGTTAGATCACGTATGAGCTACTGTCGCATTGTGCCTCATTTACTCATGTTGGGTCACATATGAGCTACTGCCCCATTACGCCTCATTTACTCATGTTAGATCACATATGAGCTACTGTTGCATTGTGCCTCATTTACTCATGTTGGGTCACATATGAGCTACTGTCGCATTGTGCCTCATTTACTCATATTGGGTCACATATGAGCTACTGTCGCATTGTGCCTCATTTACTCATGTTGGATCACATATGAGCTACTGCCCCATTACGCCTCATTTACTCATGTTAGATCACGTATGAGCTACTGTCGCATTGTGCCTCATTTACTCATGTTGGGTCACATATGAGCTACTGCCCCATTACGCCTCATTTACTCATGTTAGATCACGTATGAGCTACTGTCGCATTGTGCCTCATTTACTCATGTTGGGTCACATATGAGCTACTGCCCCATTACGCCTCATTTACTCATGTTGGATCACGTATGAGCTACTGTTGCATTGTGCCTCATTTACTCATGTTGGGTCACATATGAGCTACTGTCGCATTGTGCCTCATTTACTCATATTGGGTCACATATGAGCTACTGTCGCATTGTGCCTCATTTACTCATGTTAGATCACATATGAGCTACTGCCCCATTACGCCTCATTTACTCATGTTAGATCACGTATGAGCTACTGTCGCATTGTGCCTCATTTACTCATGTTGGGTCACATATGAGCTACTGCCCCATTACGCCTCATTTACTCATGTTAGATCACGTATGAGCTACTGTCGCATTGTGCCTCATTTACTCATGTTGGGTCACATATGAGCTACTGCCCCATTACGCCTCATTTACTCATGTTGGATCACGTATGAGCTACTGTTGCATTGTGCCTCATTTACTCATGTTGGGTCACATATGAGCTACTGTCGCATTGTGCCTCATTTACTCATGTTAGATCACGTATGAGCTACTGTCGCATTGTACCTCATTTACTCATATTGGGTCACATATGAGCTACTGTTGCATTGTGCCTCATTTACTCATGTTGGTCGCATAATCAGCTACTGCCACACTGTGCCTCGTTTACTCATGTTGGGTCACATATAAGCTTATTTATATTTAAGAGCACATGTGTGACATGATCAAAATAAGTCAAATTCAGAACAAGTCTTAATTTTGATCTTTGATAAATTTTGTATATAACCTAATCAAATTCATGAAAATAAAGAGATTTTGAGGTATTTAATTTTCATTTACTCCATTGATTTATTAACAAAAACAAAACTTTAACTGCCCATAACTTGACAATTTATATTTGAAGTTTTGAGACAAAGTGATTTTTAATCATCTGTCAACTTTGGTTTGGAATATGATATGACGTTGACTTTGGTACCGAAATGTCCCTTAACATACTTATTACCATGATATCAATAAGTCAATATTCGTATTACCCTCATTGTGCCTCATTTACTTGTGTTGGGTCACATATGAACTACTTCCATTTCATCCCTCATTTACTAGCTTCTGCCATGGTTGTCCCTCATTTACTCATGTTAGGTCACATATGAGCTAGTGCCTCATTTACTCATGTTTGATCACATATGAGCTACTGCCATGTTGTCCCTTATTTACTCATGTTGGATCACATATGAGCTACTGTCGCATTGTGCCTCATTTACTCATGTTGGATCACATATGAGCTACTGTCGCATTGTGTCTCATTTACTCATGTTGGGTCACATATGAGCTACTGTCGCATTGTCCCTCATTTACTTGTGTTGGGTCACATATGAGCTACTGCCGCATTGTGCCTCATTTACTCATGTTGGGTCACATATGAGCTACTGTCGTATTGTGCCTCATTTACTCATATTGGGTCACATATGAGCTACTGTCGCATTGTGCCTCATTTACTCATATTGGGTCACATATGAGCTACTGCCGCATTGTGCCTCATTTACTCATGTTGGATCACATATGAGCTACTGTCGCATTGTGTCTCATTTACTCATGTTGGGTCACATATGAGCTACTGTCGCATTGTCCCTCATTTACTTGTGTTGGGTCACATATGAGCTACTGTCGCATTGTGCCTCATTTACTCATGTTGGGTCACATATGAGCTACTGTCGCATTGTGCCTCATTTACTCATGTTGGGTCACATATGAGCTACTACCGCATTGTGCCTCATTTACTCATATTGGGTCACATATGAGCTACTGCCGCATTGTGCCTCATTTACTCATGTTGGATCACATATGAGCTACTGTCGCATTGTGTCTCATTTACTCATGTTGGGTCACATATGAGCTACTGTCGCATTGTCCCTCATTTACTTGTGTTGGGTCACATATGAGCTACTGTCGCATTGTGCCTCATTTACTCATATTGGGTCACATATGAGCTACTGTCGCATTGTGCCTCATTTACTCATGTTGGGTCACATATGAGCTACTGTCGTATTGTGCCTCATTTACTCATATTGGGTCACATATGAGCTACTGTCGCATTGTGCCTCATTTACTCATGTTGGGTCACATATGAGCTACTGTCGCATTGTACCTCATTTACTCATGTTGGATCACATATGAGCTACTGCCGCATTGTGCCTCATTTACTCATGTTGGATCACATATGAGCTACTGTCGCATTGTGTCTCATTTACTCGTGTTGGGTCACATATGAGCTACTGTCGCATTGTGTCTCATTTACTCATGTTGGATCACATATGAGCTACTACCGCATTGTACCTCATTTACTCATGTTGGATCACATATGAGCTACTGTCGCATTGTGCCTCATTTACTCATGTTGGATCACGTATGAGCTACTGTCGCATTGTGCCTCATTTACTCATGTTGGGTCACATATGAGCTACTACCGCATTGTGCCTCATTTACTCATGTTGGGTCACATATATTTGAGCTTCTGTCGCATTGCGCCTCATTTACTCATGTTGGGTCACGTATGAGCTACTACCACATTGTGCCTTATTTACTCATGTTGGGTCACGTATGAGCTACTGCCGCATTGTGCCTCATTTACTCATGTTGGGTCACGTATGAGCTACTGCCGCATTGTGCCTCATTTACTCATGTTGGATCACATATGAGCTACTGTCGCATTGTGTCTCATTTACTCATGTTGGGTCACATATGAGCTACTGTCGCATTGTCCCTCATTTACTTGTGTTGGGTCACATATGAGCTACTGTCGCATTGTGCCTCATTTACTCATGTTGGGTCACATATGAGCTACTGACGTATTGTGCCTCATTTACTCATATTGGGTCACATATGAGCTACTGTCGCATTGTGCCTCATTTATTCATGTTGGGTCACATATGAGCTACTGTCGCATTGTACCTCATTTACTCATGTTGGATCACATATGAGCTACTGCCGCATTGTGCCTCATTTACTCATGTTGGATCACATATGAGCTACTGTCGCATTGTGTCTCATTTACTCGTGTTGGGTCACATATGAGCTACTGTCGCATTGTGTCTCATTTACTCATGTTGGATCACATATGAGCTACTACCGCATTGTACCTCATTTACTCATGTTGGATCACATATGAGCTACTGTCGCATTGTGCCTCATTTACTCATATTGGGTCACATATGAGCTACTGTCGCATTGTGTCTCATTTACTCATGTTGGGTCACATATGAGCTACTGTCGCATTGCGCCTCATTTACTCATGTTGGATCACATATGAGCTTCTGTCGCATTGCGCCTCATTTACTCATGTTGGGTCACATATGAGCTACTACCGCATTGTGCCTCATTTACTCATGTTGGGTCACATATGAGCTACTGTTGCATTGTGCCTCATTTACTCATGTTGGGTCACATATGAGCTACTGTGGCATTGCGCCTCATTTACTCATGTTGGGTCACATATGAGCTACTACCGCATTGTGCCTCATTTACTCATGTTGGGTCACATATGAGCTACTACCGCATTGTGCCTCATTTACTCATGTTGGGTCACATATATTTGAGCTTCTGTCGCATTGCGCCTCATTTACTCATGTTGGGTCACATATGAGCTACTATCGCATTGTGTCTCATTTCCTCATGTTGGGTCACATATGAGCTACTGTCGCATTGCGCCTCATTTACTCATGTTGGATAATATATGAGCTACTGTCGCATTGTGCCTCATTTACTCATGTTGGATAATATATGAGCTACTACCACATTGTGCCTCATTTACTCATGTTGGGTCACATATATTTGAGCTTCTGTCGCATTGCGCCTCATTTACTCATGTTAGATCACGTATGAGCTACTGTCGCATTGTGCCTCATTTACTCATGTTGGGTCACATATGAGCTACTGCCCCATTACGCCTCATTTACTCATGTTGGATCACGTATGAGCTACTGTTGCATTGTGCCTCATTTACTCATGTTGGGTCACATATGAGCTACTGTCGCATTGTGCCTCATTTACTCATGTTAGATCACGTATGAGCTACTGTCGCATTGTGCCTCATTTACTCATATTGGGTCACATATGAGCTACTGTCGCATTGTGCCTCATTTACTCATGTTAGATCACGTATGAGCTACTGTCGCATTGTACCTCATTTACTCATATTGGGTCACATATGAGCTACTGTTGCATTGTGCCTCATTTACTCATGTTGGTCGCATAATCAGCTACTGCCACACTGTGCCTCGTTTACTCATGTTGGGTCACATATAAGCTTATTTATATTTAAGAGCACATGTGTGACATGATCAAAATAAGTCAAATTCAGAACAAGTCTTAATTTTGATCTTTGATAAATTTTGTATATAACCTAATCAAATTCATGAAAATAAAGAGATTTTGAGGTATTTAATTTTCATTTACTCCATTGATTTATTAACAAAAACAAAACTTTAACTGCCCATAACTTGACAATTTATATTTGAAGTTTTGAGACAAAGTGATTTTTAATCATCTGTCAACTTTGGTTTGGAATATGATATGACGTTGACTTTGGTACCGAAATGTCCCTTAACATACTTATTACCATGATATCAATAAGTCAATATTCGTATTACCCTCATTGTGCCTCATTTACTTGTGTTGGGTCACATATGAACTACTTCCATTTCATCCCTCATTTACTAGCTTCTGCCATGGTTGTCCCTCATTTACTCATGTTAGGTCACATATGAGCTAGTGCCTCATTTACTCATGTTTGATCACATATGAGCTACTGCCATGTTGTCCCTTATTTACTCATGTTGGATCACATATGAGCTACTGTCGCATTGTGCCTCATTTACTCATGTTGGATCACATATGAGCTACTGTCGCATTGTGTCTCATTTACTCATGTTGGGTCACATATGAGCTACTGTCGCATTGTCCCTCATTTACTTGTGTTGGGTCACATATGAGCTACTGCCGCATTGTGCCTCATTTACTCATGTTGGGTCACATATGAGCTACTGTCGTATTGTGCCTCATTTACTCATATTGGGTCACATATGAGCTACTGTCGCATTGTGCCTCATTTACTCATATTGGGTCACATATGAGCTACTGCCGCATTGTGCCTCATTTACTCATGTTGGATCACATATGAGCTACTGTCGCATTGTGTCTCATTTACTCATGTTGGGTCACATATGAGCTACTGTCGCATTGTCCCTCATTTACTTGTGTTGGGTCACATATGAGCTACTGTCGCATTGTGCCTCATTTACTCATGTTGGGTCACATATGAGCTACTGTCGCATTGTGCCTCATTTACTCATGTTGGGTCACATATGAGCTACTACCGCATTGTGCCTCATTTACTCATATTGGGTCACATATGAGCTACTGCCGCATTGTGCCTCATTTACTCATGTTGGATCACATATGAGCTACTGTCGCATTGTGTCTCATTTACTCATGTTGGGTCACATATGAGCTACTGTCGCATTGTCCCTCATTTACTTGTGTTGGGTCACATATGAGCTACTGTCGCATTGTGCCTCATTTACTCATATTGGGTCACATATGAGCTACTGTCGCATTGTGCCTCATTTACTCATGTTGGGTCACATATGAGCTACTGTCGTATTGTGCCTCATTTACTCATATTGGGTCACATATGAGCTACTGTCGCATTGTGCCTCATTTACTCATGTTGGGTCACATATGAGCTACTGTCGCATTGTACCTCATTTACTCATGTTGGATCACATATGAGCTACTGCCGCATTGTGCCTCATTTACTCATGTTGGATCACATATGAGCTACTGTCGCATTGTGTCTCATTTACTCGTGTTGGGTCACATATGAGCTACTGTCGCATTGTGTCTCATTTACTCATGTTGGATCACATATGAGCTACTACCGCATTGTACCTCATTTACTCATGTTGGATCACATATGAGCTACTGTCGCATTGTGCCTCATTTACTCATGTTGGATCACGTATGAGCTACTGTCGCATTGTGCCTCATTTACTCATGTTGGGTCACATATGAGCTACTACCGCATTGTGCCTCATTTACTCATGTTGGGTCACATATATTTGAGCTTCTGTCGCATTGCGCCTCATTTACTCATGTTGGGTCACGTATGAGCTACTACCACATTGTGCCTTATTTACTCATGTTGGGTCACGTATGAGCTACTGCCGCATTGTGCCTCATTTACTCATGTTGGGTCACGTATGAGCTACTGCCGCATTGTGCCTCATTTACTCATGTTGGATCACATATGAGCTACTGTCGCATTGTGTCTCATTTACTCATGTTGGGTCACATATGAGCTACTGTCGCATTGTCCCGCATTTACTTGTGTTGGGTCACATATGAGCTACTGTCGCATTGTGCCTCATTTACTCATGTTGGGTCACATATGAGCTACTGACGTATTGTGCCTCATTTACGCATATTGGGTCACATATGAGCTACTGTCGCATTGTGCCTCATTTACTCATGTTGGGTCACATATGAGCTACTGTCGCATTGTACCTCATTTACTCATGTTGGATCACATATGAGCTACTGCCGCATTGTGCCTCATTTACTCATGTTGGATCACATATGAGCTACTGTCGCATTGTGTCTCATTTACTCGTGTTGGGTCACATATGAGCTACTGTCGCATTGTGTCTCATTTACTCATGTTGGATCACATATGAGCTACTACCGCATTGTACCTCATTTACTCATGTTGGATCACATATGAGCTACTGTCGCATTGTGCCTCATTTACTCATATTGGGTCACATATGAGCTACTGTCGCATTGTGTCTCATTTACTCATGTTGGGTCACATATGAGCTACTGTCGCATTGCGCCTCATTTACTCATGTTGGATCACATATGAGCTTCTGTCGCATTGCGCCTCATTTACTCATGTTGGGTCACATATGAGCTACTACCGCATTGTGCCTCATTTACTCATGTTGGGTCACATATGAGCTACTGTTGCATTGTGCCTCATTTACTCATGTTGGGTCACATATGAGCTACTGTGGCATTGCGCCTCATTTACTCATGTTGGGTCACATATGAGCTACTACCGCATTGTGCCTCATTTACTCATGTTGGGTCACATATGAGCTACTACCGCATTGTGCCTCATTTACTCATGTTGGGTCACATATATTTGAGCTTCTGTCGCATTGCGCCTCATTTACTCATGTTGGGTCACATATGAGCTACTATCGCATTGTGTCTCATTTCCTCATGTTGGGTCACATATGAGCTACTGTCGCATTGCGCCTCATTTACTCATGTTGGATAATATATGAGCTACTGTCGCATTGTGCCTCATTTACTCATGTTGGATAATATATGAGCTACTACCACATTGTGCCTCATTTACTCATGTTGGGTCACATATATTTGAGCTTCTGTCGCATTGCGCCTCATTTACTCATGTTGGGTCACATATGAGCTACTACCACATTGTGCCTCATTTACTCATGTTGGGTCACATATGAGCTACTGCCGCATTGCGCCTCATTTACTCATGTTGGGTCACATATGAGCTACTGTCGCATTATGCCTCATTTACTCATGTTGGGTCACATATGAGCTACTACCACATTGTGCCTCATTTACTCATGTTGGGTCACATATGAGCTACTGCCGCATTGCGCCTCATTTACTCATGTTGGGTCACATATGAGCTACTGTCGCATTGCGCCTCATTTACTCATGTTGGGTCACATATGAGCTACTACCACATTGTGCCTCATTTACTCATGTTGGGTCACATATGAGCTACTGCCGCATTGCGCCTCATTTACTCATGTTGGGTCACATATGAGCTACTGCCGCATTGCGCCTCATTTACTCATGTTGGGTCACATATGAGCTACTGTCGCATTATGCCTCATTTACTCATATTGGATCACATATGAGCTACTACCACATTGTGCCTCATTTACTCATGTTGGGTCACATATGAGCTACTGTCGCATTATGCCTCATTTACTCATGTTGGGTCACATGAGCTACTACCGCATTGTACCTCATTTACTTGTGTTGGGTCACATATGAGCTACTACCACATTGTGCCTCATTTACTCATGTTGGATCACATATGAGCTACTACCACATTGTGCCTCATTTACTCATGTTGGGTCACATATGAGCTACTGCCGCATTGTGCCTCATTTACTCATATTGGGTCACATATGAGCTACTGTCGCATTGTGTCTCATTTACTCGTGTTGGGTCACATATGAGCTACTACCGCATTGTGCCTCATTTACTCGTGTTGGGTCACATATGAGCTACTGTCGCATTGCGCCTCATTTACTCATGTTGGGTCACGTATGAGCTACTGCCGCATTGTGCCTCATTTACTCATGTTGGGTCACATATGAGCTACTACCGCATTGTACCTCATTTACTCATGTTGGATCACATATGAGCTACTACCACATTGTGCCTCATTTACTCATGTTAGATCACGTATGAGCTACTGTCGCATTGTGCCTCATTTACTCATGTTGGGTCACATATGAGCTACTACCACATTGTGCCTCATTTACTCATGTTGGGTCACATATGAGCTACTACCACATTGTGCCTCATTTACTCATGTTGGGTCACATATTAACATTTAGTATTTATGATATGGTCTTATTTAATTGAAGCATTTTTTTTTTTTTTTTTTTTTCATTGTTGGGGAAAATGTCATGTGTGATGTTTAATATTGAAATAGATTACAAGACACAAATTGACAAAATCTTGTGATCTGCTTTTGAACTCTTGTGACAATGTCACATATTATTTGTGACAATGTCACATATTCAATGTCATCAGACTTTTCAAGCCAGGACCGAAAATAGGCGATTTGCAGATAAAAGAACATCTGGAAATTGTGCAAATAAGTTTGATATTTTACCCCAAAATATCTTCTATATATAAGGCCATGGTAATGAAAGTCTTAGATTTGCGTCCACCGCCCGCATGGTCCAAAACCTCCCGCATGAAAAACTCATTATTTAAGAAAATTTTCATTATTCGCGTAAAAACACAAAAATCCCAACGTTTCCTGCTTTGTGAGTCGTCAGTCAGCGAAAGAACGATGTTTTCAGTCACTTCGTTCAACGCTGGCGATCGCGATCAAGCCGCCATCTTGGATTTGAGCCATCTATTGTCGAAAATGTGTTTTCAACACATTTTCGACAATAGATGGCGCCCTTCCCTGCGGGAAATCCAGGAAATCGTGCTTGGGTAGGATAATGAATAATGAGTAATGAAAAACGGCCGCATGTGATTTGAAAAATGCCCGGACACAAATCTAAGACTTTCATTACCATGGCCTAAGTCAAGAAACCTATTATGTGTGGAACATTTTCTCAGAGCACACAATACACACACACAATTAATTACCCCCCCCCCCCCCAAGTAATTAGCCTTTGTAATTAAATTTGCCTTCTCTTTCCTTATCCCTAATTACTTTTCAGCATCGCTCATATGCCAATTAAACAAATAGATAAAGTAAGGCAGCTTCCTCCCTTAATATGACTATTGCTCTGAAAACAACACGCTTCACCAGTGTCACCTTTAGTGATAAAATGCTTATTAGGAAGGGAATGGGTTGAGAAACTCTATTTTCCAGATATAAATGATCAACCACAATAACCTAGTAAAACCTATTTTAGAGGCCAGTAAATGCTGTAATGCCATATTTCACCTAAAATAGTGGTTAAATAGGATTACTTATTTAAGCACTGCAGCAGCCCCAAAAGCCTAAAATGTGTTTGATATGAAAAAAGAAAAGTCTCTTATAAACTTTAAATCAACCTAAATATCTGTTTATATTTATTTTTTAAATGATACCAAAAATAGGATTTAGATATATTGTTTTAAATCCTACAGCTTTTTAGGGGAGATATTAATGGTGATGTAGCTGTGCAATATCAAGGTGTATTAATAAGTTCATATAGAACAAGGTATCTGTTAGTCATTTCCTAATTAATGCAACATAACTTGATCTCAAAAGACAACCTAAAGATCCATTGCTCATATACATGCAAACAAATTTCATTTTTTCAATCAATCATCATCAATTTGACGCTACTCAGAATCAAACATTGATTTTTTTCATCATGCATGTTTCAAAAGTATAGACTTATATTGTTGGGTTCCACACTAATCTAAAATATGCATATAAGCTGGACGCAAATATGATTTTTACTTGACATGTTTTCCATCCAGGCTTTATATAGATTCTCAGGTTCAAATTCTGAAAGAAGGTTTGAACTAAGACTAAACCTCTGCCTAAACCTAGTGTATCCTCTTAGCCATATGCCCAAAGGTGGCCTTGGTTAAATCATGGCCCAATTATAGTAAGATACAGCAAAACAAACCTGAATGGAGGTCTAACTTGAGGCCTTTTAAGAGGTAGGTTTACACCTGGACTAATTTGTCCAGAGCTTGAAATAACCCTAACTCCCGAGGCACCTTTTTCAACGAATTTTTTTTCGTGACCAAAGAGCGAGGGGGAAAAGGGCCCCCGGGGCTCGAACCCCGGACCTCTGGGTTCAGAGGCAGACGATCTACCGCTAGGCCACAAGGGTCAACCATACATGGCTCGGTATACCTCGCCATGTATATACCCTGGGGCCATTATTTCATCGAAAAACTGCCGAGCCGGGTGACACAAGCACACCGCATCGTAGTAATTCATAGTACTCAAGAGTATTAGGGTTAAGCCATCTGGCTTAACCCTAATACTCTTGAGTAAGTTAGGTCAACTTTGGGAATATGAACCTTAGAATTCAAACCTGACCTGCTGAAGTCCTAATTAATGAGCCTTTTCAAACTAAGCCACCAATCAATCTTTGGATAATCAATCGTCATTATAAAGTGGAATGTTATTCAGCTGCTTTAAAAAGCATGCAACATTCAATGGATCTGTTATTATTGTATTCAATCAGAGATGTGGACCCTTGTAGGTGATTAATTTGTTGGTAGTGACATAAATTACTAATAAACAATCCATCCTCAAGAGATTGATCTTCAAGGTGCATTGGTGGTATGAAAATGCTTAGTGATCCATTTAATTTATTGTTATTGTTTATTTTTATTTATTTTTTGTTCTTGCAGGGATCAGGTGACACATCAGGTGGTTGTGGTTGCCGTGTCAATGGAAAGAAATGTCATCCTAATTGCGGCAACTGCCACTAAAGCAATATAAGTCCAGAGATTTATGACAAAATGCTTGATCTGGAAACGGAAAAAAGGCATTGCCATAGTGATAAGACTCCCATGTTTGGTGTAAAATTACCACTTCAGCCTTTTTTCACTTCAACAGAAACAAAACTGTTCGTCCTGTTTCAATTTGTATGACATCATGACGAACGACTTAAGTTACAAATATTTGCATGTTTGTAATGACTTGAAACAAATTTGTTATATAAAGTTACATGTTAACTTTACTAGTTATAATGTTGCTAGATATATAATACATTTGCTATTTAGGTTCTTGTGAAAATGATGTTAATAAGAATGAGGAGCTATACCTACGACAAAATGTTGATGATAAGGAATAATGGGTAAATTACAGTCACTATTTTATGGAAATTAGCGCTTGGTTACAAAAATATTTATCTATCTCTGAGGTCCATCATTATTTTCTTTAATTTATCCTTACACAAAATTTGAAGGTATGAAGGAAATAGAGGGACAAGTTATGAGCGTATTTGTAATTTTTCTAAATCAATCTTTAATTTTCTCAATTGCTCTTTTGATTATGTGATCAGCTGCCACTGGTTGCTTCTACAAGTACAGACTTGAATGCCTACCTAAACGCATGCGATGAAATACCTGCACTGTTCAATTATAAATATATACAAATGAATATTAGGCCAAACAATAAATTCAGTTGTTTGCCCAATGCAACAAACTGCACTCCGTGTTGAATACTTGCAATCAACAATCAATCAACAACATCAACAAATTTTCTTATTTATTTTATTTTATTTTATTAATATTATTTATTTATTATTTTTATTTTTTATATTATATTTATTATTATTATTATTTTTATTTTTTTCTTCATTTATTTATTCATTTATTTACAGGGTGTATAAACAAATTGCAACATTTTTTGTCAAGTTCTGTATCCTTCAGGCAAATCAAATATCGCTCTGAAAAGTAGATATAATGTTAGAGCTATGTCTTGGCTATCACATAGTCAAATTCTGGATATAAGTAGACCGCCTGAAAACACTCTTATTTTTATCCTGCAAACCTGATTTTAATAACTAATTTTACTCAATTAACTAGAATCGAACTCATCATTCTGAGAAGTAAATTAAATGTTAAAGATGTGTCTTGGCTATCTCATTATCAAATCTGGCAAACTGGCAAATCTGGCTGATAACTAATGATGCAGCTTGAAAATCCAAATTAAAATAGTCTGTATGCAAATCTTCTATCTTAATGTAATAAATAAAACGTTTCAGTATTATTAAAATAAATAAACAAATGTAGTAGCCCAGTAAAGGTGGACATTGACTGTCCTGCATTAATCATTCACTGTTAGAATATTTTGATGGTGATATTATGGTTCTGCTTGACACTCAAAATGCTGTTCTTTTGTCAAGTTGTTAAGTACTGCATTACGTGTCATTTGTGTGCGCCTTATTCCCTAAACAGCGTTGATGATGCGGTTCCTCAGATCTTGGAGATTAGTAGGTGGTGTCTGGAAGACTTTAGACTTAAAACATAACCCTAAAAGAAAAGGTTTAACGGTGTAAGTTCTGGGGAGTGAGCAGGCCAGTCCGTAGTATGGCGGACAAGAAAATCAGGTATGCAGCATGAACGATGTAATTTGTGTTTTCAAGCAGTCTACTTATATCCATATAATCTCAACGGTTGTATGATTGGTACAGCTGTAATTTGACTATGTGATAGCCAAGACATAGCTCTAACAGGATATCTACTTTGCAGCGCGATATGTGATTTGCTGTAAGGGTACATTACTCGCCAAGAAGTGTTGCATTTTTTTTGATACACCCTGTATTGAATTATTTATTCATTTGTTTTACTTTCCAATGTATTAAAGTTAATTCATACACTCTTAATAGTTTCTAACCAATCAGAAAGCGGGAAACAAACTATGCGGAGTGCATTGAAAGTGTCTAATTGCACTATGTACATTCACTTATCACACACATATTTTGATTTGTTGTTCACACAGCACAGGTTCACCATTATTACTGCGGGTGACACCAAACTTGTTGACAAATTTTGAATTGTTTTTAATTATTTTATAGAGAGTAAAAGTATGCACGAATTGGACATTTTGATTAGTATTGTCATGAATTAGGTCAATACATGTGTATGTTCTGTTTCTGGCAAAAATGAGAAAAATTGATGCACTTGACAAATATTGATTTTGCTCACATTAGCACTCCCCCTAAAGGGTCATGCTAGTATTATTCACATCAGCGCGCATTCATTAATTGCTCTCATTTTCTCAAACAACACACACATTTATTGACCTATAAACACACTATTGTTTTCATTGGCCTAAAAGCTATTTAGACACTTGAAATTTTAGAATTTGATTTGGCTCCTCCAAGAACATTTTGTATAGCAATTGTACTTTGTGTAAACTCTAGGAAGAGGTCTATAAAGGGCATTGACCTTTACAAGCAAAAAGTTATGTGATGACCCGTTGTTGGTAGCTGACATAAGTGTTGTAGCAGAGATTGATAGCATCCATTTCCTGAAATGCATGACGTCAATAATGATTGCCATCATAGATGGTTTGTTGATAGCATGGTACTGAGTAAAAACAGGTGCTATTTGTAATTAGATATTTCAATATGTGTATTTAATTTATTGTGTGTTTAAAAATTATTCTACTGGTGACTGCTTTGTGGCCACATATGGCATGTAAACAGTACAAGGGGATTGAAAATTAATGTTGTGATTTTGTAGCTTAAACATTTTCATTAATAAAAATGTAATAAGATAAATCCAATGGATGCAGGAACAAAACACACCAAGGATCAGAAAACTGATACAAGAGGATATCTCGAAAATGTAAAATGCAAAGAATAAAAGCAAGATATACCAACTTGTTTGGGGAAACAAGCAAGAACAAGGGAAAGCGATAAAGCAATGAAATATACCAAGGCAAGCAATGTGAATTGCTGTGAACTAAAAACAAATAACAATAAAACAACACAAATCACATAGGACCTGTTTCAAGTGGATATACCACCCTTCATCTGGACAAATATAAAAACAAATGTATTAAGAACTATAAAGGCGATGGCGGAGTAGACCAGTTCACCGCTATAATAATTACCGCACAATGTAAGTAAGTGATATTGCCTACTAGATGTCCATTGAAGTAACTACTGAACATGGTTTTTTTCTGCCCTTCCATCAGATGTATACATGGTGTCCCAGAATGATTTATACCGATAAAAGGTGCATTTATTTAGCTATAAATACCATTGTTGTTGGTCAAAGTGCTCATAATTCTAATATCTACATATCTAGCCGCCGTAAAAATTGTGTGAGAGAAACTTTATTCTGCTCGGTTGATTTATATCATACTTTCTTAGGCAGTTACAAAGTTCTGACGTTTGGTACATTTTATCAATTGAAATACACTGAAGGTGAAAATAATGCAAGGTTTTCACTGATTTTGTAATTTGAAATATGCAAACAAATAGATCTCTAAATTTGCAAAGTATTGGAAGAGTTACTGGTTATGTTTTATTGTCTCGCCTGATGTAATCAGAAAGAGACTATGTTATCACTCTTTCTGTCCGCCGTATGCCGTATGCCGTATGCCGTATGCCGTATGCCGTCCGCCGTGTGCTAAGAAATACCTTTGTGACGCGATATCTGGAGATCCGTAAGGCCTATCGTGATGGGACTTGGTGGAGGGAAGGGGAGTGGTGCGTTCTGTTGCTGATTGATTTTTCAAGGTCATCGGGGGTCATACAAGGTCATCGGGGTCAAATATGCTTAAAACTTTTGAGACGCGTTGTGACGCGATATCTAGAGATCCGTAAGGCCTATCTTGATGGGACTTGATGTCAGGGAAGGGGGTGGGGTGTTCTTTTGCTGATTAGATTTTCAAGGTCATTGGAGGTCATTCAAGGTCATTGGGGTCAAATATGCGGTCAAATAAGATCCGTAAGGCCGATCTTGATGGGATTTGGTGGAGGGAAGGGGGTGGTGTGTTCTTTTTGCTGATTAAATTTTCAAGGTCATCGGAGGTCATTCAAGGTCATCGGGGGTCAAATATGGGGTCAAATAGATCAGTAAGGCCTATCTTGATGGGATTTGGTGGAGGGAAGAGGGATGGTGTGTTCTTTTGTTGATTAAATTTTCAAGGTCACCAGAGGTCATCGGGGTCAAATATAGGGTCAAATAGATCAGTAAGGCCTATATTGATGAGATTTGGTGGAGGGAAGGGGAGTGGTGTGTTCTTTTTGCTGAATACATTTTCAAGGTCATCAGAGGTCATTCAAGGTCATCGGGGGTCAAATAAGATCCATAAAGCCTATCTTGATTGGATTTGGTGGAGGGAAGGGGGATGGTGTGTTCTTTTTGTTCTTAATTTTTCGGGGTCATCGGGGGTCAAATATGGGGTCAAATAGATCAGTAAGGCCTATCTTGATGGGATTTGGTGGACGGAAGAGGGATGGTGTGTTCTTTTTGTTGATTAATTTTTCGGGGTCATTGGGGGTCAAATATGGGGTCAAATAGATCAGTAAGGCCTATCTTGATGGGATTTGGTGGAGGAAAGGGGGGTGGTGTGTTCTTTTTGTTGATTAATTTTTCGGGGTCATTGGGGGTCAAATATGGGGTCAAATAGATCAGTAAGGCCTATCTTGATGGGATTTGGTGGAGGAAAGGGGGGTGGTGTGTTCTTTTTGTTGATTAATTTTTCGGGGTCATCGGGGGTCAAATATGGGGTCAAATAGATCAGTAAGGCCTATCTTGATGGGATTTGGTGGACGGAAGAGGGATGGTGTGTTCTTTTTGTTGATTAATTTTTCGGGGTCATCGGGGTCAAATATGGGGTCACATAGATCAGTAAGGCCTATCTTGATGGGATTTGGTGGACGGAAGAGGGATGGTGTGTTCTTTTTGTTGATTAATTTTTCGGGGTCATCGGGGTCAAATATGGGGTCACATAGATCAGTAAGGCCTATCTTGATGGGATTTGGTGGACGGAAGAGGGATGGGGTGTTCTTTTTGTTGATTATTTTTTCAGGGTCATCGGGGGTCAAATATGGGGTCAAATAGATCAGTAAGGCCTATCTTGATGGGATTTGGTGGACGGAAGAGGGATGGTGTGTTCTTTTTGTTGATTAATTTTTCGGGGTCATCGGGGGTCAAACATGGGGTCAAATAGATCAGTAAGGCCTATCTTGATGGGATTTGGTGGACAGAAGAGGGATGGTGTGTTCTTTTTGTTGATTAATTTTTCGGGGTCATCGGGGTCAAATATGGGGTCAAATAGAGCAGTAAGGCCTATCTTGATGGGATTTGGTGGACGGAAGAGGGATGGGGTGTTCTTTTTGTTGATTATTTTTTCGGGGTCATCGGGGGTCAAATATGGGGTCAAATAGATCAGTAAGGCCTATCTTGATGGGATTTGGTAGACGGAAGAGGGGTGGTGTGTTCTTTTTGTTGATTAATTTTTCGGGGTCATCGGGGGTCAAATATGGGGTCAAATAGATCAGTAAGGCCTATCTTGATGGGATTTGGTGGACGGAAGAGGGATGGGGTGTTCTTTTTGTTGATTATTTTTTCGGGGTCATTGGGGGTCAAATATGGGGTCAAATAGATCAGTAAGGCCTATCTTGATAGGATTTGGTGGACGGAAGAGGGATGGTGTGTTCTTTTTGTTGATTAATCTGTCGAGGTCATCAGAGGTCATCTGGGGTCAAATAAGATCCGTAAGGCCTATCTTGATGTGATTTGGTGGAGGGAAGGGGGTTGGTGTGTTCTTTTTGCTGATTAAATTTTCAAGGTCATCAGAGGTCATCTGGGGTCAAATAAGATCTGTAAGGCCTATCTTGATGTGATTTGGTGTAGGGAAGGGGGTTGGTGTGTTCTTTTTGTTGATTAATCTGTCGAGGTCATCAGAGGTCATCTGGGGTCAAATAAGATCCGTAAGGCCTATCTTGATGTGATTTGGTGGAGGGAAGGGGGTTGGTGTGTTCTTTTTGCTGATTAAATTTTCAAGGTCATCAGAGGTCATCTGGGGTCAAATAAGATCTGTAAGGCCTATCTTGATGTGATTTGGTGTAGGGAAGGGGGTTGGTGTGTTCTTTTTGTTGATTAAATTTTTCAAGGCATTACATCCCTTGCATTAACTACAATGCATACCTCTGTGACAGTGCTACATTGTATCATATGTTTCATCATCATTTCTTTCAAGTCACTTTTGATGAACAGGCGAGACGCGCCGTTCGAGAACCGCCTTGTGATATTAACTGAGAGTTACTGATTATGATTTACAATATTGACTGGGTGCCTGACAGCCCTTTATTAACACACATTATTTATCAATCCTTCAAACTATATTAAAATTGATGACGATATCCATGATTCCATCTTCCTTTCGGGAATGTTATAGGCTATTATTTTTTTTCCTTTCATCTTTTTTTCTATAATACTTTTTTAATTGAAGTATAATGATGACCTTATCATCATGCAGCTAGTTGCACCTTCTCTTCATATAAACCATAGAAGTGGCTGCTGACATAGCATGAATAGATAGGTGATAGCTAACATTATTGAAAGCTGAATGTTGTCATATGGCATGGCACAGAAAGAATTCAGAGTATTTTGAGCATTCAATCTTTACTTTAAATGGCTTGCGTTTTGTTGACATTTATTGTGAGGAATTTTGACATACCATTGTAATAATACAGACATATGCGTAAGGGGAGACGTCAAAACTCGACCGCCCGTTGACTGCCGGTTACGGGCGGTTCCGCCCGGTTCTTTCAGGTCAAATGTTTTACTGGTATATGAATATTCGCGCATGCAACACTGAACAACCGCCGGTTGACTTAATGCTGTAATCTGACCAATTTACACTATCAATCTGTTACTTTGCGGTCATAATAGCTCTCTCTATAATCGTTCTATAAAAAAACGACATTCATAGACTTTCGGTATTGATTTTAAAAAGTTAATTGAGCTATAAACAGATTGAAAAAGCCAACCCCAGCGAAAATCAATAGCTGTATTGTACTGAGACTTTTAAGTCTTAAAAGAGCCCATTACTTCAAGATGTTATTGCTCACGTGTGTGACGAGGCACTTTCAACCGGTCGTGTTCACCAGAGTGTTACTATTTGACCTCATTATGTGTGTATATTATAACAGACGACACGTTTTGTGAGAACCGAACGGAACCGGCCGTAACCGGCGGTTGCCGGGCGGTCGAGTTTTGACGTGATCCCTAAGTAATACTTGTTAGTGTTTAATATTGTCACATTGTGGGAGCATAATCACAGATTCAATTAACATAACGCATAAGTGAAACATGTCTATTTGTACAAGTAATTCAATGATAAAACACCATGGTCTGTAACATTTTGATTAGATTCACCACATGATTCTTTATATACAAATTGCCATTTGTAATCACTTTCATGCATCAACTCATTTAATTTGATTGAATATTATTTCATAATGTGTAATTATTATATCAAAATGTCCTTTATTTGCATATAGGAATGAATTAAAGAATGTTTCTTTAAAATGACTAATGGTATCATTTGTCCGTTGTACCCAAATATAGTTGCAATCAGCTGTCAGCAGTAGATAGTAAAGGTACTATTAGCAGTATATTCTAATTGCTAAGCAGTAAATCTGATATCAGCAGTAGATAGTAAATGTACTATCAGCATACCAGCGGTATATTCTGAAGTTGTTAAGCAGTAAAGCTGCTATTAGCAGTAATAAGAATAAATATAAAAAAAACATCATAGCTGACTGCAGATGAACCAAAAACATAAGAGCGAAACAACAAAGGTTTTGGTCACTGCAGTCAACTATGATTAACATGATAAAAGCAAATTGTATTAAGCTACACATTATACACAATATACACAATATTAAAAACATGAGAAATGATTAAAATTTACAGTCACGCTGTACAAAAACCACAAAGCAATATCATACAAAAATGTTAATCAGTACATCTAAAGAAAGCTTTCTTGAAAGCAACAAGTGATTGTATTGCACGAATGTCAGCAGGCAAGGAATATCAGATGGTTGGTGCAGCCACTGAAATCGTATGTAATTGTCCTAGAAATGCCGGGATGTGTCAGAAGAAGTTGAGATGAAGAACGTAGTAGATATTAAAGGTACTCTCAGCATATCAGCCGTATATTCTAAAGTTGCTAAGGCCAAACAAACAAAAAATTGGCATTTCGGCATTTCAAAACCAATGCGCGCGCAAGCTTTGAGACGAACCTTTTATTTTGTTTGGCCTAAGCAGTAAAGCTGCTATCAGCAGTAGAGTAAATGTACTATCAGCCTATCAGTAGTATATTCTTAAGTTGCTAAGCAGTAAAGCTGCTATCAGCAGTAGATAGTAAAGGTACTATCAGCCTATCAGTAGTATATTCTAAAGTTGCTAAGCAGTAAAGCTGCTATCAGCAGTAGATAGTAAATGTACTATCTGCCTATCAGCAGTATATTCTAAAGTTGCTAAGCGGTAAAGCTGCTATCAGCAGTAGTTAGTAAATGTACTATCAGCAGTATATTCTAAAGTTGCTAAGCTGTAAAGCTGCTATCAGCAGTAGATAGTAAATGTACTATCAGACCGAGGTTTGACTGGAAAAAGCTGAAGAATGCTGCCACGAAAGAGCTATTTCAGATTGAGCTATCAAACAGATTCGAAATCCTCGAGTGCAACGACACATCCACACCGATAACTGAGAGATACCAACAGTTTGAGAAAGCAGTGTCAGAAGCAGCTGAGAAAGTTGTTGGCAAACGTGAAGCTCATGGCATGCCAAACTGGGTGACCGACAAGACCATTCAGCTAAAGTCTGAGAGGGATGAGGCTAAAAGACGCTACCTTGTCTCAAAGTCACGGCAATCCAGGGAACGATGGAAAAGGCTTAATGCTCATTTGAATGATTCATACAAAGCAGACAAATCATCCATGCTCAACCAACAAATGGAAGATCTTCAACTGGCTGACTCAAAGGGCGACTATTCCACCACTTGGAAAATCATCCATGATCTCTCTGGGAAAGACAGAAAGTCCAGTGTCAAGGTTAAGAAAAGAGATGGTACCACCCAAAAAAATGACAAAGACCTGCTTGCAGAATGGAAGAAGTACTCCAGTTCATTGCTAAATAATGACAGCAGTCAAACTCCATCCAATCTACCTTCACCTGCTGCCCAGGATCTACCAATCCTAATTAACCCTCCCACACATCAAGAGACTCAGGAAGCAATAAGTCAAATGAAGCCCAACAAAAGCTGCGGGTCTTGACTGTGCAATCACATCAGAAGCACTCCAAGATGGCGGTGAAGCTTTGGTCAATGTTGTCCATGGATTCTGCATGGAAGTCTACACTACTCTTAAACCACCCAACCAATGGACCACCAGCGTTATTGTACCTCTACACCAAAGAAGGGAGACCTATCTCAAATGACGAATTATAGAGGAATATCGCTACTGTCAATTGCAGCCAAGGTGTATAACAAGATCCTGCTAAACAGAATTAGAGATCATGTCGACCCCATCTTGAGAAACAACCAGGTTGGCTTCCGTCCTGGAAGAAGCTGTGCACAGCAAATCCATATCCTCAGGAGGATTATGGAAGGGTTCAAGGACCATCAGTTACCTCTCACAGTCACATTCATAGACTTCAAGAAAGCTTTCGACTCAATAAACAGGGAAGTCATGTTTGCAGTGCTGCGACATTATGGAATACCAAAACCTCTTGTAGATGCCATAGGTGTGATGTACAACAACTCGAAAAGTGCTGTGATGGTAGATGGCAGCATCTCAGATCCTTTTGCTGTCTCCACTGGAGTGCTACAAGGTGATGTCCTAGCTCCATTCCTATTTGTGAGTGGTAGACTATCTATTGAAGAAAGCCACATCTGACCTTGACTCGGGAGTTGTGACACATCAGCGTCGCTCTAGAAGTCATCCCGCCGTTGTTCTAAACGACCTTGATTTTGCTGATGATATTGCCTTACTTGAGACCACAATTCCACGAGCTCAGACCCAGCTGACAAAAACTGCTGCAGCAGCAAAAGACCTTGGCCTCATCGTTAGCGTTCCCAAAACGAAGTATATGACGGCCAACTGCAATCCTCACCCAACACTACAGGTCTATGGGGGAAACCATCAGCCATGTGACGGATTTCAGATATCTGGGCTCTATGATGGCATCGGGTGCAAGTGACCTTAAAAGACGCAGGGTTTGGGTTTTTTTGCATGGTGCGCATTCTGGAAGTTGGAACACCTGTGGAGGAGTCTTTAAGTAGCTATCGCGACAAAAGTGAAATTGTTTAGCACTACCTGTGTGACGATTTTGCTGTATGGCTGTGAATCCTGGGTGATATCTCAAGATATGGAGTGTAAAATAAATGCCTATGCTACCTCTTGCTACAGGATAATGCTTTAAACATCAAACGCATGGATCATGTCCCGAACACCACCATTTATGACATGACCAAGACCGAGCCTCTCATCAACCGAGTAAAAAGTCGCCAGCTGAGATTTCTTGGACATATTCTCCGTCTCCCTGATGAAGAGCCTGCTAGAATGTATGCCACTTACATACCAACACATGGCCGAAGGAGACCTGGTCGTCCAAGCACATCATACTTGAAGTACATACAACGCTTACTTGGTGACAATGAAGGCATGTTTCAAGAACGTCAGATAGCCACTCTTGCTACAGATTGCCGTGCTTGGAGAAAACTTGTGGTCGCCTGCTCCGCAGCCGAAGGATGATGATGATCAGCAGTATATTCTAAAGTTGCTAAGCAGTAAAGCTGCTATAAGCAGTAGATAGTAAATGTACTACGGTATCTGCCTATCAGCAGTATATTCTAAAGTTGCTGAGCAGTAAAGCTGCTATCAGCAGTAGATAGTAAATGTACTATCAGCAGTATATTCTAAAGTTGATAAGCAGTAAAGCTGCTATCAGCAGTAGATAGTAAATGTACTATCAGCAGTAGGCCTATATTCTAAAGTTGCTAAGCAGTAAAGCTGCTATCAGCAGCTAGATAGTAAATGTACTATCAGCCTATCAGCAGTATATTCTAAAGTTGCTAAACCGTAAAGCTGCTATCAGCAGTAGATAGTAAATGTACTATCAGCAATATATTCTAAAGTTGCTAAGCAGCAAAGCTGCTATCAGCAATAGATAGTAAATGTACTATCAGCCTATCAGCAGTATATTCTAAAGTTGCTAAGCAGTAAAGCTGCTATCAGCAGTAGATAGTAAATGTACTATCAGCAGTATATTCTAAAGTTGCTAAGCAGTAAAGCAGCTATCAGCAGTATAGATATTAAATGTACTATTAGCCTATCAGCAGTATATTCTAATTGCTAAGCAGTAAAGCTGCTATCAGCAGTAGATAGTAAATGTACTATCAGCCTATCAGCAGTAGGCCTATATTCTAAAGTTGCTAAGCAGTAAATCTGCTATCAGCAGTAGATAGTAAATGTACTATCAGCCTATCAGCAGTATATTCTAATTGCTAAGTGGTCAATCTGCTATCGGCAGTTGATAGTAAATGTACTATCAGCCTATAAGCAGTAGGCCTATATTCTAAAGTTGCTAAGCAGTAAATCTGCTATCAGCAGTAGATAGTAAATGTACTATCAGCCTATAAGCAGTAGGCCTATATTTTAAAGTTGCTAAGCAGTAAATCTGCTATCAGCAGTAGATAGTAAATGTACTATCAGCCTATAAGCAGTATATTCTAAAGTTGCTAAACAGTAAATCTGCTATCAGCAGTAGATAGTAAATGTACTATTAGCCTATCATCAGTATATTCTAAAGTTGCTAAGTGGTAAATCTGCTATCGGCAGTAGATATTAAAGGTACTATCAGCCTATCAGCAGTAGGCCTATATTCTAAAGTTGCTAAGTGGTTGCATCCCCCTGCCAGGGCTTGCCCCCGATGCCCCAAAATGAAATGACAAACTATATGTATACCTATGACATACTTAAAAAAAAGGACAGAGTCAGATATGTACCCCCTGATGACATGCCTGTCCCCCACATGCCCCCTCCCAAAAATGGAAGACCCTAGTTACGCTACTGACTATCAGCCGTATATTCTAAAGCAGCTATCAGCAGTAGATAGTAAATGTACTCTCAGCCTATCAGCAGTATATTCTAAAGTTGTAAAGCAGTAAATCTGCTATCAGCAGTAGAAAGTAATGTACTATCAGCCTGTCAGCAGTAAAGTTGCTAAGTAGTAAAGCTGCTGTCAGTAGTAGATAGTAAAGGTACTATCAGCCTATCAGCAGTATATTCTAAAGTTGCTCAGCAGTAACCAGGGGCAGGGGATGCACCCCTGCCATAAGGCTTGCCTACCCCCCCCCCCCCCCCCCCCGATGCACCCCAAATGAAATGAAAAACTCTATGTGTACCAAAAAAAAGGACAGAGTCAGATATGCCCCCCCCCCCCTGCAGCAGTAGATAGTAAATGTACTCTCAGCCTATCAGCAGTATATTCTAAAGTTGTGAAGCAGTAAAGCTGCTATCAGCAGTAGATAGTAAATGTACTATCAGCCTATCAGCAGTTTATTCTAGTAAATGTACTATCTGCCTATCACAGTATATTCTAAAGCCCGTTCTAAAGTTGCTAAGGTTGCACACCACCAAATACATCTCCCATAGGTTTACACGTGAAATGCACAATTTTAAAATGGATATTTCTCAACGTTATAAGAAACTGGTATTTTGAAATTTGGTTTCAACTTGAAGATGAAAGCCATGACTACTAACTCAACAACTCATACATGGGGGGTAACCGGCAT
Organism: Ophiura sarsii; assembly: GCA_035610835.1. NCBI lineage: Eukaryota > Metazoa > Echinodermata > Ophiuroidea > Amphilepidida > Ophiuridae > Ophiura > Ophiura sarsii. The sequence goes on along the minus strand of CM069458.1, from coordinate 57,470,660 downwards.
TTTTTTGAGCTAGAGCCTTTTCAAAAAGTACGAGTTGGGTTTTCCTGGTCACACGCAATTGTTGATTTAGATTATGGCGTCAGCTACCGGCGGAAATGACCTGAACACAAATGTCTCTGTTAAAATATTAAAAAATCATCATTGCATCAATTTTTTTGGACCTGAAGAACGCTGATGTGTCTGTCAAAATTCACACTATATTAATTTCACTATAACATGTAATAAATACCCTAATTTTAAACTGTAATTTACAATAGGTCTCCCGTTTCGGCATAGCAGCAACGGGCCGGTTTTGGACTATTGCCTCAAAGGGGCAGGACCAGACGTGATTTAGTGTTGGCTTTATTTGACGGATACTTGCGCTTTATAAGTTTCCATTATTATTATTATTATTATTATTATTGTGAAACCCTAAGCAGTAAAGCTGCTATCAGCAGTAGATAGTAAATGTACTATCAGCCTATCACTATCAGCAGTATATACTAAAGTTGTAAAGCAGTAAAGCTGCTATCAGCAGTAGATAGTAAATGTACTATCAGCAATATATTCTGAAGTTGCTAAGCAGTAAAGCTCCTATCAGCAGTAGATAGTAAATGTACTATCAGCTTATCAGCAGTATATTCTAAAGTTGCTAAGCAGTAAAGCAGCTATCAGCAGTAGTTAGTCAATGTACTATCAGCCTATCAGCAGTATTTATTCTAAAGTTGCTAAGCAGTAAAGCTGCTATCAGCAGTAGATAGTACAGGGTGTCTATAAAGCACGTGTTTACCCAACTTATTGACCATGAACTTCTAGAATTTGGTGTAACAATTGTATTTATATTGATAGACCAAACACCTAGCTTTTATATGCCGTTTATTTCAACTAATTTGGTTTTGTCAATCCTGAGATATGATCAATTAACTAAAGCTACCTAAAATCGAAGTTGTGCCACTTTTACGGAAAGAATGCTTAAGATAAGCATTAAAAGCACGGTCCTCTTAACATGCTTAAGGGAGGGTGATCGCCGATTGCGCTAGAACGCAAAAAAACAGTGACCTAGGGCGTCTAGGTGATCGCTTTTACATTCCCTGCGCTCATTTTGACGAAAACAAATTGAGGCTGCCACCTTACCCGGGGGTAGGGTATGCCGTCAAAGTCCGATAGTAGGGGGGGGGGGTGGTTGCCACCTTACCAAAAAATTTTAAATCGCCATTTTGAAAAATATTTTTATTGTGTGTTCCTGAAATATTTTAGCATGGGCCTATGTTAGAAACACCATTTCCATCACTTATAAGCAAAAAACCGGGTGAAATTCCGATATTTAGAACTTTTTTGGCGAAGATTTCTAGGATATTTCACTGTCCAGCGAATACGGCGGGATTTTGAGGTCGGCCATGTTTGGTGACGTCATTGTGACGCCATGCGTGGAATGTTTGTACTTGTTTTAGTATGTATGGATAGAGGGAACCTGTAGCTATAACATGGTACCAAAATAAGCATACTCTGCATTTCGGATTGGATTTTTTTAGAGGGTGGTAACCCCGGTGGTAACAACCCCCCCTCTCCGGAGTAACCCTTTCTATTCATTGCAAACTGTAAAGTGGCACAACATCGACTTTAGGTAGCTTTAGTTAATTGATCATATCTCAAGATTGAAAAAAACCAAATCAGATGAAATAAACGGAATATGAAAGCTAACCGTTATGGCTATCAATAGGTATATAATTGTTACACCAAATTTTATAAGTTCATGGTCAATAAGCTGGGTAAATACGTGCACGAGTTTTTTTGAGACACCCTGTAAAGGTACTATTAGTCTATCAGCAGTAGGCCTAAAAGTAGATAGTAAAGGTACTATCAGCCAGAGGTTGCTTCAATGTAATCCCAGCATGCAGTAGAAAAGCACTATGCACTGAGATAATTCAACACCTGATTTCCATTGAAATGTACAGAAATATTATGGTCCATTAGAGGAACCGTAATAATTTAGACTTTTCATATCTGTATCAATATGCAGCAATATATGAATTAGGATTCTATTTCTCAATACAATGATACTAAACAAGTTGAAAAGTATCAATGATTAGTTCCTCTAATGGATAATGTTACTGTACATTTCAATGCAAATCAGATTTTGAACTGTCTCTATCATCACAGTGACAGTGCTTTTCTACTGCATGCTGGGATTACATTGAAGCAACCTCTGCTCTCAGCCTATCAGCAGTATTTATTCTAAAGTTGCTAAGCAGTAAAGCTGCTATCAGCAGTAGATAGTAAAGGTACTATTAGTCTATCAGCAGTAGGCCTATATTCTAAAATTAGATATTTTATTCATTCATTTATTCGGACATACACTTTTGGAACAGTGGCAAAAGTCTTCTCGACTAATGCGTCCATAAACATAACACAATGTTTAATACAAAAAGGGAAATATTATATACAAATATTTACATGGTAACATAGATTCATGCAAGGTTAATGCTACGTGCGGTCCATAGTAAAGGTACTATCAGCCAGAGGTTGCTTCAATGTAATCCCAGCATGCAGTAGAAAAGCACTATGCACTGAGATAATTCAACACCTGATTTCCATTGAAATGTACAGACATATTATGGTCCATTAGAGGAACCGTAATAATTTAGACTTTTCATATCTGTATCAATATGCAGCAATATATGAATTAGGATTCTATTTCTCAATACAATGATACTAAACAAGTTGAAAAGTATCAATGATTAGTTCCTCTAATGGACAATGTTACTGTACATTTCAATGCAAATCAGATTTTGAACTGTCTCTATCATCACAGTGACAGTGCTTTTCTACTGCATGCTGGGATTACATTGAAGCAACCTCTGCTCTCAGCCTATCAGCAGTATAATTATTATATAAAGTTGATAAGCAGTAAAGCTGCTATCAGCAGTAGATAGTAAATGTACTATCAGCCTATCAGCAGTATATTCTAAAGTTGCTAAGCAGTAAAGCTGCTATCAGCAGTATATTATAGTATTATTATTAAGTTGCTAAGCGATAAAGCTGCTATCATCAGCAGTACACAGTAAAATTCATTCCAATTTCGACCCAATTATCGGGTGGTTTTTTTTAATTGTCCGAGAACAATTGGCTCCAAAAGTTGTGTGGTTTAAAACACAATAAAAATGGAATTTCCGTATTTATTTAGCATTTTTTCTAAAACAAAAACGCATATCGCATAGCTGTTTTCCCAAATGTGTGTGAGACAGACCTTCAAATAAAAAGGAAACTTTGCAGACAGTATATAATATGAAGTATAAAGGCCTCCATATGTTGTAGAATCCCCTCGAGGCTTTTTCTGTATTGCTTTTAATTTCCGCTGATTTACCACCACGAAGCACATGAATGCTTACTACCGGTAATGATATAGGTATAATCAATCGCAACATAGGCACTAGACGTCATGACATGTGCGGCGTTGTACATCAAGCTTTGTAATATATTCAAGACTGAACTTAACATCATTTACAAACCTGGTGTCCAAGCAGTTCTCTAGGTCGAAATCGATCAAATGTTCCAACTGCTACTGAAATCACTGGTGATAACAAAATTGTCTAGTTTACCAAGTCTTCTGCTGAGACAAACTAAAGTTATATTGGCATCCAAGGGCCAATCAATGTCTATCAATTTTCTAAGTTGCAGTGAACCAATTGATTGGCCTTCTTGTAGAGCTTTTTGTAGAGAGTTACCAGTTTGAAATATAATTCTTCAGTGCCTTAACCTTGTCTAAGTTGCGCTATTGTTCGCATTTGCTCTTTATATACCAAAAACACAACAAAAAACACAAACAAACTAGCGTTTTATCTATATGGTTGTAGGCCTACTGCATTTTTTGCGGCACTAGACACACCGATATGGTTGCTGACACACTTTTAAAGAAGTTCAGGCATTTCTGGTATGAATACCATTTTGGAGATTTTTGAATTAATATAGGACTAGTTCCAATTTGACAACAATCTATACTGCTCTAATAATACACAGCAGCCATTCTTGGTCACATAATATTCCTTTTACACCCGAGATATGGTCAATTCAGTAAAGAGAATGTGAATCCCACTGTTGACCCTTTTGGACAGGAGGAATTGGAATTTCAACTAAAAACTGACTTTGAGATACCAACACTCGATGATAGGATACATCAAAGTATTGTGTAAAATACATATAATATTCAAATTTTCTGTGGTTTCATGGATAATACTGATGGATGAAAATATGTTTTCTGCTCAATTACATTTTGGGAAACTAGTAGGCCTAAACCTTGAAAAAGTTTCTTTAGCCAAAACTTATTATGCACTATTTTTCACTCATTTAAACTAAGTGATAAGTCCCTAGGCCTACCTAAATTTTTGAAGATTCTTTATAGAACCTTTTAAAGTTCTTTACAACCATAAGAGCTCTTAGGATCTACATACAGGACAGAAAAATGTTCTAAGTAGAACCCGGATTGTAGGGGGTATTTATTAAAAAAGCCGTATTTTACGAAGAGGAAAAAACAAAAAACATCACCGTGGATTTAATCATTTGATTAGAACATGGTAACAACGCAAATCAACCATTTAGGATAAAGTGTCTTTATTTAAAATAAAAAGGGGTGTTTGAAATGATAGTCATTGAAAACCAAAACAAATGGTATTTTTCACCCCAATTTTGTCCTTGTTTTTGCTAAAAAAGGGGGGTAAAATTGTTGAAAAATCCTTGCAAAGGGGTACTTTGACAAAATGAAGAATAGTCATGGTCAGGTTACCAACTGTTGTGTTGAGTTGGGGACCGGGGTTACGCTACTGCCTATGGGCCGTATTATGTTTGGGTCACCCTGTATTTAAAGCGTATCGATTAATGTTTACATCTCTCTTACGTTTTTGTTTGGCACCTTGGTCACCAAGCCTTGGTGATAGGATACGACATTACCTGTATAATACCTTGCCCCTATTTACATGCTAGAGACACCATTGTGTAGGCTGACAAATATATTGATTATGCATAACAGATTGATACACAAGTCATTTCATGGTGTTTTATTTTATAGAATCATTTTTCGACAGACCCAAATTAAGGATGTTTATATTAATTAACACGATAGTATTTGAAAGTGAGTGGTTTTGCCTTGAGCTATTATAGTACATAACAAATTAGCCTCTTCAGCTAAACATTTATGCCCCATTTATGTTGTCACTTGTCATTTTACGGCAGTGGACTTTGAGTGACTTCCTATCACTCTAGAAACACTAACAATCCGTTATATTCCAATAGTCAATTAAATGGATAATTTAAGGTAGCCTTACGCATTGCTCATATAACTACTATCTATACTAGTGATGCGTTGCCACGCTTATGTATTTACGTTGGATTCTGTAATATCATGATGGAATAACCCTTATTTTCATAGAAATATCGTCCAAAGTGTTTGAAAGGTAAGTAATTAGTAGCCTAAAGTTAAAATTAATGTTTGTCTTTGAATGATTTTGAGTAGTTCAGTCTCAGAGTCAGACAGGGGTTCAGACCCGGGGTTCAGAACTATTAAAAATGGAGCGTTTAGTCTTACTTACGCGCCTGTAGGCTGTATTAAATTGTTAGTAAAACGGAGAATAAAGTTCAGGGAAAGCTACGATTGAATATAGAGCACCACGGGCCGTTACTAGATTTGATAGTGGTTCTCGGATTGAGAGAAGCTCTTTATGAGTAGGATAGTCTTAATCATATGGTAGGACCCGAGGTAGGCCTACAAGTATATTCGTCTCATGGTATGACTATCGCGAGGGAATCCAGAGTTAGCTTAAAAACCACACATAATAAATGCTCTTAGTCTTAGTCTTACAGTGATTACTCTGGGTAAAAATCTTGAGGAAGAAAAACCAAACATTTGGCTGGAGCAGTATTTTAGTCAGATAATTTCCATCATGTTTCACTCTTGAGTACACTTTTCAAGGGTGAAAATCAAAAGTGAAGTCAAGCCTAGGCCAGGGTATTTCACCATTTGTATATAGGGTGATTAAAAACACTGTCTTCCACACACACACACCCCCACACAAAATACATTAAATCAGGAAAGGTGAGATTTCATGTATTTTTTATGTATTTAAAAATACATAAAAGTAATTTTATAAGAATGCAAAAGATTAATATTGGTTTACATAATAATGATTGAATCAGAACGATATTGCTAGTCACTGCTATAGTATATAGACTAGTATAGTATTAGTACAGGGGAATGTGCAGTAGTGGTCCATGGGGAAAGTGGTCCAAAATGAAGGTTTTTGTAATGATATGGGCATATATAACCGGCTTCTTTTGAACAATGCGACTTATGTTAAAACTTAACATACATCCTTACCATTCAGAACTTTCACTGAGTTAATTTTTCAAGGGTGAAAAAACAAAATGATGGCCGAAATGTGTGCTAGCGAAGTGTTTTAGGCAGTAAAACAATGACGACATACATGCCAACAAATTTGCAACTATAAGGAAACTTTACATGTGATATTCTCCAGATATTTGAAGCCATCTCCTTCTGTAACTGATTGAAGATTCACAGATAGAAAGGGCGATTTATGAAGATGTGTTAAGATCAAGTGTGATGTAATATAAAGTTATATTATTTGATATGTAACAGTTATACATATCCATGATCCATGATTTGAACCTGGGACCTCTTGATCGCTAGACCAGCGCTCTACCAACTGAGCTAATGAGTCAGATGGGGAAAAACGGCGATAATATTGAACTGAAGGCCTATAGATATATTATCGCCGTTCTTCCCGTCTGACTCATTCATTCATTAGCTCAGGATCAGTTGGTAGAGCGCTGGTCTAGCGATCTAGAGGTCCCAGGTTCAAATGTATAATGTGTGGAGTTAAAAACTATGAAATTATTTACTATATCGATTTACCCACACGATGAATTTAATTATTTAACGGACTTATTAATCATCATGACAAATAATAGCATATGTTTTCAACATTTTGGCGAGAAATTTACTATATCTCAAGCACACTCTAAATTTTTCGGTCGCCTCAAAAGGTTACTGTAACAGATTGGGAACACTAATGTGTTCTATAGAACGCGTCAGGTGTTCACAGACGTGTTCTAGAACACATGGTGTTCCCAAACTGTTACAAATATAAGGGGTTAAGAATGGTGTAAGAAAGGTGTTCCTTGGTTTAACACAGTGTTCAAAATAGAACACATTCAATTTTTAGCTGACTAAATCCTGTAATGATCATATAGATTTTGATGTTTTTCAAATATTTCGGGATATATGATACTGTTTAAATAAGAGAAAACTGAAAATGTGTGTCAATATTTCCAATATAAAAGTTTAAAATCATAGAACACCTTTGGTGTTAATAACCAGAACACCTTTTGAGGCGTCCAAAAAATGTACAGTGATATGCATGAATGAATAAATGAATGAATGAATGAAAACTTGATTTATTAAGCGCATTTCCAAAAACAAGATCAAATTGAATGCGCTTAACAGGAATTACATATTATTTTACAAGATAAACGCCTTAAAAATACCAATCAAAATACATTAAAAAAAGGTAATAAGATAATAAATAAACAATGCAATAATATACAGATACAATTTAAGCATTAATATAAAAAGCATGGGTTAAAAAGGGTGCATTGCATCCGAAATTGACTAACTCCAGTGACATGAAGGTTGCTGATTATCAAGATAGTTTGTTATAAAAAGAACTAAATGATGATTATATGAAATAATTAAAAACGTTAAAGAAAGTGTTATATATAGACAAATATAGGGGGGATATGAACATCGTAACTCGGTGGACATTTTACTGGAATCATATAACTTTTTATGTAAAAAGTGTGCAGTCGGACGGAGACGATGGAGGGCTTACTGATTACGCAAAAGGGAGCTCGAATAAAAAATCCTTTAAAAAGGAATGGGCGCTCAAATGAACATGCTTCATTTTGATTAATTACAAAAATATTGACTAGATGAATCTAGATCACACGTGTAAATCTAGATAGGATTGTAAGGTAGATTATTATATTATAATAATTTGGTCCTGAAAAAGTCGTCTAATCCTGACGAAAGTTGGCTCGAAAAAGTAGTTACGGAATTGGTTTAGACACAAAGTTGTTTGGAATGAGTCAGCTTTGAATCCACATGCAAAGTAAATTGAACGGCATAGCTATTGTGTTTATGGTAGTTACTCCTTTGTGACATTTATATTACAATCGCATGGCATTCAATTAAGTATGAAACCGTTAGTATACTCCAATCCAACGAGGAAGAATAACTTGTCAGTGTTAAACATCTATGACAATTCAACACATTTGTCGAACCCAAAACTGCAGCAAGGAGTGATTCTCGTAAATTGTCCTTCAAAAGGAAGACAACAGATATGTTGTTGAAACCCGTATGGAAAAATTAGTAAGTTTCCATTTTGGAATTTTTCTACAACAAATCATAATATACCATAATACATTTACCACATATTTGTGGATTCGCATTTACTTGAATTTGTCACCAAATAATTCAGTGTTGTGTCGAGTCCTCATCATCCGAGTCCTTGAGAAAAGGACTCGAGTCCGAGTCCGAGTCCTTGCCAATTTCTGATGTCCATGTCCGAGTCCTTATTATGTATAAAATTCAAGTCGCAGTTCACCAATACTATATCCACGTTTTCTTAATCAGAATTTCAGTTCTATACGGTTTATACTAAATTAAAGTATAATCACAGTCAGTTCAGTAACTTATGGCTTTGTGGTTGTTCTTTTATTTACAAACTGCTAATCTGCAATTATTTGCATGCAAAATTATATACTTAAAGTTAAACCATAGATCCTTGCTGTGAATGATGTGATCACTGTTTCATTGATCAAAGAAGTAAAGTATTGCTATTGCTAATGCTAGTCTGATTGTATTTCACTGTTTTTAAAAGCAATACGAGGTTGCCCCAAAAAGAATTCTAGTGACTTACCTCGTGAAATTCACGTAAGTGGGGGGGGGGGGGGGGGGGGGGGTCAAAAAAATTCGCACAGTCCAAAAAAAATCGCTCAGTCACAAAAAATCGCATAGTAAATGTACTACATGTACAATTTTGCCTTCTATTTGGCTAATAACCTCGGTCTTTTTTCTCAATTTTTTCCTATTCCCTTTTTTTCTCACTTTTTTTTTTTTAGGGTGGTGGGGGGGGGGGGGCACAAATCGGGGTTTTTCGTCAGGGGGGGGCATTTCCCCCCTGCCCCCCCCCCCCCCCCCCCCCCCCCTGAGCTACGCCACTGGTACAGAAAAGTAGGAGCAAGGGTCAACAAGTAGGAAAGTAAGAGAAGCGCTTGAAAGCCTGCAATACTAAAATGACAATATATTTGTTTTACACCTCGGCAGACAAAATAACTGATGAATCGATTTATTTGGTGGGCATTTGGTTCAGTTTGGTTGAAATGAATCAATGATCATTGATCAATATTTCGGCAAGTTATATTTGCTTGCGGCGGACTGCGGAATTCGGTCCCACAGCAACACAAGATTCAGGTAAATTAATGAAAATAAAACACCTAAAAAACCCAATTTTGCCGGACTCGATGAGGACTCGAAACCGAGTCCGAGTCCTTGAAAAAAGGGACTCGAGGTCCGAGGTCCCGTGTCCTACATATTTCATAAAATACCAGCCTAACACACATCGTATACCCGTATACACTTCATGGCCGCTGTACACTCGATTAATGATTTTCTTTGTGTCAAGTTAATTCATGTTGGCTCACCTTTTGCTATATAACTTGTGGTATTATCAGGTATACTAGTCTCAGATTAATACTAGGCATATCCAAGATCGACAACGTTTGAATGAAATAGACAAAATTTCAAGAAAAAATATGCAAAGTTGTTTGTTCTTCGTCTACATGTTAATTTCTATTGTAATATTGAAAACGAGAAGTTTGTGTGTTAAAATTTCCAAATGAAAGTAGCGCGATCGATTTGACATAATGTTCAATATTATTTTGTACGATTGATTGGTGTTATTTGGTGTTATTACTTTGCTAATGCTTACAAATATACCTACTGTATATAACATGTATAATATGGTTGAGTTGTACGACCTATCTTGGGAAAAGTCCTTGGAACACTTTCACGTTTCGGATTTCCCCCTGATCTTTAAAGGGGCATTAAAGGTATATTATGTGATCTTTCCAGGGAACGCCCTCAACATCGAAAAAAAAATAGAAAGCAGATTTTCTTGCAGATTTACATTTCTGATCATAAATCATGCATACATTCCAAGTTACAGGGCGATACGATTCTTAATTACTTCAAAATCATGGTTTTAGAGTGAAAATAAACTGTCAGAATCCTGACACTTTATATTTTTTACTCTAAATTCACTCTAAAACCATGATTTTGAGGTAATTAGGAATCGTATCGCTCTGTAACTTGGAATGTAGGTATGATTTATGATCGGAAATGTAAATCTGCAAGAAAATCTACTTTTTAAAAAAAATAATGAATAGAGGGCGCCCTCTGGAAAAGATCACATAATATGCCTTTAAGACATGTGGTGGAGGCAGCGCCCTCAATTACAAAAATATATAATAAAAACTGGGATTTGTATATTTATACAATTGCATTTACATGTATGAACTTCCACCTATAAGGATTAAGACAAATCAGCCCTCTTTGTACAACAAAACGTCGATTCAAAAATGCTGGTAGAGCCGCAACCAGCATTTTACATGGTTAAGGGTGGTATTCCAACATATTTAAAACATTGGTTTAATAAAGTTTTGCTGGTTTTTTTTAGTAGAATAGTAGAAACAACAATAATGGCAATTTTTAATGTTCATCTTGAATTCTGAAGTAAATTAATTAAAATTAAAAAAATTCAAGATGACATTGTGTCCCTTTAAATTTTGTCAAGAGCTGAATTCGACATCTTAATCAACCATTTTACCTTCCCCGCACCCCAATGTTGGCACACCATAAATAACTGCTGAAGGCATTGTCATTTATGAACATTGCACAGGGGAGATGGCGTGTTAGTTTTAAAAATTAGCTGTTCCAAGACATTTTCCAGGATTGTAGAAACTAACTAAAACACCTTTGCTATCTACTGATGATAGCTATTTCTACAGAGTGTATAAAAACAACCACAGCAGCAACACCTTTGTTTAGAACTTCACCCCCTGATATCACAAATCCTGAAATGTATAAGATATGTCGTTAGAACCATTTCTTGTGTAACTCGTACTTCGTAGTCAAATATGAGCAATTTCGATTACAAATATCCGAGAAATTAATATCTTCGTAATACAATATAATAGATCGATCTGCCAAACCAATTACTTGTAACAATGTAATTTATGGTATGATATTCACAGATAGGCACGTTACGGAATTTTGAGAGTCGCAGACCCGTAACTTATCCTTCATTACAGAGAAATCTTCCTTCTCTGGAGCTTTTTTTAATATCATAGGTTCATCTTCAAAAGTACATTGTATGATTGTTTTATTTACATTAAAAGAGAGGAATGTTATTGTTTTGTGTTGCGTTTTTGCACATATAAAAAGTTATCCATAGAGTAGCATATTGCATACATTAATTACGGAACAAATTCGATTTTCAATGTTTCAACATCCACATGCGATTCCAAGAATAACATAAATGCGGCATAAATGCTTCGATTCCTTAGATCCAGCTACGAAGCTGGTGTCCTCTAAACACTTTTCTGCTGTTGGAACATAGATTTACCCCCCCCCCCCCAAAAAAAAAGGGAGAAAGAAGAAGAAGAAGATATCCAGGGAGTGGGGTCAGCGCTTTGTACAAAATTCCCAACTACTCTAGATTATTACAGAAAGATGTATAATTGGATTTTCAATGTCATAAAATACTTGATTTTTCTGTCAGCTTTTGGACCACAATGACAATATTATTATAGTTATTTGATTACGAGATACTCGTGACTTGTTTGTAACCGGGCATATAACGCTTATACATTTCAAGATAATGGCGATGATGATGCATGGTTGAAAGCACTCTTTATTTTATATGGCATCCCCTTCAATGCAATGTACTTAGCATACATAATGAATTGATCATCTAATCAGCCAATTGATTTGGTGTCATATATAATTGATTACAACAAGGTAAAACCGACGGATTTTTATTCCACTTCCAAGGCTCAATTTCAAAGTCCTATTCATTTGTAGTTTTAACTAATCTGCTAATGTTTCAATAGAGACCTTACATATGACGTGAAGAAGATAAAAATCCCATTTCATTAAATCGTGCGAGTAGACATTTGGTGTTAGCCAAATAACCGGGCCAAACAAGCCTATAACAAACATTCTCTAAGCAGAGTGGGTGTGTCTGAAGGGGTACTGTCCTCATACGAGACTTATGATGGGAAAAACTATTCTGAAAAGGCTGTGATCGTTGAACTGAATATTACATATACTGGAATAAATGAACTTTAGAATGGAGAAATGTTATTTTATGTCGGTCGACACAATCAAACTAAGGATATTGGAACACATTTCCCAATATCTAATTTTCCAATATATCAGTGTGATTAATCACTAGAAAAATTGATCCTAAAATCAAAAGCACAATCTTTTGACCTCCAAAACAACGTAACAATATCGAATTATCTGGTAGAATGCACCAAGCTCTTTTGGAAATCCTAGCTTGCCGGGACGTCGTTTGTCTTCTCTGGAATGGCGCTGTATAATGACATGGTGTACCGTATGTCATGTGAATTTCTGATTTGTTCGCAAGTATACGTACATTGCATGTAGCCCGACACTAATATAGTTCAATATAACGCACCAATACGCAATGACGTCGTTGTCTCGAGGAAATAATTAAGACATAACCTTAATCCGTGGTAATGTACTGATTGTCGGTTCGTGGAGGCATTGTAGAAATCTAATACCGGTAATCTAAAGATCAATTAAATCGAATATAAAATTGAAAAGTCTATTCGATTTGTACATGTACGCCAATCACGCCATCTCATGATAAGTTGTGTCCTATAGACTATGAATAATTGTTCACTTGTAAAACATGTTGGCAGTAAAGTACCAATCAATTTGTGAACATTGACCAATTTGTATTACCCAACCCAAGTGAAGTCGTTTGAATTTGACTTGCATGATTCGTGTTACAAGGTTCAAATATGCAAATAAGGTAATTAATATGCAGACAAATGTGAAGTTGTGGTTAAAAGTATTTTGTGATACATTATTATTTCAATTTCACCCAAATGTTTAGGCACTCTGCAATCCTCAGCTTCAACCTCAAAATAAGAGCTTGGACTATATGAGAAATCTTACAATGGTCGGAAAGATACTATAGTAAAATACTTTTTGGCATCAAAATGATCATTTATTGGGTCAATAATTGATTTACCCTCAAAATTTGTTAATCGTGTAAATAGGATGTAGTTTTAAAATTTGTTTGGGGAGGTTCAGAAAAATGAAACGAACTACATTAATAAATGATTATGAAAAGGTTAAATGTGAACTAAGAAATCTTCACTTATCACATTTGTTGGATTCGCTAAAAACATGACATGGATTAAAAAGCTCGCAGATAATCCAGAATATAGCACATGGAAAATATTCATATTTCTTTATTGAAAAATACATGCTAGACTTAAATATTTTCAAATGTTATTGCAGTTTTAAAACAATCCGTAAAGGGTTTCATTAAGTGTTCACTTATTAACACATTAACGCGTAATGAACGCCCGAAAAATACGCAGGTTAACATGTTAAAGAGTTCATATTTGAATTTTGGATGCCTTTAACATGTCCATGTGTTCACATGAACTCTTTATCTTTAACACGTTAATCTTTGTATTTTTCAGGCGTTCACCAGGCTATAGGTGACCACTTAATGAACACATCATATACCTGTACTCCACAATCTTAGAGCATTAACGCGTTCAAGTGTTAATTATCCGTTACTCAAATCATTAACACCTAGATTTGCAGTGTATTATTACGAAATATAAAAATGGGAAAATCAAATAATATGGGATTATGAGTGTATTATGAGCAAAGGCAGTACATCGTAAAGGAATGGGGTCAGACTTATTCAAAGACAATGGTGAAATGTTTACATCAGATGAAAATATAAAAAAATAGATTTGTTCAATAAAAGAACAGGCATTAAATCGGATGATATAACATTTAAGAATAATAATTGAAACATTTCACTGTAACAAAAGTATATCTGAAGACGATGATTGTCAAAATAATTTCGAAACCAAGTTGTGATTTATTTATTTATTGGCGGGGGGGGGGGGTAAATTCGATTATAACAATTTTGAGTTGACTGAGATTTGGAGAAATAATATTAAAGAACTACGTCTCATGACATTAAACTGGAAAATGATTTATCCGACAAAGATATGTCTCCACAAAAAAAGGTAAAGGGCATAATAATAAATGTGACACATGTAATGAAATACGGATCATATTGAACATTTATTTTATTATTGTAAACAAATAAAGAGTGCATGGATTGAAGTCAACAACGTATTATCACAAAAATATAATAATAGAATTAGTAAAGTTACAGTTACAGATGTATTAGTTGGCAACCATCACGATGATTGATGATGACACAAATAATTGTATAAATAAAATAATAAGTGTTGGCAAATTAGCAATTAAAAGCAAGTTCCGTTTAGAAGCTTCCCGATTTAACCTGGTTTTTATTAGTTTAGCTGTAAATCAGAGACTTATAAATAATACATAGAATGTTAGAAATGTAAATGATTATAAATATTGAATGCAGGTACATACCTGCGTATATTAAAGTGATGTATGTGCATCACACACAGACCTTAAGGGTGTGTGGACTCTCAGGTACAGCTTCCGTAAAACTGCCGTAACTTCTTCATTTTTCATTTAATCTATATAAAAGTACACATTTTCTTGAAGGAAAGGGTTCAGTTAATCCAACCATAAACATGAAATTGACCATTTTGGAAAAAATTATAAAAAACATGTTTTTTGACCCATTTTAGGTTCGTGCAAGATAACTCAAAATATATTTGGTAACATGTTGTCATACTATAGTTTTATTATAATCCTAATAAAATTCCCTAGGAGGCGTTTTTGTTTTATTATTATCTTTTTTACTTTTTGAATTATAGTCAAAAAAGTGCCAAAAACGTATAAAATAATTTTAAAAAATTACCTATCTGCGATAAGGTCTATACACATTGAAATATAGAATGCCGACTCTATATGTTCTGTGTAATGTTACACGTAAACATCGAAACAGTTTGTTGTATTTTGATAATAAAAACAAAAACACAATTTATTTTTAAATATCAAAAACAACATTTTATTACATAAAATCATTAATCAGTTACCATTTTCACATCGGGGAATCTCAGACAAGCACAAATGAAATACAAATTAACATATCTGCTGAACATGTAACCGATCAAAAAGTCGAGAAATTCACACCAAGTCTCATGTAGAATAAAAAAAACGTAACAAATTCGGCAAGAGCATCCAGCTCTTTATCTTCATTAGTTTCAAGCTACATGTAATGTATGTGCCTTGGATATTGCTAAACTTATTCCGAGTTTCCGGTGTTGCCACATATTTGCAGGTTTTTTTAGTTTTTCTTTAAACGAATACAGAGCAAGTTTAGTTATATCAATTTGTCATTATTGAATTTGGGCGTCACGTCAGTTAAATTTTAGCTGTTGTCGAAATATCTCTTCTCACGACCCCATCCCACCACACCCCTCTTGAACAACAAGGTGGCACCCCCAAACCAAAATATTGAGTTCCCTCTTCTCTGCATTTTATTTGCAGTGAATCTGTGTCACACGAGATATAAAGCTCATTTTGCACTGAGCACTCATCATCACTTCATGGCGTGAGCGTCACAATTTCCTTCCGATGACATTATACATTAAACAAGACAAACATTGTATACCAGTTTAGTTTGTATAAACTATTTAATGTACATCCCAACCAAATTGCTTATTCACTGAGATGAATCTACTTCGAGTATTTGGTGGCATTTGTATTGTATGAGTGTGTGTGTCCATAGGTTTATGCATACATATGAACGCTTGAACTGGTATATTATTATAATGAAACACAGTGTGCGTTATAAGCAGGGGTTATAAGAAATATCGTTAAAATTTATAGGGATTTGCAAGTTTGGACAAAAACATTTCTCCACATCTACAATTGTACCAGATTTATGTATTTAATGCATTTCCAAATTTTAAATTTCAAAAGTGTAATGCATTTTAGATAAGAGATTGTATCTCGGGGCGTTTGTGACTATATCTAAACACTTCAAAAGAAGTAAGTTCCCCTTTAGGGGTTCCCTTATATTTCCAAAACAATACATTGGAATGAAATGGGGTTTTCAGTCAAATGATTATGGGCTTCATACCAATAATTGACCAACATTTCAAATCAACAGGTTCTGTCATGCTCGAGTGAGCACGTATTGAATGACAGAATGTCCCATTTCAAAAGTTGCTAAAATAACGTTTAATTTCAAAAGTTCCTAAAATAATGTTTAGTAGCGGCCGGTGTATCCACCGCGTTGTTGTATGACTTGCCGACATCGACGTCTCATAGTGTTGATGAGGCGCGCCACTCGATGCTGTTGGATGGCACCCCACTCTTGTTGTACCAGAAGACGTAAGTTAGCCAGATTATACACTGTAAAAACAGTGTTTAGAAACGTGGCGCAAGATGGTGTTTAGATCGCTCATGTTTAGAAATTAAACACCGTGTGGTTAGATATTTGACATGCATATTTAGGGATCTGACATGTAAGTGTTTAGAAATTTGACATGTTTACAAACGTGGTGCAAAATGGTGTTTAGAAAAGCGTTTAATCTCTAAACACTGTTTTAACAGTGAGTGTACGTGATCATCCACTCTACAATCCACGGCCGGCTTTAACTGATCCCACAAATGCTCGATTGGGTTGAGATCTGGGGAGTTCGCGAGCCAAACCAAACGCTCTATACCTTCATCTTCCAAGAACTGATTAGCAACAAGAGTTGTACTTCCATATCAACACTATGAGAAATCGATGTCGTCAATTGATACACCAACGTGGTGGATACACACACTACTAAACATTATTTTAACAACTTTTGAAATGGGACATTCTGTCATTCAATACAAGCTCACTCAAGCATGACAGAACCTGTTGATTTGAAATTTTGGTCAAATATTGGTACGAACCTCATAACAATTTGACAGAAAACCCATTTCAACCCAATGTATATTTTTGAAAATATAAGGGAAACCCTAAAGGGGAACTTACTTCTTTTGAAGTGTTTATATGCAGAGATTGAACCGTCATACACTTTTCGACCTCAGGTTACCGATTAGTTGCAGGTTTGAGTTATATAGCACCCATTTGGTAACCTCTCTGATTTGAATAAGTTGTCATGGCCTATTATGAGCAGAGGTAGCTTTATCTTTCAATCTGTATCTCGACTATAATGTATCTTCTGTATATATACTGTATGGTAACTCATTTAAAGCCCGGTATATCAATTTTGACACGCTGTCTTCAGTAGATAGCACACGGCCGAAGGGATATTTCGGATTCACAATGATTGGTGATTAGCGTTAGCATTACATGTAGTACGATATATGTCTTGCACTTATTACTTCCATGAGTGGTGCTTAACATTTTTGTTCTACCTATAACATATATAGGGGAACGTATATTTACATATCCAATTAATTTATAGCTATGGCATTAAAACATGAAGAATAATTCATTGGTAGATTACCAGTGTAGCCACCTTCGGAGCCGTAATTTCACCCTTATTAAGATGAGCACTCCTGATGTAGTTCTCGTTGAAAATGACTGTATATCTTGCTTTGTTACTATGTGATTTGTATGGGCGTCTTTAGAGAGAGACACATTGATTACCGGAGTAAAAACTTACGGAATGAAACTCAGGGCTGATGGGGAATTATGGATAGCAATAAGACTCTGAAATCTTACCGTGTCTGCAATTGAAATAGCTAATTAATGTGTTTTGTTTTGTTTTTTCCTTTTCACAGATAACCATCACAAATCACAAACAAACCTTTGAAGAGTGGATGAGTATTTGACATTTAAAAACTAGACTGGCAGTAATAATTATGGGCCGGCAATATGATTTGAGCGGCTCAGATAGTATCTACAATTGATGTCGTCAATACAGTATAAAGACAATCCCACAAAGTGCATAATGACCAAATCTGCTCGTTGCTAACTTCATCGTTACCAAACAGGTGTTTTTATGAAGCAGTGATTGATGGCGTATTCACAGCAATTTCATAGCTAATGATTGCCAACCACTTGTAGTAAAAAAAAATGGCACTGAAATAAGGCTTTAACTGAACAGTTCATGGAAACATTTTAATAAGGAATCGAATGCGTTATTAATGCTTATCATAATGTATCAGATGCCGCGGGGGTAAATCATGACGCCGGTTATTCTACAACTCGAACGAGTTGGACGTCATAAGACGGCCTGTGACGCTTATTTTAAACGGACATGACTAGACGAAACGGCTACACATGGCGGTGGAGGATTTTGGTGCAAATCTGCCAAGTTTAGGGAATATATTAACTTGGAATATAATAGAGTTACTTCTGTGTTTCGTCTTTTTCTGGCCAGAAGCGTATGGAGGTAAGTTTATAACAATAAGTTCATTTTAGATATTGGTCAATCCAAATCAATACACCTTGTGATTAAACCGCATCCCACAAATTGGTTTGAGGCTCAACATCTTCATGAAACGGGTGTCAATCGTGTTGCAGCCTGTTTAAAACCAATATTAAACCCTCTGCAGAATTGGCCTACGTTAGTGCGAAGGAACACGCATACTGAAATTGATAACCTTATATATCCCGAATAATTTCAATCAAAAAACTTGGTCATCTCAACAGAAACTGTTATTTTAACGAAAAAACAATTTTGCATTAACAAATTAAGTGTCAATCCAAAATCTCCGCTTTACAAATCAAGTTTTTGTGTTTCTAAATATTCAAAAATATTTTATAACACTCAACAAAAGTGGCCTTCTTTTAGGACACATGTATTTGTTTATGTTAAGTTTTACGTTGGCTAATTATTTAAATGTACACAACTTAAACATTAAACAATGTGTGAAAACTTACGGCTGATAGTCACAAGTTAGTGTTCAGTGAACAAAATCCACTCAAACTATTCTAATCCCAACGCGTGTGTTATATTTGTGTATTTTGAACCTCAATAAATTGGACATCCTGATTGCTCGCTTACGATTATTGACACTCTTCTCTCTTCCGTTTTTCAGACACGACGTCTTCGTCATCTGTTAACACTCCCGATCCAACCATCGAAGCCGAGCAGACAACGACACCAGTAACTGGCGCCGAGACTACCAGCTTCAGGGATCCTTTCAATAAAGTAGCTGGTAGTGTGCTCGTCTGTATTGGTATTCCATTTGTCAGTTTCATCGGTCTTAAATTATTCGGATGGCTGTTTCCGGAGTGTTGCAAAAAAAGCGACTTCAAGAGGATATTTACTGGTATTAAAACCGGTTTGAAAGAGTGTTTCTGTCCACAAACAAAGACCAATGTTGTTGCCCCTACTATTTCCAAAGGAATTGATCTCTTTACGAGGCAAAACACTAAAGACGAACGAGGCGAGGGAGGCCATGATTATCTCCGCATGTACATCTCTTTGCAAAAAACAACCAATATATTTAATAAACTTTTGAAAGAGAAAGATGAAGTCCGCGATGGTGCTGGTCGTCGACACAGTAACACGTCATTAGAAACGATAGACGGACATATCATCACAACCTCTGCAGATATTGAGAGTGATGAAAATACCTGGTTAAAATTAGATGATAAATTCAGAAGTGCCAGTAGATCACCAACGCCCCCTCCAGATGTAGTGGTTATATACCCAGATGGATCCAGTCCAAATCTCGCAACTGCAGCAGAATTTCGCCCGATCAAAACTGCTGAGGACGAAACGTTGCAAGATGATGGTTCGAATACCGCTGGTCTAGAACAACATCAAACAGTTGTTGAAATTGCTCTTCCACCTAACCCACCACCACCAAAGCCATCTGATACTCATAATCCGATTCCAAAACTGCCATATACACAACATTTAGAAAACTCAAATGGCTCTCAAAATGATCAAGATACTGCACGTAGGAAATCCCCTTTAGACCACAGATCAGACTCATCTTCGTCTGGAGTAGCAGTAAGCCCCCGAGCATTAACATCTGGACAATCTGGAAACATTGCCACTAGCAAACAATCTAAACATATGTTGACAAGAACTAACACTAGAAGTAGTATGTGCATTATTAGAATTGAACTTCCAGAAAGAACAGAGCCAGATGGTATGGAAGCCCCTGGTGAACCACCTGACATTGATGGTACTAGTTACCTGACGGCTGTGTCAACTACCTACAGAGGTGAAAGCGATGGAGGGGAAGATTTTGGGGAAATGACCGCGGAAGATTCATTTTATATTCAACCAATTCGTCTCGCGGATTTATATAGTAAACCTCCGGCAGATTTTAACAATTCCATGACGGCAGTTGATTCTGTAGATAGACCCAGTAATGGTCTTAGTTCTAACACTGAGAAACCTATAAATATTGTTCGCAAAGGAAGCTATGGATGTGAAGCCATATTGGGTCGTGACGTCCTGATTCCTAATGCTGCTAGTGTAAATTCAACTGTTTTTGAGCAACAAGGCGGGGAACAACTTGTTTATCTGTCGTCCCCTTGCAGCACATTTGAGGAAAACAAATCGTCCAACAATGATGGCGGCCATTATGATATTATTGATGATGATAGCACATCAGATTATACGATCTCATGTCCAAGCAGTAATGGTACCCCGATGACAAGCCAAATGAACACGCCTCAATGTAGCCCTCTGAAAAAAATCAAACATGATAGGATAGGAACAAACCCACCGATTCACGAACATACCAATAGTGATATCATTAGTTCCATTACCCAATCAGATGGAACTCTTTCACACCCATCTCGGTCAGACATGGCTGTATCAAGACAATCAATTGCCCACAATATTGCCATACGAGACTCTGTTGAAGAGTCTCAAACGTCACCAAGCAAAGAAAGTGATGTCCATGGCAAAATCAAAATAAATGAAGAAACAAATAAACAAGGCAGCGCTGACAATGAAAGAACACAAAATATGAAAAAACCTTCGACTGCATACGTTTCCAGAAGGAAGAACTCATTACACACAGGTGTCTACTCCTCGCCCAGTAATCGGCGAGTTGTAACTAAATCACGGACATATGTTACGACGCCACAGTTAATGAAATCCAACTCAAGTTCATCTGCTAATAGTTCAAGTTCTGACTTAAGAAATACTGCATCGTCTCCGTCATTGATTAGAGATTTTCGGGATTCAGATGGGCCTACTCTAGCGGCACCTGCCAGGGATTCACATGGGCCTATTCAAGCGGCACCGACCAATGAAAACGTGGCAGTGGTGCAGAAACAAGAACTCGCTGCATCCAAAAAAGAAACCGGTGTATCTAAAAGAGACTTTGGTTCACCGGGGAGAGTAGTTCAGCTGAAGGGAGAAAGCTATTCGCTTAAAAAGAAGCCCAAAGACAAACAAGCAACGTCGGCAATATCTACTGCCAATTTACCACCACCTCCAACGTCATACAAAAGTAATGTGAGCAACGCGTCTGCGCTATATACCAAGAACAAGTCGAAGAAGAAAGCTAGCCAAAAGATAAAGGCGAAATTAGTGAAAAAATAAATACATTAAACAAAAATCAAACGTAAGCGTAGAATATGCGAATAATTAGATTATTCTAGACATACGAAAAGGTACATATGAGATGATTCCAAGAATGGAGCGCAAAATCACAATTTTAAGAACACGAAATAACGCGCAGAATTGTTTATATTTCGGCGTGAAATGGAATACCGATAAGTATGCTAAAATTACTATTTTACTGAACAAAGTTGACACGTAGCGTAGATATGTAGAATTATCAAATGATTAATCTTTAATGACCCAACTTCATATTCAACAATTTTGAACTTCATAATTAAAAACACCCAATAGCTTAAGGTGTGCCTCAGAATGATCTATACCGGTTTCAAAAATATTTACAAAATATAAAACAAATCGTGATTCAAATGTATTGCAATATGATGGTGGAAATGTTTCCTACTTATTCCTTTAATTTCATTGAGATATCTCTTTTTATTCCGCTGTGGCAAGACATAATCGAAAAAAGATGAAAAACGTACTTTCATATTTTGGCTCACATAATTAATCTTTACAGCTATTCTCTCTATAGCAAGCGTGTGCAACCTGCGGCCCGCGGACCTCTAATCTGCGGCCCGCAAAGCAATCCTAAAATTCCCATTGATGATGCGGCCCGTTTTAACCGGAACTTCCTAGTTTTACACAAATGGCAGATTGACTTAGTGGTGTGCTCCCCTAGAATTAGTAGGGTGACGCGCTGCATTAAGTAAATATAACTCAAGGCGTGATTGGTGATAAAATCCCTGGTTAAAATGGCGCTGCAGCAGCAACAGCGAGTAAAAAGAGGAAATTACACGAAGAGAAGCGGGTATTCCATGAGCAATGGATCCCCCTCTCCTCCTCCGGATGTGTTTTGGAATGTTTGACAATCACTGCGGCCCGTGAATAGTTCTCAAAATCACAGGCGGCCCGTGTGGTAGAAAAGGTTGCACATGCTTGCTCTATAGCACTACCAGCATTTCAAACAACGAACCCCACACCTCATAAGTTATATTCAAAACTCCCGCCAAAGAATGGAAGGTTAAGAGCACTCAAGCAAAACAAATTCTGCCCTATTCAATCAACATGATCAAAGCTTTGAATATGTTTTATTCCATGTTGTTCCCCATTTTGTTCATTTTGTTCAGTTTGTACAATCCGTATTTCCAATACGTCCCACGATGTTCATATTAAAACCTATAATGTTGTTGCTACATTAGTCGGTCTATATCAAACCATGGCCAAACATCATGTTATGCAAACAAAATTACCCTCTAAGAAATATGCAAGCGAATAGCAAAAAACTTCTGTTATTATTGGTTTCGTCATAAGGTGGAAGAAATATTCCTTCTCACTATGTAAATGGTTACAACATTTCCAACTGGAGAATGACAAGAAGAGAGAACAATTTCATTGTTCTTCGGGGTTTTTTTTTCGAGAAGAGTAACCAGCCAGTACTTGTAGGTTATTATGTTCAGTATTCTACACTACTTTGATCTCCGAAGATATGTGTGTAAAAAGGCTGTTCGTGGTATACCAAATAGATTATTCACATAAGGATTACATAAAAGTCCTTTTACCTGAATCCCATCAGAATTTTGTTGAAGGAAAATTGAAACAAAACTTTATATAATTACCCTCTCATATTCATCGTATCATGTTAATGTGCAATAAATGTTAAGTAAATTGTTGTTTTCCCTAATTGCGACATCCAAACACAAACAGTAGTTCAGTCCTTACATTATGCGCCTATAATTGTTTGAATTGTTAATTGTTATTTATGAAAAGACCAGAACATAAATATAATTTGGGCATTTTTGTTTAAAAACGATCACTGTTATATTAAATAGTACAATTATTTTTATTTTATTGATATATTATTATTTTGATAATACAAACATTGTGTGATAAATATTGAACAGAAAAAAGCAAAATCAAAATGAGGTTGATCAGTTTGTCACGGACGGACATGTCACGGACGGACATTTTTAAATGGATTATTAACACAAACTACTTGTTCAAATGTTTTATGTATAATGTTGAAGAGTGTCATCAACTTCATTGACATTTATTAAAATGTTGGTGGGTGTGGTTTGTTACTAAAAGAGACACAGTTAAATATTTGCGTCACGGATGGACAATATGTTAACCTTAAATTGATCAGCCTCAAATGTATGTCAATAAACCATCTTTTTCTCTTGATGTAAAAACGTAACGGCAGAGTTGCTTAATATGTAAATTGGGTTCACGTTTGAACTTAATTTAATTCCTGCCAGTTTATCCGGCCGAGTCTATATATTATTTTCTATAAATATAACGCGGCTGTTAACATAGCTAAGACAGTTTATTCATTCTTATTGCGTCAGGTTTGGACACAATTAAAAATGTAAATAAATCCATACCACCAATTTAATACATTATTATGTTTTGATAAATTCAAAAAAGTCTAGATAATATTGGATCCAAAACATAATCATGATAAAATTGGATGCTTTATGCCCAATATGTATTGGTCTCGCTATGAGTTTTAAAATATTGGGCTCGACTGCGTGGCGCCCAATATTTTTAAAACTCATAGCTTTACCAATACCATGGAAGTAACTTACTTCCATGCCAATACATATGGGCTCAATCGATCCAATTTTATACCAAATACTGTAATAGACCTGTTATGATATACAATATAAATTTATTTCAAATCCAGTCAGCTGGTGTTGTCACTTTCAGCGGGAACATTTTTACCAGGACTTCTTAATCATGGTTGTGGCGATCAGAAGGGAAAAAAGCTCCTTAAATGTAATTAAACAACCATTTTGAATGAAAACTGTGATGTGTGGAGATGTACATGTAGGCCTATGCTACAAATTATAATATATTGACCCTTAACTAAGATAAAAGGATTGCAATAAATAATACATATTTATCATAATTTAAAAATCACACACACATTTGGACCAATAAATAAATATCACTTTGTGTTCCTGGAATGTTGAAAGGAGTTGTTTGTTCTAGTAATACTAGGAGGGGTAATTAAAATTAATTTTTAAAATTAATTTACAAAAAAGACAGGTTGTAGGTCTCATGCATCTAAGCATTAAGTCCTTGATGGAACAATGTGCACCAAGTGATTTGCACAGAGCACTTGATTCTAATATTCTGATGTAAAATATGGACCTAGGGCGCACTCTGATGATGATTTCTACCTGCACTTATAAATCTCTTTATGTAAAACTGAAAGGCCCTTATGAAATTATTCTCATAGTAAATAAGGACTTTTGATCATAAGCTGTATTGAACCACATTCACACTATGATCGACACAATTAATGCAGCTATGTATCTTTTGCTTGTGTTAAATGCATGAGCAAACTAGCCTACAGTTATATTCATAATCAATGACACATCCATATGATGGAGTATAAGCTGAGAGGCAAATACATGTATGGCCAGACATGGATTGACTGTCTAAATGGATTGATTTTTATAAGTTGTACAAACATTAATGGATTACAGTTACAAGGAGAAAACTAGAAATATTATTTGCTCAGTATTTTGTAAGTGCTCACCTTGAGCATAGAGTAATCTTTTATGATGATATATGTTTATATGGTCGTTAGGGCTCTTTTACCATCCAGGGGTATGGGTACATTTTAATTGCATCTTTTTTTTAATGTTATTTTCATTTATATTTATTTATTGCTAAATACATTTTGTCGGCGAAAAAAGTTTAAAAAACAACAAAAACAAACCTGTTGGTAAGGAAGCATCTTAGTGCTAGCCACTTGACAACATAGCGAGATAATCATATTATGACAAGTAGACATAATAGCAGTGTTATGTCGACATGGACTGAGTCATGGTGAGATATACCAACATCTCTCTGGATATACTATCTTGCTAAAATATCCAAATGAGGGGTCTGATCTGAGCTTCCACTCCTACATGTATACGTTTAGACATCAATTTGTATGATTAAAAAAGAACAAAATTGACAACAAAATAATTTTGCAGCTGACAATTTTGTCTTAGTGCAGGTGTTTTTTTAATTAAATCAATATTATGTGATCTTTCAAATTTGTACACTTTACTGGACTCAAATCTATTTTGACTGTATTTTCCGTTATAAAACCCATCACAGAACTTTTACTAAATCATAATGGAAACCTGCTTCCAATTTAAGGAATCTGTCAACATATTTGTTTCGATTATCATCATAAAGCATTACGTAGGGGTGTGTTCACTTGTGAACAGTTGCGGTCCAGAAACATGGAATTCTATTTAAGAACACCCAAAAAACACTCAGAAAATAATCTGGATGGATGGATAGCCAGACAACTTATTTCAAAATCTGATTTGTAAGAAACATGTTTTAGTTTCATGGTTATAAATGTAATTTGACAAACAAAATTGCATGTCTAGGAAAAAAAATCACATATAGAGAGCGTTCCATGAAAAAGATTGGATAATATGCCTTTAAATATTTTCAATACCAACCTTCGGATGCAAACAATTGTCGGTGTAAAAATGTGTTGTTTTAAGAATCATCTTTTAGATTGGTCATTGTAGAAAGATCATCATATTGACTTATTTGTGGAAAAATTAAAGAATATATTTCCAGAGTATTATCAACATAATAATTGTATGTGTACACCAGAACACCTTATCATGTTTATGTCTTCACTTACATTCCTATAACTAGAGCAACTGTTTGCCTTTATGTCATGGCCTATAATTAGACTGCGGTGGAAATGGTCTAAAATAACCAACTTGTTGCGCAAGACTGACAAATCTGATGATTTAATAATCACTAAAACCAATAGGAGCTTTACATTAGTTCAACTTTCTAGAAGTAATGTCAATGCATGGAGTACAATAACAATCATGTTACAAACTGATACAGTATTGATCCAAGTGATTGGTATTGTACTTTATCAAACACCTCTTCTTCTTCTGATGATGTATTTGAACTAATAACCATTAGTGCATGAAGCTATGTATTGTTGCATTTATTCTCCTGAGATTCACAATATGACGTGCTACCAGCCGTTGCTTGGGAGCTGCCAAAATATAAGTGTCTCATGGGAAAAGTTGACATCCAAAGCCTGCATACAGGAACACATGTCATTGTGTGTTTAAATGTCAATATATTGGTTATACATGCGAAGAAACACCAATTTGCATTAGAAGATTCATTCACACTAGCGTGACAATCCAATGGTGGCTCTATTTATCCAATGCCTTGATTTATCTATCACAAGACAGTGATATAACTGCGTCATTTACTAATTGCAGCTTATAAACATGCGCGCCTACCGGAGGCACTGGCGTATACAAGCACATGTATAAAGAAAGAAGATGCATATGTGTGCGTAAATATTGCACCTGTAAATAGAGTATAAAAATAGCGGTGATGTCGGATCATTGCATTGTGAATCAGGAACATACTGGGGTAATACCTAGCCTGGGGCCAATCAAACACTCAATATCAAGTATCTCCAAATAAAATTGAATTATGCAATCCAACTAAGGAAATATGTATTGATATGAAAATAAATTTACATTAATCTATATCCTGTATGTAAGATACTTCAGTAAATTGTAATCAATGCTTATATACTACCGTTTTTTACATCATATTTAAATAAATGAAATATTATCGCTATATGTGCCTTGTGTATTTGTATGTGATTGAATCAAGCCATATTAACTAACTCCCCCCCCCCCTGCTAAAAAATACTAATTCTAAGCGGGTGTGCAGACGATTGTGGCTTGGTGGATGGGACGATGGGCCGATGTGCAGAGGGTCTCTGGATCGATTCCCGGCGATTTACTTGGCGTTTTCTCTTCCAAAATTGTGATCCTGGTTAAAAACCCGATTAGATGGGTTAGGGTTAATAATTTCAGCCATTTAAAAAATGCTTTTTCAAATTACAATACTAGTGCAGACATTAAGAGAATAAACCCAATATTACGTTAAGGCGAAAGAAAAAGAAACCCTGTTCCATGGGCCCGACCTGCGACCAACCCAGGTTTTTAAAAAAAGAAAAGAAATTACCTGAAAATTAACCAAAATAATTTCCTGACAGCAGCGTCAGCCGTCGAGCTCTATTTTGTGCGGTGCAGGTTTGGGTGGGGTGGGGTGGGTTAAGGGGTGCTTAACTTAACCACCCCTCAAATTTCTAACTCGGCAGCTCATTTCCGAAATTATTTTGGGAAAAAGAAAGAAAAAAATCCTGAGCGACTGACCCCTACCTGAGAGGTTCGTTTGCCTGCATTATGTTCCCAGTCCCTTAACACTTTTGGACCGGTGATTTGACATTTCGCCGGTAATAAATCATCAAAGGAGGTGTCTATGTCCCACTATGTGGCCCAATTAAAAGAATGCAAAGGACACAAATATGCCCCAAGGGCACAAACTAACCTTCATAACCCTGAAAATGGACCACATAGTCAGCGGTTGACAACATATTAGATGATTTATTACCGGCGAAATGTCAAAATCACCGGTCCAAAAGTGTTAAGGGATGGGAACATAATGTGTGAACGGTGGGGTTTTTGTTGTCGCCTAATGCAGATGTTTTACACAAATGAGTAGTCCTTGCTTGTTGTCTTGCTCTGGTTTATGCAGGCAGTTGTGTTTCACAAGGAGGATATACCAATAATGTAAAACTGTGTCCTAACACCTGGCATTACCAAGTGTTATAACTTCATTACAAACATGCATAACTATAACATGTGAGGCTTTTATGACATGCTACAATCAAGGAAAAAAAGTTGGCACACTTTGTCCCAATTAAGGAAAAAAAGTGCCCCTCTCCCCCGAGGCAATGTTGATCCGAGCCACATGTCATCAGAAGCTTTGGCAGCTCTCTCAATATTGATTGATGGGGGGTGGGGAAGGATGAGAGAGAGGTAGAGACCTCTGCGTGCTGTTAAAGAGTGCTATGTCCCAAGTCGGTTCTCTATTGTGAGCACAGTGATAGTTGTATTAAATTGTATCAAGTGTGCCAACTATTATTTTCCTTGATTGTAGTCCCCATCATTTATACTTTCTTGACCATACATGATTTGCTGTACTCCTGTGTGAACTACAACCACACACGGCAAACCTGCAATAATCAGGTAATTGAAGTAGACCAAGTCAAGAGAGCAAAATATAACCGATAGACCAAGAAACACAGAATACAATATTTCAAGCATTAGGTTAACAAATGTATACTTAGGATATACAATATATATATTTATTTATTTCATTTCTTGATTTGCATTGTTTTATCAATTCAATATTACTGATTTTATCAAACATAACTAAATAAAACATTGACATTCAAATTTTAAATGCAGTGGTTGATCTACGACATTTGAGAGGGATGGTTTTACAGCTCCTGGGTTCTGATACCATTGCCCTTTGCATTATATCTCATGAGGGCAGTATTACTATTCTTTGTACATACATCTGTGCAGTGAGGTCAGAGTGCATCAGAATGTATTCCTCTGAACCCATTATATTAGAATGGTTTTGATTCTTAACAGACAAATCCTGATACTAATAGGTAAATACTGTGTGAATATGCGCCATGTTTGGAAGACACCCGATCAACCACTGCCTTTATTACTGAACATTTGTATGTCCTTAAAGTGTTAATATAAATCACATATAATTATATACTATAGCTGCCATGTTAGCCTAAGAGGACTTACATACCTCAACTCCTCTTATCATTCCCATCACTCATCACAACATGGATTTCAGTTAAATGAGGTGTCCAGCAATCACAACAATGTGCATTATATGTTAGAAAATAATTACCAGGTCTAAATCGTGTAGTTATATAGAAAAAAACCCATCATATATACTTATCATAAAACGAATAAAAACTGTCATCTATCAGCATGCAAAATTAAAAAATTTGCAGTGATCATAAGTCCTGGTATCAACGAAGTTATAAAATGCCCTTGCGCAAATTTTAGCACCATTAATCATGACGTCTTTGATACCAGGACTTTCGATCACCGCTAATTCTTAAAAATGGCATCTTGAGAGATGGCATTTTTTTTGGTTTTTATGCTAAGTATGATGTTTTTTTCTATAACTATGCGATTTGGGTTTGGTAATTATTTTCTAACATATAATGCACAATGTTTTGTTTGCTGGACACCATTTCTGTACAATA
Source organism: Ophiura sarsii (assembly GCA_035610835.1). Lineage (NCBI taxonomy): Eukaryota > Metazoa > Echinodermata > Ophiuroidea > Amphilepidida > Ophiuridae > Ophiura > Ophiura sarsii. The sequence continues at coordinate 57,440,686 of CM069458.1, read as the reverse complement.
CAACATGGTAATTGTGTTGGGTACTGGCCACTTGACTTTATGAATATAACTTTTCCAAACAACATTACAAACAAATGTTGAGTATGAAGTGGTAAGTTCAAGCACTTGGTTTTCACACACAATCAAATATTAATGTGTTGCAACTGACTTCATATTAGCGCTTTAATATATCAAACCACTGTTACAATGTGTACAGTCCAAATTAAACCTCATTATAATACATGAAACTCGGGAAATGTGTAACACAGTAAAAATGGGTATTTCAAACAGTCAACACATGACCCTAAACATGTTTTGCCCATTTAATACTGAAATAAACTATTACACCGTCATTGTTAAACACAACTGTCATGCTGTATTTTTTATCAATGGAACCTATCTGATCTAATTATAACTTGTGATTCTTAGATATTCTTGTTTTTGGTATAGTATTATTATGACCACTTTCAAATCAAAAGATCGAAAATGGGAATTATCAATCGTTCTGTGTTGGAAATTGTTAGCAATGTCTGAACACAGCTTTGAGTCCCCCATAGACAAAACCCAAAATCCTCAAACAAGAAGGACATAGACTACCCACAATTGGTATGCACCCGGGGGGCACTGACATTGGAAAAGGGTATAGGTATGTGCCGCGCTGAAGACCCCCTTTTTCACCCTCTGCTGCTAGCTCTTATGACCCCCCCTTTTGAGCCTGCATCAGTTCTTATGACCCCAATTTTTATTGAAAATTTAAAAATCGTGAAATTTTGCGTTCCAAAGCCCCAATTCTTCGAAAATTTTGCATTCTAAAACCAAAAAAAATCAAACATTTGTGTTCTTGCTAATCAAAATTGAACTATAGGCCAGTTCTCAAGACTAACTTTTTTGAAAAAATCAGTTCCTAAGACCCTATTTCTCATCATAAAATCCACCCCGGGGGTATGCACGACTCTCCTCATGCTGAATCATGACAAAGGGTCTGTGGTGTTACCATCTCAATACAAAGCAATCATCAAATGACATCACAGGTCATTAAAGGAAGAATCTATCATTGGATCTCTTCTGATGAACACTTGTGTTACACATCAAACAATCAAAGTTGTAATGTCCACTCATTTATGTACAAACTAGACAGAGTAATATGGTATGGATACGCATAACTGAAAATAAATGTAATATAAATTAAAATAACTAGGCAGCATACAAAACTATTTCTGATTAATAATAATTTTACACATACTGTCTTTCGGTGGGCTACACACTATCTATAATATTGATTCCAATTATTGAATACAATATTAAATTATAATAATATTATACAGATCTAAGAGACACAAAAACATAAATGGATGGAAAATGGCTGAAATAATTGATAAATCAGACAAAAGCAAAAGAGATGTTATGGATTTGACACACGAAAGATCACTTTGAATTTAGAAGGTTTATATACTGGGTAAAACCTATGACCTGCTATAATTAGTATACCATGGATGACATCACTAGATGCCTGCAAAGCTACAGTGGACAATGCTCCTGTAACAAGTTGAATGTTGTAAAGATAATTCTTAGACCTGTATACATTACATAACTATACAGTCATCAAAAAAGTAACTATACAGGTAATAAATGGACTTTAAACTCTAAAAATGAAAATCGGACTTCACCTTACATTTAGGAGTGTCACTTACTCACCCGATCCTAGCGTGCAATATCTCATATTAAAGAAGATAAATTTCTCAACAACTTTATGATTTAATATTTTGAGGTAGGATATATATATTTTAGAGTTAGAAGCACATTTATTACCTGTATAGTTACTTATTTTGATGACTGTATATCTTATATTCATATAAATGAAAGAAAAAATGAAAGAAATGGAACAGATCGAATGAGTTGCACTATATAACCGATAAAAGAACTAAATGTTATGGGGAATCGAACTTCTAGCCTTTCTATCACCGGACAAGCGCTCTAACCACTGAGCTTACAACAGCCATTGTGGTTTTGGAAGCGATTTCTAAACCCATACAATGTTCACTGTGTAATGCCAGGCTATCTCCTGTATAAATACGCTGATACTGCACGACAAATACAAATAAGAGTAAAAAATGTGTACAGCTAATTAACCTTAATATTCATTCATAAAATATATTCTCAACAATCTTAATATCATTTACTGATTTTAAGGTTATACAATATAGAAATAACTGGTATAATAATATGTCTTGAGAAGTGGTCTGTATTCTCTAGTTACCACATTTCTGAATGAACATACATGTACTAAACTTATTGAACATAAAATAGTACTTTGACAGGGCTGATCTCAATACATATATAAACCTTATGAATTGATTTATTACATCAAACTAAAACATTGTGTAGGAGTTTAATAGCACCTTGGTAGCCTTGATCAGGCTTTCTAAAATTTGTATCGGGTTGTAGTAGTCCGGGCTAGTATTATATACCAAACTCCTTGTGCATACTGATATTAATAAATAATAACAAGTCCTACAAGCTTATTTATTTAGTGCGATAAACTAGCATCCAAACTGCCGCCCCCTTCACTGGCCCACCAATTACTCACTGAACACGCCGGGCGAAGCCCGGTGTAAACTGGGGAGTGATCGCCATCGAGGGAGAACGAAGTTCGACTGAGGCCGCTTGCGGCCGAAAGCCTTGTATAATCTGTTATGACTGGTGAAGTAATTTATGCTAATTGCATAAACATGTTGACCCGCCTCCACTAGTGTCGTAATAGCGCAATTTAATGAATATTTACGAGGTTTACCGGTCAAAGGCTGCTTGTCTTTTCTGATTGGATGTTATACCTTATGAATAATACATATTCGCCATATTTGGGAATATTGCCCCCCACGAAAAACCATTGGATTTCCATCGCTTTTATAAAGTGAAACATTAGATTGGCATTGCAGAATGTGCAAGGCTTCGTGTTAGCATAGCTCTCAGTTCGTAAATCCTATGTCACTTGTCTTAGCACGCTGTATTCAGCTTAATAGAGAAGGGGGGATTTTTGGGTGGGATTTCCGTGTTACAGTGTCAGCGCCAGATGGTTACGGACTGCGTCATTTTAAATAATTTTAGAAGCCTGGTCAAGGCTAGCACCTTGGAAGAACTCTCTTAAGAAAATCCTGAACTAAATCCCTTAAGGGTATGGATTCTCAGGTATATCTTGTCTGAATATTTGTAAATTCCCTTCAAAATTGAACTTCTAGTAAAAATATTGACATTTTCCACCACTTAAAGTTAAATTTTTACAAAATTCATGGGCGTGTACTTGGGGCGTGAGACCTAAAAGGTGAGTATACTATATAAACAAGTAATAAACATCGAAAACTATCAGATTCAATTCATGTTGCCAAAATGTGAAGAAATTGGAATTGTTGTTTTCCTACACACTTCTCTCAGGGTGAATAAAACCTTATTAATTTTAAAATACACTTGCTCAAATGGCCAGTAACAACTTGTCCAAAAAGGATGGCAAGGGTTGAGACTTAATGGTGGTATTCTTTTGTACAGTAAAAGATAGGAGAAGGTAGTTACATCAGCTACAGCTATTGACATGTCTAAAATGTTGTCAATCCATGATAACTAGGTTTCATACACTCTTTAACACTTTCAACGTGGCAGGCGGCTGCAGACGACATTCCAAAATTTCAAAATTTCAATGTTTCAAAAATTTTAAAATTATTTAATTTCATTACCATATTTAGAATCACCATGAGAAATGTATTGACAGAAGTACAAACATACCTAGAATTGGATCAGAAATCGTTAAGATAGACTTTGAAAATCTGTTTTGTGTATGATAAAACTAATAGCCGCGTGGAAAGTGTTAAGTAGTGTCGAACCAATCAGAAAGCAAGAAATTAAAATATGTGGAGTGCATTGAAAGTGTCTAATACACTCTGCGTGTGCGCCGTTCAATGCGAGCACCACACGCTTTGTTTTGGATTTGTTGTTTAGGAATAGCAGATTCACTGATTTTCACTGCGGGTGTATTCGTTATTACATAGATCAAATTATGCTCAAATTGTGAATTTTCATTTGTATAATGTCGTGTATGAATTAAGTCAATACATGCATATGTTTTGTTTCTCGAAAATGTTGAAAAAATCAATGCACTTGCGCAAATGTTGATATGCTCATAATATCAATAACTGCATTGATTTGTCTAATTTCTCTCGAAACATTTATTGACCTATAAATATCCATCTAAAAGTGAGTAGTACATTGACCACTGGACACTTAAAAAAGGATCAATTATAGGCTATTTGAGGTTCCCCTTATCCATTTTGTAAGTCTATGAATCATTTGGAGCAGTTGAAGGTATGGTGAGACCTTCATAAGAGTATGAATGATACAGTTTTTGTGTTGAGATTATAAACATAAGAATGGCTTTTAATTGAGACAATACATGATAAATAATATAATGTTACACTTTTAATTAATTGCGTAGTTGAATCACAACTAATATGAAACTAAAAAACAATACCTTGAAACTAAGGTTTGTTATCATAGGTAGTGCTGGTTTTTTTCATAGTATCTATACCAGCTGGTCTGGTATCTTCATCATTAATTTGATCCAGGGTCACACTTGATTGTGTACCAGAACATGACTTGTGACAACATATGATGAGAGTCAGGCAGAAACCAACAGCTGACCACTTGGATACATACACAATACTGCACACATACAACAACAAACTACACATATCACTTAACATTGGTCAATTATACTAAATAAATGAAAAATCTATATAATCATTATACAAAACTTTTTTTTTAATGTCATGGCAAATATGTTGATAAGTTAAGGCCCAAAATGTGACAACATTTTGTTTACCTATCAATGCAGCATTATAAAACTATTTTATTTCACTGAACTTAGTACTGTAGTCAGTTCATCCAAAGTATTTTAGGAAGAGATACATTTTTTTTTATATAAAATAAAATGACCCAGTTTTATATACTGAAAAGTCAATTGCCACACATTGTATATGCACTCCTCATCCAAACTGATGGGTTTAAGGAATGGCTAGCTAAGACCAAGGTTCAAATGTCAAACAAAGAAGCCACTGTGGATGAATTGACTTAAGCACATCACTTTTAAAGACATATAAGCAACTTTTGTGACTATTTTCCTTTTTTTTGTTGCCAGAGTGTTGCCAATTTTGCCAGAAAAAAAAGTGGAAACAATTAAGAGGCAAATGTTATGAAACTTTCACATACAAGGTGCATGGGACATGAGTGGAATTAAACAAATTAAACGGTTGGTAAGCCATACTAGTTCTCTATCAAATACAGTTTATCCCATCAAATTTCACCCCCTTACTCCCGAGATATGATCAATTCGGTAACAAAAGTTTGCAACTTGGCCAAAATATACAAATACATGAAATGAATCATTCCAACAACAAGACATAAGGTATTATCACACATTTAGGTACTCAGTGTATCCATACACAAAGTTGCCTTCATAATATAATCAAAACAAATAATTGTTGATCCGAGCATCACGAACAGAGCGCTCATGCTCTACCTTTATAGGTACTGTTTACCAGACATAGGGTATCACTTCTTATTACGTAATTTATATTCACTCATCAAGCCAACCACGTCACCATATATGTACTAAAAGCCAGCTTTAAGAAGAAAAAACTTGCACAGACCACCCAATGCTCAACATCAAGTCATATGAACAAACCTTTACAAACACTGATGTGATTACAAAAATTATGATTTATGGTGACATGACTTGGCTTGAATCATTGTGTCAAGAATTTCAAAAGATGTAACTTGATTCAAGTCAATTTTCCATGAGTTTATTTATCCTGAGTCACTACTATGACCTATAATTTGAGGTTCCATAAAGAATCTTACCCTAGCACAAAGGTATGCGACTCAATCACTTTCCCCAATTCAAATTGAGTTTTCAGTATGATGAGAAAGCTCGACACCTTTCTCATCACCCCTGCAACATTTTAGGCTTGGGAAATGTTTGTTTAGATGCAGAAGTAGTCAATTACCTCAAAAAGTGGTTAACCACCAACTAATTTGTATATTGTTCTATGGGGAATTGACGGATGCATTTTCACTTCTATCATAAGAACCACTCTGGAGTAATCTAACTCAAATGTTGAAATATGACTGAATTTATGAGGTACCTTCATATAGAATAGTTAACACCAGGTGATATTTTTGTGACTGAAAACAGGTCACCCACCTTTAATTTTTACTTTATACCTTTTGAAATGTCTTCAAGATGAAATTCCTTGATAGCAAAATGTTTATCCTTATGAGTCAAGATATTTTGTGCATTATTTCTTGCTCACTATTGTGTATCCCTAACACTCTCCTACCTATCCAGTTAGCGTGGTATTTGTAACCATATAGTTTTCAATATAGTAGTCATGCAAATACATCAATACTGCAGCCGGCTGACCAATGATAACAGACATCCATACTGCCATGTTGCCATAGTGATGTTTCAAGAAGGAAGAGACAAAAAAAGCTAGAGGCACCTAGTGGGTCAAAGGTCAAATACCAAGAATCAAAATGTAATATATAATGATCATAAACACAAAATGAAAGTGAAACATACTGTAGAGTGGTTATTTTTGCATATTTCATATAATTACGAAGGAAGAAAAGTGATTCAATTGTACCAAACTTATAAAGTCATTGATTTATTTAAAGGAGGTGTACCGCAAGCATAAAATTGTGCATTATATGTTAGAAAAATAACCCAACTTTTGTAATTATATAGAACAAAACACCACACTTATGACAAAAACAAATAAAAAACGCACTCTCTCAACATTCACTTTTTAAAATTTGCGGCGATCGAAAGTCCCAGTGTCGATGATGTCATAGTTATACCTGAGACGAATATACCTGAAGGGATAAGAAGCTCTATTCATTCCTGTTATGTGCAGCGGTGCAAGTCTAACACGGTTATTGTTATGCTTGATGCCAATCGATTATCATCATTCAGTTTAATTTGTAGCACGACCTCATTATGTGAGTTACCGCGCTATTTCAAATTTAGTGTTATCCACACGTGTGTTACGATCTTCTTAACAACCTGAACACACTGTAGTATCGGACGGTCACCGACATACAGACTGTGATAGATTTCTTAAATGATTACGCATTTATATTGCTAGAATTATGGCATTTTATAAGAAGTATGCCAAATAAAACCTACTAGAGCCCTAGTTCAATACATAAACAATGTATTATGATATTCTAAGTGCATGGTTTGTGTTTAGATTTAATATGAATTGAAATACAAATATTCAGATGTGGTTGAACTGATACACCTATCTGTTGATGTATAAAACTACCAAATTTGTTGTGTTTCAATTCACATTAAATCATAATTCTAAACACAAATCATGAACTTTGAATATCATAATACATTGTTTATGGGTTGAAGTAGGGCACTAGTAGGTTTTAATTGGCATACTTTTTCTGAAATACCATAATTCTAGCAATATAAATGCGTAATCATTTTAGAAATATATCACAGTCTGTATGCGCAATCATCATGATCATGGTTTAAACCCAGAAGTGAGAGCAGGACAAATCGACGCATGCGTGTGCATGCGCACAGCCTGTTTTGTAGGTTCTGCTTGGGTTGGTTTGAGAACAATGCCGTGCAAGACCTGGTTCGTAGAATTGCATGGCAATACACGGAGCTGCCTATCCCTTTAGGTATATTCGTCTCAGGTTATACAATGCACATGCGCAAATTTTAGCACCGATACCCATGACGTCATCGAAAACGGGACTTTCGATCGCCGCAAGTTTCAGAAATCATATGTTGAGTGATGGCAGTTTTTATTCTTTTATGTGACTAGTATAGTGTTTTGTTCTATATAATTACGTAATTTCAGCTCGATAATTATTTTTCTAACAAATTATGCTCAATGTTGTGCTTGCGGGACACTTCCTTTAAGATTTGGTTTATAAATGTATCAATGCTGGTAACACTGCACTCACCCATCAAATTGGGGTGTTTTTTGTGCTGTGCCTAGAAAAGTGTTGCCATGCATTGTCAACATTTGGACTACTGCCAAGGTGCAGTAACCATTGCTGTTAAAAGTGTTTGTATTTTATATTTGGAAATTGGAAATCATATTGACTGCTCTCTCATGCATATTAAGAATTTGGGCTGTTTAATCTGTGGAGTGATTATTGAAATTCTTTGTCAAATGTGGTTTGGAACTTACCTGCATGAATGCCCATAGTCTGAACATGTGTTGGGGAATGCTGACCAAATACTGAAAACACTTACCTGCATTAGCATACCCACGAATGCCCATAGTCTGAACATATGTAGGGGAACGCTGACCAAATACTGAAAAAAATAAAACAATTATCAAGGATGTAATTCATTTTGTTAACAGATCCATTGCTTGTAAGTGTACCTTATATTCATAAACTTATGGATTTTTACAATTTATGTACCCATTTTACAAGTTTAAGCAATATCCGTAATATTGACATCGGTTTAACACGATTTGACATTAAAGCACACACATTTAGGTATAAACCCCACAACAATCATCCTGATTTAGAAGCACACCTGGCATTGGACTGCATAGATAAGTAGATCTTGCAAGCATACAACCAAAGACATGGTAAGTCAATATAGAGAAACCTGTGGTATATGATGACTATTGTTATTTACCTCATGTCCAACAGCTGAGATGAAGAACACCATAATACTGCCTTGTAGTTTACTATAACCTCTTTTCATCATTGGTATGTATACATGTCTGCACAAATACAACAACAAATATAAATTGCAACCAAATATGATAAGACCTTGCATAACAAATATGATAAGACCTGGCATTACAAATAGGGTAGAGGTTCTTTACAGCACTGAAACCTGGTTTTATGTCAACTATTATCACGCTCTCCTAAAAAATGTTCTATGGTCAGTTCAGGTTAAAGCCAATGAAATGCATAAGGGATAAACAGGTGTAATGTATACATCTTAGCAAGCAATCAAGCAGCCTAGTCACATCTAAAATGCATCTTATTTGATAGAGAATACTGTTTCCATGTAAAGGTGATTGAAACACTGGTGTGCCCCTTTCTCCCCAACAATCCTGAAATAATATATATTTTTTTGTGATTGAAAATAAAATAAAATACATTATTTAACATTTTATGAATTAATCAACATATTTTTTTCCATATCTAATGGGAAAATGGAAAATGTGCAACTATGAAAGACACAAATGCTTTTGATTCGTGACAAATTCATGCATGCAAAAAAATACTTTATTTAGGGAATTTCAAAATCTTGAGTGCTTTCGAAGTTGCAATTCATTTTTCATCTGGTAAACTCCACAATACTATTTACCTTTTGCACCATTTGTAAACAGGTATATTCCAGTTCTTCCAAAAATAGTCAACAGTTTCTGCATTCCTGAAAACAAAAGTAAACATACTTCAACTTCATTCGATTAATGGATGACCTGGATAACATTAATCTCCCCTTTCAAAATGATGTTTTGCTGAGTTGCAGAAAACTATATAAGTGGTCACTTCTCAATCTCAAGAAAATTGCAAAAACTACAAAAAAAGAAAGTTGACACTCATTCCAGAGGGTTATTACTTTGAATCTGATCATCGCATAATGATATAATTGATATAGACCTTTGTAGAAATGTGTTAGCTATATTTTGATTCTTCATTTGCTACAAAAGACTATAAATTGTTAGACATTGATAATGAATTATGAACAATAATATAGTCCTAATATAGTCCAAATGTCCCGATTGTTTATGATTACTCAGAGTGAATGCATTGAACGCACACTGCATTTGAGACTGCATGATTCTTCAAAAAATATTGTAAATCTTGCAACCTTTGGTAGTAAATGAGGTATCAAAATGTAGCTAGGAACAAGTTTGTCATTATTTTGTCATAGTTATGGTCTCTCTATGAGTGTGGACTTTCTGTTTTGCAGTGTTTATTGCAGGGTTGCACAAAGTTGTTTCTTCCCCAGAAGCAATGTTTTAAGCATAACATTTCCCCACCTATACTTGCAGGTTTGATAAAAATCAGATAACAATATCATATGTTATCTATAGTGATGTTTAGATGTTCCAGTACTATAGTAATAATTTGACATTTGAGAAGAATTTTTGTTAGGGGGCCATGGAAAAAAATTGATTTGTGCGAAGCGCGCACATTGTTTTGTTGCATTTTACGCTAAAATGGTCACATTTTTTGTCTAATTTAGCAAGAAAACGTGCGCGAAGCGCAAAAAAAATGGCCTTTTTATGCTAAAATTGTCGATTTTGTTAATAATTTTAACTAAATAGAATTTTTGTTTGGGGGGTGGGGGCACAAACAAATCTTTTGGGGAAATGCCCCCCCCCCCCCTCTCCCCTCTCCCCCTGTAGCGTTGCCACTGGGGAAAAGCAATAAAACAATAAACACGTTGTATACCTGCAACTAAAGCTCATAATCCAAAGTTGCATTTTTGTCTCTTCATCTTTTTCACCCTTTTCCCCAATACCTTTTCTTTTTCCACTTGGCATTATTTCCCTAATTCTGCTCATTATTTCCCGGGAGCGGTGTTCCCTGCTCCCGCACTTTGTGCAACCCTGGTTTATTGCAGCAAAGGTTGCTGAATCATTCATCACAGACTGGTTGATTAATGACATTGAGTCTGTGATAGATGATGGGCAGTTTGGGAATCGCAAAGGAAGGTCTACCTCACACTATTTAGTAAAGCTTGTTGATAACATCTTAAAACATGCTGACAAACCAAAGTCAATATCACGTATCATAATAACTGACTTCAGCAAGGCTTTTGACAGGGTTGACCATAATATAGCGATCCCCAAGCTGCTCAAAATGGGAGCCAGACCAGGGGTTATACCCTGGATAAGTAGTTTCTTATCTAACAGAGTCCAGTGTGTCAGATACCATAACACTTTGTCTGAGGAAATGTAAACGTGACCGACCAAAGATCCGTCGCACAGATGGCATCAAAGGTCCATCTCTTACTACTTGACGTAACAGGTCTATCTATTTAATTCTGCTCACGGCATGTCACAAAATGGACAAAAATAGTACTCCATCATCAATAGGGTCACATGGAATAAGCCATGATTCAAATGACAACAAATTACCAAATAATGTTCATACTTCCTACGCTTCATTCAAGTTTCCCAGACATGTAGACACAAATCTTTCCATCATGCAAGAAGTTTGTGATTATAGGTGATAAAGAATCATTGAGCCTAAATATGTCACATGGACATCCATCCTATTCCAATTGTTCTAATACCTTTCTATTTTTGCATGTGGGTCGTATCTACATTATTCATTAAGGAACTTATCATTTAAGTGCAACAGGTATGTAGGATATGTTTACACAATCAGATTTCAAAATTATAGTGGGCCGTATGTTCAAACTACATACAAGCTTAGGACTGGATAATGAAATCATTATAAATACAATCAGAGTCACTCCAGTCCTCCCCTATTATAATCTTACCACCAGTCTTGGTAGAATTCCCTGTCTGCAAATCTTGTAAGTTCACCCATGATGTTGAGGTATGAGTGAAAATAGGAATAGAAAAACATCAACCAGATGAGATGGTTGGGAACCTGTATGTGAGAGACAGAAGGCATGTGTCAATGCATTTTAAAAGGTTTTCTTGTTTGTGACTGTAAAATGTGTGTGGAGAGAAGAACTATAATGTCTGAACAAACGTTAACCGGGTGGATTGAGATTAATTCAGTACTTCATGAATAATCACGATAGCTGCGTATCAAGTGTGTTCCAATCAAATTAATCATTAGATGATAACGCGCACGCTAGATGATAAAGGGAGCGCAGGTTACTAATAATTGCCGCGCCAAAGTGTTTGATTGTTTTGCTCATTGACCGACCAATCAAATTAAAGCCTCAAGCCCCTAAACTGAATATTCAATGAGTTATGAGGAAACACAATTAAAGCTTATTTCTGATTGGTTGAATTATAAAAATGTTCATGAGGGGATAACACGACTTGGACTATTTCAATAACTAAGAAGGGGTGGACAAAATAAACAGAAAACTAATTAATTATTAGCACAATTCTATCGGTACAAATCAATGATTTGGATAAATATGCATCTTTTTCAGTAATGAATGAGAATAATGACTGCTTAACAACTGTTTTCGTGAATTTGTTTTGAAATTCTCGGTTGTTGTTCAGGTCATATGGAATTGTCCCTCAGAGGCTGCCCCCTTCGGGACATACCTCAAACCAGAACAAAAAACCCTGATTTCAAAACAAATTTACGAAAACAGTTGTTACGCAGTAATTATTCTCTAATTAGAATATGTAAGTGAAAGAATGACACATGTGTGAATAGATTTGTCTCTTTGAACATATTTATATCTGTATGGAATGGGTACCATCGAGGAGGAAATATGCTTGAGCCTGAGAAACATCAACTATATATAGGGTATCTATACCGGGTTTCAAAAATATATTTAAAATATAAAACAAATATGCCCGCATTCTCGTACGTAGTTAAACGCGGTTTTAAGCTAAACATGCGTCTAACTTTGACTTTAGACACGGCATTTAATTAAACGCAATTCTCGTACATTTGTTTTACTTAAACACGCGTCTAACTCGCCGAAATGTGTCTAACTTTAAACATGGGTACGGGGGTAGTTTAATGCATGTTTAACTAAACTCGCGCACCAACTGTATGCGTTGATTGATCACTCAATCGTGCCCGGTGCAAGCTGACGTGCGGACTGTGTAGTCTTTAAAAGTACCGTGTATTTAAAGCATTCGGTCGATATCTATTGTTACCCATTAGGGCCACATGAATTAAATACCTGTATACAATCAACGCAGGACCACTCTGGGAACGAGATTTGCAGAGTTTAAAATCGGGTTTTGTTAAACACGGTTGTTTAAAGGATAAACTCACGTTTAAGTTAGACACACGTTTAGTTAAACACGGTTTTAAGCTAAAACCGTGTTTAGTACGAGAATACGGCCCATTGTGTTTCAAATTTAAACACTTGCGATATGATGGTGGAAATGGTTCCTACTTATTCCGTTCATTTCATTGAGATATGTCATTTTGTTCCGCTGTGGCAAGACATAATCGAAAATCGATGAAAAACATATTTTCATATTTTGGCTCAAATAATTCATATTTATAGCTATTCTCTCTAGCACTACCAGCATTTCAAACAATGAACCCCACACCTCATAAGTTATATTCAATACTCACGCCAAGGAAAGGAAGGTTAAACTCACTCAAGCTAAACAAATCCTGCCATATTCAATCAAAGCTTTGTTTTCTATGCACACAACAATCAATTGTTATCAAAAAGTTAATTAAAATAAGAAGAGGGTGCAATAATAATGTGAATAACATTAAATGTTTAAAAGGGTTAGTGACTTTACAAACGTGAAATCTACTATCGATACGAAAAAGAATGTATTTTCCATCAGAAATGCCAGATTTTCAAAATCTAAAATTCCTAAAAAAGCTGGGCGTTTGCTGAAGATATATATGAAAACAGTTTGGACAATATCGATAAAGTTCATAACAGAAGAAATTGTATTACCTCGGTATAGATCAATCTGAGGCACCCTGTAGGTGAAGACTCTGATGTATAATTTAAGGCATATAACTATTAAGGCATATAACTATGATTTGTGACAGATCAGTATTGGTATGGTGATCCATTGAAGAGAGGAAAAGTGCTAACAAATTATTCAACAGTTAGAATTATTGGAAATCAGTGCGTGATAAATAAGACATGGTTATATGTCATATATCATGATTGTTTAAAACAATAACTTGTGTCATCCTGTCATTCAGCAATAAGCAGCATCTTCTGAGGTTATACAATCACTGTAGAACAACCTCCCAAGAAACATCAGAGAGGAATGTACATTGCCTAGTTTCAAAAAGGTTCTGAAGTCTCATTAATATCCATCATATTTACTCTGTTTTTTGTTTCATGGAGCTTTGATCTCTCTGGAATAGGGCCTTATAAATGCTGTTTATATATGTATGTATGTATGTATGGACGAGAGTTGGCAATGATAGCTTTTCAGCAAAGCTGTGGTGTAGCCATCTTACTGGCAATGATAGCTTTGGTGTAGCCATCATTTTGGCAATGATAGATTTTCAGCAAAGCTTTGGTGTAGCCATCTTTTTGGCAAGGATAGCTTTCCAGCAAAACTTGATTTTTACAATGAAACATAGCTTGATGACATGACATTATCAAACATTAATTGAAAACTAAATGTTCACACATATCATGCTGGAAAGGTAATTCCAAATGTTCATCCATTATTGTAACTAGTCCACTACCAAAGATGCCTCATCGAGAAAACGGAATCACTCCTGAGAAGAATGAGATGGAAAGCCTTCTTCTACTTTAACCCACAAGCAGAGTCAGCTGATAAAGAAACCTATGGCGTTAAATCCACAACAACTCCCAGACCCATCAGGGAACTAACTGAATTTGAGAACAAAATGCTCAACTGATCCAGAGCATTGCATTTACGCCTGTAAACTCAAAATTCAAGAGAGAACTGTCACAAACCGTAAAATACATCAGGAAGAGCGACACGCTATTAGTCGCCGCCGACAAAACCACAAATTTCTACCGCGTCGACCCTCAATCCTACAAGAATCTCATGAAAGACAATATAACTAGCACCTACAAGTAAGCCCCCCCCCCTCCAAATGCTACTTCGAACATACTATCACACGAAAAGAGAATTGCATCCAGATCCTCATGTCGGTTAATAATAAAACCATCAAAGTAGGAAATCGGCCAAATATAAAGCAGGCTAATCCTTGAAAGGATTAACCACAAGGTTGTTAGCGCAACACACATGAACCAGTGGAAGAACACAAACGCAGAAATCAAGTGGTTCAAGAATATTCCAAACAAAGCCAGTCAATCGTTCATCTGCTTTGATGTAGTGGAATTCTATCCCTTATCACTGAGGAACTATTGACAAATGCCCTCAAGTTTGCATCTAAGTTTGATACCATCACTGATCAGGAAAAACACATCATAATACAAGCCAAGAAGTCACTCATGTTCCATGAAAACAGGGCATGGTGCAAAAAGGATGCCGATTCTCTGTTCGACGTTACTATGGGAAGCTACGATGGCGCGGAAACCTGCAAGCTTGTAGGCTCATTCTTACTATCACAACTGCCGCCCCAATACAAGAACCAGAGAGGACTTTACAGAGATGACGGACTGGTACAAAATAAGAAAAGACCTCACCAAAATCCTACACTCGCTTGGCCTAAAAATCACTGTCTTAACAAATCTAAAACAGGTCAACTTCCTAGACATCTACCGTGACCTATGTTCGGGCTTGCACAAACCATACCGAAAACCAAATGCTGTCCCACTATACTTTAACGCAGAATCGAACTACCCGCCCAGCATCCTCAAACACATACCACAGACCATAGAGAAAAGGATATCGTTGCTGTCCTCAAATGAGAACGTTTTCATGACAGCATCCCCTACGTACAATGAAGCCCTTCGCTCCAGTGGTTACAAAGATTGCAAACTATCATACACCAAAAGAACAGGCCAGCAGAAGAAAAACACACATGCCAGTAAGAGAAAAGTGACATGGTTCAATCCACCCTTCAGCAAAAACATAAAACCAATATCGGTTGAACTGTTGAAAACAGAATGCCATATTTATTTATTTTCATTTTTCATTATTTTTTTAAGTTTGTGATTTTGGGGTTCAACATTATCTGGGTCACCCTGTACAACCAAACCAAATCTTTCAGAAATGAAAAATACGCAAAAGACACTGAATTTCCAAATGTGTATGGTCATTAAAAAATTACAATCAAGAGTTTGATTTACAATGGCAAATCGTTAAAAAATCTAACACAAACATGCGTCAATCGGGTATATGTAACCTTTGTCTAGAGGGAAAAGTCGAGATATTGCAAATGAAAGGAAAATCCATAAATAAGAGATCAGAGCTAATATCAACCTGTCGCCATAGACCAAAACCGCCCAACCAAGTGAAGATGAAGGATAAAAACAAATAGTAATACAAATGTTGTCAGTTGGCCGATGATCGCCTATAGTAAAAGACGGGCGTGAAACCCAGGGTACCACTCTATGATGTTATAATTGTATACACTTCAATTATAAGATATATATTATGTATGTCTTTTGATGTGTAATAATAAATTCAAAGTTTAAATTCAAACTTACGGCTAATTTCAGGATTCTTTCTATCATTCTAAACACATCCATATCCTGGTGAATAAAATTGATATAAATATAATTAAGCTTTGTTATTATTTCTGGTGAAATGGCATTTGTACTGTTCTACTCACAGTAAGTAAAATACATGTAATAATAAGACTTTTTGACAATATTTTACGTCTGGTGTAGCTCATTGTTTTGTTGAAGTTTTGATTCTGAAGTCAAGGGTTTAGTGCAACAAAGGGCTATCTGCATTTCGGTCATTCTGAGAAAAAGTGAATTATAGATTTGTACCCATCATTGTCACCTATGGGTTTTGACAAGTTAAAAGATATGCTATTCAAACCTTTTTGATTAGGTCTCATAATTAGGTTCCTGATTATGTGCGGATCATTTTGATACCAAAATCTCATTTTGGCCAAAATTGCAGATAGCCCTTTGTTGCACTAAACCCTCGAAGTGTACCTCAGTTTGCCACTCGCAATCCGAAAGCATGGAATTATCAAATAAATTAATCTTATAATCATTTTGGTGTGTATTTCAGAGAGAGTCATGCTTTTTGGGTCAATCAATACTTTTCGAGATGTCGTCATACATATATTCGCCATACAGATTTAAATATAAAGTACATTTTCACGTCAAGGCAAAAAAATACTTGGATGATTCTTTGCCCTAAGGTTTTAAACAATATATTTCCCCCCTAACAAAAGGTGGTATAAACCCTATTGTTCTCTTTCTCCTCTACCGTACCTCCAATAGTCTTGCAGAGGTGAACGGGAACGGGAGAGGGGGTAAAAGGGAGGACGATAATTGTTGGTCCGTGGCTCCCAGGAATTGAACTCTGGTTGCCGGACTGGCAGATGAGTGACTCAACCACCACACCACGAGCGATGGGCTGATCAGGCTAAATGTTTGGTGACTATCTATAGGTCACCACGGAGTGACGTCACATGCCATTGACCACAAACCAAAAAGGCCTCTTTGGGGCCTCTTACACAGCGTGCACAGTGTACACAGCGTCATGCGATCCCTTGGGTATGTGCCAGTAGAGCGTAAAACTGATAGGTAGTTAAATTGTCTGGTTTGTTGTCAACGGCAAAAGGCACAAAGTACCTGGATGACCGGGGCGACCTATACCCAGTATTGCAGCATGTGGTAGACCTGGTGTGCACGCACAAACAGGTTCTGCTGGCCGTATGATTTGTATGAAGCGTATGGACGGTTTTAACATCATATTTGTACCGGCATTATACAACCAAACCTAACCTGATGGTCTAACTAAACACAAATACAACTTGGTGTTCATCAACTGTTACACATTAAGGTATATTTCATTTAATTTTAAACAGAAAACATGGACAAAATCTACTTACCGAGAATGGTTTCATTGCATTAGAAACTAATGGTACTATCCACTGTTGAACCAAACCCAATGATAATTGTATAAGGAATATCTATAAGATAGAAACAAAGAGGGATATATAGGCTATATGAGCTATTGAGAATGTTTTGATATGTCCTCTACTACAATACATTCTTGAACAAATTACAATGTGTGCCCATCACATTAAGTTGACCTTGCATAAGAGTATACAAGGTCAACCTACTTCTAAAACCCGTCAAATTGATATCTGCAGTTGAACCGTTACTCTCACTTCTTATGAGGTACTGGAGTTTTATCAATTTTCCAGCATGCGCACTGGGGAGTTGGCACCTGTTCAGGGTGGACAATGTTTCATTTAAAAAGTGTTGGCATTTAAACATAATCCAATAATAAATAATCATTTCTAAAAGGGAAAAAGGAGAAAACAACATAACTTTGCTTTGTCCTCTCTCATAAGCCATGCATGATGATACAAAGCAAAGCCAATTAATCATTTCAATTAAAGACAAACTTTTAATGCTAAACTAAAAACGGGTGAAACTGACCCAACTCATTGTGTGATATCTTTGTTTAAATGGGCATAACTTTTAAATAAAACCAATTATAAATCCCAACTAAATTGCTTGTGGTAACCAATAATATTATTTATTTTGCACTAGGAAACATGATGTGAATGCAGGGTTTATTTAATCTTTTCTTGGAGACATAATTGTACAGTGTGTACTTGTACAGTGGATGATAGTCCTGATATACTGTAAAAGCCAATATTTTCTCATAAAGATATTTTTGCGCATTTTGATATCATAGGCATTTCACGAAATGTTTTTTTCGCAGGGGACTTTCTGGATGCAATGCATGAATGTTGAAAACAATATTTTTGCGTACAAATATTGTGCGCGAAAAGAAAACCACCGTGAACGTTTCAGCTTTTACAGTATGTCAAACTCATACAGGATAAAGACACACATTCTTTCGATTTTAGGAAAATTCTAACAGACGTCGTTCAAGCTATGGCATTTCTTTTTCATACAAAAATAAAAGAGAAGAAAACCCTACCATTAAGATGTTTCTCACGGTCCTTTTGGACAAGAGCCTTATGCGGCTGTTGACATTTTTTGCTGAGTGTTCAACGTGTTGGACTCTGTTGTTTTTCTATTAGACGGTAAGGGGCCGTCCAGCTCACACGGATACATGTGACTGGGGCATTAACTTTGTAACATGATAAATACCGTATCACGCCCTTGCCACCACATCACCAGGGAGATGTTAGAATGACAAACGGATTCACTCACCATTTCAACAATTCTGCGAATTAGAAACCTCTTTCGTATTCTCTTTGTCCGTGGGTAGTTCAGTTGATAACACAAGGTAGGTACAAGCATGAAATAATAGATATCTGAAAACAGAATTGCAAAAATAATATTATACAATAATCTGACAAAAATTGAACTTGATGGTTGTCATAACTGGTGCCAGGATTGCAGTGCAAGTCAAAAAGAAATCAACCGCAATCGATTATTTTTTCCAAAAAAAAGACTCAACTAATTTTATGCACCAATGAAGCATGAATCAATGGAGTGAACACTCATCTGAAAAAAGAATCACACAAATTGAACCTTGCTATCAGGAGTAATGCCTGTTTTAATAAAAGAACCCATTTTGGCAATTGCCTACAGAATTCTAAATCCTTTGCTATCCATCTAAGTGAGCAGCAACGAGTACAGAGATTTGTTCATATTTCAAAAGAGATTTATACTCTGAGATTTCAAAAGCAGAGTTGAATAGTATGGATAAAATATATAATCATTGGCTAAACTTACTGGACATAATGAGTTATGCCTGTTTTTACTTTAGAAACCCATTTATAAAACTGTCTACGGAATTAGAACAGAAAACATTCAACACATACCATTCTCATTTCCGAAAGAAATGGCATTACATGTATTCCGCAAAATATGAAACCAAAAATCTGACAAAAAAAGGAATGTTTTTCACCTAAAGAACTCATTTTTTCAAACTGTCTTTATAATTCTTAAGACAAAAAAATGCAACAGAAAACACTCAAAACAAACCATTTAAATTTCAAGAAAGAAATTGATTTACATTTATTACTCAAAATATGAAACACATATCTGACCAAATGTGGGTGGGGTGATATTCTAGTATCTCAAATTTATCCACTGATTATTTATGTTGTGCAACCATTTACTGCATTTTTTCTTGGGCTTAAATGTCATTTGATTTTGAATATGAATAATTCTTAGTGAATATTTACTCTTTGCTGCTCTCTTACATGGATAGCTGTAAAGGATTTAGAATTCTGTGAACAGCTGCCAAAATGTGTTCTTTATATTAAACAGGCCTAACTCCTGATAGCAAGTATCGATGTCGGCGATTCTTTACCCCCCCCCCCCCCCCCTCTTAAATATATGCTTCATGTTTTAAATTTAGTTTGTTCTGTTGGAAAAAATAATCGTCCCTAGTAAACTTCCTGGTCACAGGCTACAATCCAACATCTTATACAAACTACCGAAGATCTAACAACAAGTACGAAACTAAAATTATTTTGGTACAATATCCCTTTTTCAGAAGAGACAAACAAGATTTGCTGGCCACTGTTTCAGAAGTTAGGAGTCAGTATCCAAACTGGTGCATTGGATTCTCAAGCATGGCAACAGGAAAGCTGGAAGACCTACCCCGACTTACATCAATAATCTCAAGCAAGACAGTGAATTGGACACCTGTAACATCAAGACAGCAATGAAAGACCAGAAAGTGTGGAGCCATTGTGGATCAGGGACAACACCCCCGAGTTAAAGCATCCCTTTTCTCCACATTCTCAACATTGACATGTTTCTTTTGACTAAACACAAACAACATGATCGTAATGAATCTTTTGAGACATTGCCTTACCTTTAAGGTTTAAATTGTTTGGATATATCACCACTTCTTCTTGGCAGTATTCTGGAAATGCTTCACCATTTTCTTCAATTTCTGTAGACAATAAAAAAGTCAAATCTAAACCAAAGCTGTGACCGATACCAGACACATACCGTTTATGGTATTGAGCACCCTATTCAAATGTCTAGTCTAACCAGAAATGGTTGTCAATAATAATTATTGTATTACTTATATATTTCGCTCTGAATCGCATTGAGCACTACATGTATGCAAAAAGATTGCTTCTTTACTAGTATTGCATTATTTATGCGACATTTTATGCTGAATCAAGTTGTAAACTCATAGGCTTGCCTATGTCTCCCTCTTTCCACACACAGAATCCCCCAGAACAGAAATGTTCTAGGGACTCCCCTGCTGAGGCCTGCTTACTGTGATTCGATGTTGATTTGACTAATTTGCATCTTTCACCGGAGATGCGTGCACTCCAAACCTTTTCAATATTTCAGAGACTAGATCCCGATTGTAATGTCACCCAGGTCACTCGCCAGCCCGTCACCCTATTTCGCTTGGACACCTTGCAAAGTACCCAAACTACTTTTCCTTTTTTGCAGTGTGGCTTCGGGTCGGAGGGAAATCAACATCGAATCACAGTAAGCAGGCCTCGGCAGGGGAGTCCCTAGAACATTTCTGTTCTGGGGGAGATTCCCCTGCCGAGCTGCTTCCCCAATGATTCGAGGTTGATCTGACTAATTTACACCAAACCAGTCTAGCACAGTAACTTGGTGGAGGCGCAAAAAGCCCAATCCGTATTCAGTATATCTCTAAATAAATTCATCAGGTTTGTAGGAATAGATAATTGAGATTTTTTTCATTTTTCAAAACCAGAAATTTTTAAGAGACTACATAGATTTATATAAAGATACAATACCAAGATTGAAATGGGATGTGGTCCGATAGCGAATATAATAATCCTAGCGAATCCAGTACGAGTACATATAAATCCAAAGTGTATCCAGAATTTGCAGAAAAGAATATTCGAAAAACAAAAACCGCCACCGTGTTGTAAACAGAACAATCGGTAATGGCGGCAAAATGTGGACAAATTTGAATTTTCCACTTATAAGAGACGAAAAGAATCCAAAATGGATCAAATTTAGCGTAGTAAATCCAGTAAAAACACCCACACAAAATATGTACGACCATGTGTAAAATTCCTCGCTCAAGGGTTATTATCAAATATCGGAACGGAGAGCTCCGCAAGGACATGTCTTGTTGCAAGGAGTCCAAGCAAAATAGGGTGACGGACTGGCGCGTGACGTGGGTGACGTCACATAGGGAGAACCCTGTTTCTAGCCTCTGAAATATTGAAAATACTTCAGGTTTGGAGTGCCCGCATCTCCAGAGAAAGATGCAAATTAGTCAGATCAACATCGAATCATTCTGGAAGCAGCCTGGCAGGAGAGTCTATATTTTAGGAAAGAATGATATAGAAATACCACTCTGCAAACAATGTCAATCTTACTAGTACCTTTGGTTTGATGATTTTTGTCACCATCTTGTGATGGTTCCTTCTGGGAGCTCTTGGAACTATTTTTATTTCTCCTCCCTTTCTTTATTGCTTTCCTTTTCTTATTTTCAATAGATTCCTTCAAGGCACGTCTGCACCACTTGTTGACTGTTGAGTATGATATGATCTTCATAAGACACATGACATACATCCCTAAGGCTATGCTAGATCCAACTACAGAATAAAATATCAAAAAAATGAATAAACTACTACTTTTTATAAGTAAATGAATAATAAATATATTGAATGCCTCTTTCCCAGAGGTTAGAAAGCACTGAAATCATGAATTCAATTTTGATGTTCGTTATATCCAAGCATGGTGTCCTTATGGTGCAATAATCTATCAGCATTTAAATTGCAACATCCTATCATAACATAGTTTTCATATAATTCATTTGTGATGGTTTTGATCACACTAAATAGAAAGCAGGCACACGAAAACATCCTGGAGAAAATGTCATAAGATTGAACACAGTTCACAGTTGCGCTATTAAAGGTATATTATGTGATCTTTCCAGGGAACACCCTCAACATCGATTGACAAGCAGATTTTCTTGCAGATTTACATTTCTGATCATAAATCGTACATACATTCCAAGTTACAAGGCGATACGATTCTTAATTACTTCAAAATCATGGCTTTAGAGTGAAAATAAACCAACCGTTTATATTTTCACTCTAAATTCACTCTAAAACCATGATTTTGAGGTAATTAGGAATCGTTTCGCTCTGTAACTTGGAATGTAGGCCTATGTGCGATTTATGATCAGAAATGTAAATCTGCAAGAAAATCTACTTTCTAAAAAAAATCATGGAAAAGATCACATTATGCCTTTAAGTAGATATGTGTTTAGAAGGTTTTTTTGTTAATTATAAAGTGTACTTATTTGTTTACCTATTGTTCTTTTATGGCTGAGTATTCTTACACAGATAATTGGTTAAAGAAGAGTCCTATCCTGTTTTTCAGGGATTTGAATTCATCATGTTACAAACTGATTAACCATATCACAATTAATCTCAACAGAATTAATCAAGTAAACCTGTTACATCACCTCCCCCCCCCCCCCCAACAACCTCAAGAAAATATCAACTAGGAAGCAAAACAATTCATGCATTCACCATATTGTAAACAGATGACTCTACACGGAGTGTTGACAATCAAATATCGAGTAACTGAGTGAGTACAAAAGGTGATACATGCCACATCAGTAATTGATGTTAAAATATGGTAAATCTCCTTATCTCAGTTTTTAACTCTTCCTTCTTTTTTTTATAATGAAAGCATAACTTTTGTTCAAGACTATTGTTTTGAGTAAGATTAAATAACCAACAAAGACTGATCATTCCTAAACAGTTTTATTCACTTTTCCTAATTAAAAAAGTCTACTGCAATGACAGAACTCTACAAGATATTGCTATTGCTAAACTCTTGAAATCAGTCTGTTACCTGGATTAGGTCTCACTCTTGTTATAACTATGACTGGTGATGTTGCTATGACACAGCAATTAATGATGGTTAGGGCTTGGCTTAGATGGTCTGGTATCTTGTTCTGAAGACAAAAAGAGAACAAATAGTTTAGCATATAAGTAGGCATAGCACACATAACATTCAAATGATTGAGACATGTACAAGATTGGATTCAAATGAAAGATTGCAATGAAAGATTTAGTTTCCAAAAAGAATTATGACAATCGGTCGATGCATTCTTGTGGTACGGTGTTTTGAGACACTCGGAAAATGGCCGAAAACCTGCCAAAAACAGTAACAATGCCCACAAATATAATTTATCAGGATTTAGAGAGCTCAATTTGTTAATAATGTAACATTCAAAACACCATTTACACATATTTCTTTAACAATTGAATATCTATATACCATGTTAAATTAAAAGAATTGTAAAATTATATTGCATTAAGCTAAAATAACCTAGTGAAATTGGTCATTTTGACCAGTTTTACTGACTGCAATCAAAAAAGTGACTAAGTCCAGCTAATTAATATGCGTAAATGTTATAAATCCAGATGTGAATGGTGTATTGCAATCAAACTTGGTATTATGGCTAACTGTACGATACCCAATCTTTTAAACTATAATTTAGTTTCATAAGCTCATTAAATATGCAAATTAGCTAGTTATCTATTCAAGTCATTGATATGCAAATGAGCAATGTCTGACAATTTTTTTCCCATCATCGGTAATAGATATATAACATGTATACCCAATTTGATTGACAAATATTGATGGAGTTAGAAATTAAACAAGCTTTTCCATTTCTTAAATACCCATATTTAAATTCTCAGTCTTTTCCTCACACGAGGCACTCAAAGGATGCAAAAACTGAGCATATCACTAAATTGATTGAAGTGTTTAGTACAATATCTCAGGTTAGGTTTATTTAAATCGGCCCAATATATTCAAGTTCAGAGCCAATTTCAAAAATTGGTAAAAACAGTCATAACTAAAAAAACCTGATGATAAGTATTTATACCTGGATCAAGGTTATATAGTCCAAGGTCATGACTACCATATATGGCAAGCTCACTGCCCTACAGGGAGTGCCTCATGTGAGGATAATTAATTTTATATAGGGATGTTTTTCAAAGTGGAGCCGCATACATTATATGAAAAGATTGTTTTGCACAAGGGCTTACAGACCACTCCTACATGTTACTCATTTTGCATGATTAATTAATCCAAATATTGTATGGCTGTTTTCATGACTTGGATTAGTGCATCCATGCACGCCAATTGAGGCAACAATACAAACTACATTCCACATCATGAATAGCCATCCATTCAATAATGCAAAATGAGTAACAGGTAGAAGTGGATGTAGGCCTTTATGCAACACAGCTCTTCATATGTTGTTGTTCACTGGTGTTATGCTCCCAGTGGCAGACTCTGTGTGTGTGTGCATTGTGCTATGCCTAATATAAGGCAACAAGAAATGAAACACACCTGTTCTATGGGCCCTGACTGACACATTGATAGATGTTTAAAATATTTTTATGGTAACTTTGAAAAAATAATAAAATAAAAAAGGCCTGACCGACAGACCCAACCAGAGAGGTCCGTTTGCCCCTGTAGAACAGGGTTTTTGTGTTTTCTCCTAACAGCTAATAAATATCAATCCCATTTTCTATAAAACTCCTTTCATGCTGAAATGCCATCTTTACCATTTAGCCTTTAGGTGTCTGATCAGTCATATCAAAAGGGGGCTTTTGTCAGCAGTATGCATTTGAAGATGTTGATCAGAAAGTAAAGCATGAAAAAACAAAAGAAATAAACATGAATTGCCATCCAATATTTCACATAAAATCTGAATGCATTGACCAATTGTCATTTTTCAGCTTACAAAACACACTTTTGCATGAAAACAAATCATAATTTCCATTTTAATTTCCATTTTGAAGGACAAATACCTCCATTTGATGTGACTGATCATATATTACGCAGCATTGAGGACTCCTCTTAAACATACACATCGGACTCTATGGGAACAGCTTTCAAAATTATCTTTAAAAAAAAAAATTACCTTCGATAAAGATTCTGTTCGAATCGAAACGTCAGGTCCTCTTATATTTATTACATTAAAAAAAATTGCACAAACAATTATTTTTAATAATGTTTTGCGCGAAATTGTTAGTTTAAAAGCTTTGTGCAATGCAGGCTTCCTGTTAGCGTGATTTTGAAAATTTGGATGCACTTTTCAATTTATCAAGAGTAATTTTGCATATTGATAAAACGTAATAACGACCATAATCAGTCCGGGAAATACGATTAAATGTCAAGTTAAATCTGTTGATCTTTATTGATGTAAAAAGTGCCATATTGTTGATCTTTTCAACAATCTGCTTAGAACACTGTAATAATGTAATTTGCGTCTAAACACATTTGCTAGAGTCTAATGTTCCAGTTATGTTATTTTTACCATGTTACGCTATTGCGGTAAACTATGAATTTGGTACCCACCCACCCAGTTAATTAATTGAGTTCACACCTGCGCATGACGTAATGCATAGACTGAGACTTTGCCGCCCACTGCACTCTAATAATAGTACAGTGCAAAGGAACTTATGGATATCATGCAGATTAGTGGATGTACATTTACAGTATGAATGAAATGGCCGCGCGGAGTGATGAATGAAAACATACTTTCTTCGGAATAAATAAGGTCAAAATACACAAGAAACTAATTGGAATATAATGAAAATGATTAAACTTCTCTGCCTGGAATAACTTGCAGAATTAATAAATTATGTTGTCATGCGGGGAAGAAAATCGGACTAAAAAGTAAGCTTATTTACTTTTAAAAATTTCACATCGACGCAGACATTTCCCTTTGGACGCGATTTTTTTGTCACTTCGTTGGCAAACTTGCGTCCACATGGACGCGCATTTTTCAAACCTTAACGGGAAGCCTGGTGCAATGAAATGCGATACAAAGCCTTTTTCGTTTTTGATGCGTCTTAAAATTCTTACTTTAATATTCTCTCACCTTGGCAACCAATAACTCAATTCCTAACTGCAACACAACGAAAATATTGATACCTGTTATAAATAAGACAACAAATACAGAAATATAAATCACTTGGGAAAATGTTCATGCTACATAATTATGTACGGCTTTTCTACACCAAAACCTTCCTGTAAGATTAAAACAATGCACAAATATCATCTCCCTGGGAAGATTGCAGGAGTTCTAAACAGGAATGTATGATGTTAAAGTAAAAATAAGCGACACAACCCTCCTCAAATACCAGTAACCCCATCACCCCATCATTGGTCGAGGAGACAACTCCCGAGAATGTTCTTGTCCAGTGGTATTCGTCCTATGTGTGAGGGTATACGCCAGGGTGTTATAGGGAAGTATGTATGGCACCACTTCCATGTTCATCTGTAAGCCAGAGTGACTTCATACAGTGGGGCGACTTTGGACACAAACATTTAATTAATATTAAATTATATTATATACTTTATGTGAAATAAATTATTTCTCCAATTGTGTGCTCAGTGTATCTATGGATAGCTGTGGATTTATTGAAAGAGTAAGACCAAGTATTCATTGGGAAAAAGTGATTTAATAAGCCTAATAAAGTACCTGAAAATGAGTGAATAAAGTTCACCAAAACAAAAATATTCTTGTAAATATACGAGTGTTCGTTTCAGAAAACCTGTGTCACAGTATTATAAACATAAATTTGTCGTGATTTCTAGATAAATAAAATTTAAAGGTAGACTATTGCTGATTGCAGCAAGGGCAAGTTTTCAAGAAGATTAAGCATGTCCTGATATTTGTTCGGATGTTGAACATGTAAGTTTCCTATAAAATAAGTTTTGAATATCTCAAAATCAGAGCCGTATTTGTAACAACAACAAATATTAATCAGTCAAAATGTCACCAATCATACAGTACAAAATTAACAAAGAGGTGATGTCTATAATACCATGTGCGATCTGTGAATTGCCTACCAATTGTAGAGCCGCTAGACTCTAGCACACATGTATTGAAGCAATGCAAATTTTTGCCATGTTCAAAAACGATTGTCGAAAAGATTAACAATATCGCTTTTGTTTACATCGATAAAAGGTACTTCCCCACATTGCAATCGATAGAAAGATTTCACTTGACATTTAATCTCACTCGGACTGTTAATGATCAACAATTGGGTTAGACTTATTCAGTATTTCAATGTTTAAGATAACAAAATCAAAAATTGCAATATTTCTTACAAAATAACGTGTGATTTAAATCGCAGGTGATTTCTGAGAAAGCGAGAAATACTCCCAAAAGCAAGAAACACGCTGTGAAAACCAGGATCGCGTTGCAATTGGTGAGTGTATACCATATGAAACCTTGAGAAACAATCAAATTGTGATCGGAAATGACCGCAAATAATGTAACACTTGCTGTTATTCTTTTTGAGAATAAAAAATTACAGAAAATAAATTCATAGACACAGCTTATGATGTTCGGATAACAGAGTTATCCGAATAATTGGGGTTCGGATAACCGGGGTCGGACTGTATTGGGCAATAAGGATGGCACTGTTCACGAATGTTAATCCGAAAATGAGCCTGTTTTGACAAATTCACACGAGTTGTTGACATACCAACTACATATTCATGTACCCACTCACACCTACAAGTCCCTCATGACTTAGTGATGTCGTGTGTTCATATGTTCAACATTGATATTACAGTTTTTAACGTTGGAGGGTCATTCAATAAGTCCTACCTCCTACCTCATAACTTTGCTATTATACAAGCCAGTCGTATGATATATTCCACAATTGAAGCTTTGAATCTCAGCTACAAAATCATAGTAGATTGGTCTGAAGACTCATTGTACTTTTCTGGATATGCATTAAAAACCAAACTTCCATTTAGTGCAACGGAAACGGGTAAAAAAAAAGCCAAAATGTCTCCTAAGTGCTATTCATTTAGCCAATTCTAAGAGACAAAATGTACCTATCGATCAATTTACAATCGTTCTATGTTACAAATATCCCTTGAACAGACTTTAAACAACATAAGTGACTGATTTTTGGCGCAAAATGCCCTCTAATTAGCAATAACCAGACAAGGACAGCCATCAATTTTAACCCTACCCTAGAGAACTGCTGCAAAAGTCATATTTGCTTTTCATAGGAACTACAATCAAGGAAAATAATAGTTGGCACACTTGACGCAACTTATTACAAATATTCCTGTGCTCGCAATTGAGATCAGACTTGGGACATAGCACTGTTTAATAGAAAGCAAAAGTCTCCCCCTTTCTTATATCCTTCCCATCCCCCATCAATCAATGTTGGGGGACCTACCATGGCTTCTGATAATATGACTCGGATCAACATTGCCTCCGGGGAGAGGGGCGGGTTTTTTTCCGTAATTAAGACAAAGTGTGCCAACCTTTTTTTCCTTGATTGTAGATCTTCATTATACAGGACTAAATGGATATATTTCAAGTCTTATAAGAAGATATATTTTTCTATCACTGACTACATGATTTACTAATCTCAACATTGCATATAAGGAAAACTGATAAAGTTACAATCATGTTAAGATTGAACATTCAAGGCATCACTGTGGCTTGACTTGTAACAACAAACATTTCACTGAATATCAGTATTCCAGTATGCTTAAGGACTAGAACTAGATCTTCATTATACAGGACTAAATGGATATATTTCAAGTCTTATAAGAAGATATATTTTTCTATCACTGACTACATGATTTCCTAATCTCAACATTGCATATAAGGAAAACTGATCAAGTTACAATCATGTTAAGATTGAACATTCGAGGCATCACTGTGGCTTGACTTGTAACAACGAACATTTCACTGAATATCAGTATTCCAGTATGCTAAAGGCGTGTCAATACATTTGAGTTGATATTATACTATTTGCAAGCTACAAAGGTTAATATTGATTTATACATGATAGTATAGCATTATATTCAGAAATCATCCATTGATTTCTATTATCAGTATTTAAATCGGGCGGTAATACCTAATCATACAATACGGAGAGAAAACGAAAAAACATGTATTTATCTTTGAGGTAATTTTCCGTGTCCATTGTCCAAAATCTCTCTCTAGCTTTGATTGTATCATGACAAAAGTGAAATAGGTACCAATTAGCATTAACTATAATAAATGTGTAGCTATGATTCAAAGTTATAATCATGACAAATGTCATGAGGCTGACATTCATATTAGCAATGTTATGAGTGAGGAGGTAGAACTTATTGAATGACCCTCGTACATGTAGATAAATAATAGCAGAACTTACATAATCCAAGCAGACCAGATGGCAGACTATATGGATCTTTCATAAATAGATGAACCAAGTTAATAGGATCTACTAGGATACCATACCTGTATTAATGGACAAGTTATTAATAAGATTAGTATATACTAACCCTAACCCCGGTTTGGGTTTTTTGACCGGGATCACGATTTTCGAGGAAAAAATGGCAACTAAATCTCCGGGAATCTGCTGGGATTTGATCAGGGAACCCTCCGTTCTCAAGCCCCACGTCCCAACCACTAAGCCACAGCCCTCAGCTACACATTCGCGCAGTATACTGCGCTCACTATATAGGCTCGGTTGACTACGTCATTGAAAACTGACGGCGTATGCGTTTGGAGAGGGACTTAGGATTAGCATTTTTTAGCACTCATAATAATGTGACCTGTCATGCCAAAGGAACATAATGGAGGCTACCCTCTAATCCAAGTTATAGATACTACTTGAAGGGTAAATTCTAAGCATTTAAATAATGTATTGTTGAAGACATTCTTTTAAATCCACAATATTTGGTATTTCCCATTAATTTCCTTATTTTTCACCGTCTCATCTAAAACTGTGTTTTCCAGCAACATTTCCTTAATGATGTGACTGGTCACAAATAGATACACCAAATTAGCTTAAAGCACCAACATACACCTTAACATTTGCATGCATGGGAAACAAAATGTTCTGCAAGTATTATCTTTAAAATTGGCATAGCCTCGTGTCAAACACTAAAAGTCATACAAATGTTTGAATGGGTACAGTTAGGTTATAAATGTGTGAATGGGTACAGTTAGTTTATACAGATTAATGAAATGACAGTTGACCTCTTTGACCCTTTGTGATTATAACCCAAGTTATGATTCACTTCAAGGTCACAATCATCCATAGGATACAAATAGCTATAGCTTGACTACAAAAGGAGGGGGACGAATAAGAGGGCAACAGAAAAGACAACAGCAATAAAACAACTTTTAAGTTCATGTAAATGATCAATGTACTCACTTGATGAAATTTTCTAGGACAAGTCTTCCACTGGACATAGCCTGTACATGCAAGACACAAAAAAGTGTGTGATTACAGTTCACATTATGTCAAATGTTTGTTCCCTATAGCATGTATATTCATTTTGAAGAGTTAGTGAATTGATGTTAAATCTCTTCCCCCTGAAGTTGACCAAATGTAGGTGAATTTTTGTATTATTGAAAGCCCTATTTCTCCAAGAATGTGCTACATCTTCTTTCTTCTTGAATTCTAATTGTACCCTGCACGATATTTTATCATGGCTTTTTATACGTAATACAACATTTCTAATTCACTTTTATAGTTTTGTCATGATAACTCATTTCTATTTTCAATGGAGTTACATCAAAGCTTACTTAAAAATTGGAAATTGGTGTTTACTGGGAAAATCTTCACATTATTGGAGCGGGAAAGTTGTAGGTGGTCAGACTGAGAATCCTTGAAAAACTAAATTGAGGGTTATTGGAACATTTAGAACTTACAAGTAATACTATACAAAGGTTTAGAAATCCTCTGTAGTTGTTGAATCCACTGGCATGGCTAAGTAGAGATTCCTGTGGCTTGTGCACTCTGAAAGGAAGGACAGAGGAAAGGAAATAAATATAAACAAATAATAAGATAATGTTCTACCCATGTTACTTTTTCTTTTTCTTCCACTTTTACTATCACTGGATGAATCAATTTCAATATGTGACCAGTCGCATCAAAAAGAACACGTTGTTAGCAAACACAGTTTTGAAATAGAAGCCAATAAAAGTTGGTGAAATATAAAGAAAATAATAGTAAACAATTTGGTTCTTGAAATTAAATCTTGTGGTTACAATTTCCACTTTCTTTCAACAAGGCATCCTTTTCAAGCTTAGAATGTGCTATTTCAGCTGATATGTATAAACTGAATTGGAGTCTTGCCTCCAACATGTCCATTTTGATGTGACGGGTCACATATTTGTTTCATTGATTGGTTTAAATGATACAAAAATAACTTTACCTTCTTGACCTGACAAATTAAAAGGAATATCCAACCTTAAGTTGATTTGATGCTTCAACACATACCCAACAGTCAGCAGTGTTCTTTCCTATGATTTGTGTTTGTTGACTTGTACTTGTCCGAGGCCAGGGGTAAATTAGAACTTGGTTGCCTAAAGTCAAAGTTTGGGCAACTGATACTTTGAATAGTCGCGTTTGAAAGCACCACACCGCGAAGAAAAGAAATCTGGATTCGTTTATTTTAAAGATAGGTAAGATTGCTATCACTTTACATGAACAAATAATTTTGGAATGTGATATAATTAAGATAACTGTACATTAGAAAGAGAATGAAAGATGGATATTTTCCCATCTTTTATTCTCTTTCTAATGAAGTACATGCTTTGGTGCGCCTGCAATTGGTGAATATGCATCGTTTAACGGTAAATTTGGCCGGGTGCTGCTGAACAGAAAGGGTCAGCTTACAAAAGTTGTCACATTCTGCTTATTCTTTAGTCTATTTATTTTATTTTTATATAAAATGATGAAATCAATGAAATATGTTTTATACAAGCAACGTTTTCATGGTTCAATGCACACAAAGGCAGTTAAAATCCATGCACAATTTTTTATTCACAATTTAAACTTAGTTTAACCTGAAAATTGACCACAGCTTTGACTTGCCAGAAGTGAAGTTATAGAAGTATATCGATATTTGCTCATATTACTTACGGAAAGTCAATATTAGCCTCATCCTCCCCCTCATCATCGTCACTTGTAACCTTCTCTTTCTTGCCTTGCCGATTAGATGTTTCCTTTTGACTGCTCTTTCTCTGATGTACTTGATCTCTTGTGGATGGGTCTGAAGTAGCCATGTCTGTTAGTACATGTCATGCAAAACTACCCACAATGCTATGTCCACTGTCAAACAAAAGAAGAAAAGAAGTATTAGCACTGCAATAACAAGTATGACTGGAAGGTCCTCACTTTTTACCTTTTGGTGGGATTTTGCTCTTTGAAATGCAAAAGTGGGATTAATTATTAGAATGTTATTAATGTTGATTAAATTTTGAACGTTTAGAAAAATAACACAAATCAATGATATCCCATAGAAAACCATTTCTAGTGCAACTTTGCTGATGTTATGCACGGTGAAATTGCCATAACTTTAAAAGTATCCTTTCGATTTTTTTTTTAATGAGGTATTAAACTGCGGAGAAGAAATTTGCTTATTTAATGTATCACTTAGATTTTTGGAACCGATTATCTATTTTGAATAAGCCAACATCAGAGCAAGTGGTCAGTCAGGGACTTTTGGTGCTAGGTGTATATATATATATATATATATATAAATTCAAAGTTTAGACCTTCCGAGAAAGGGAGTCGTTACTCTGAGTTTCATGCTTAACGCAATCATCAGACAACAAGGATACTGATTGTGTGACTGGTTGGCTCAGGTCTAGATTAGCATGCATACACTTTCAATGGTGTTTAATCACTAACAGTGTGTCACACTTCTCCAGCCCATAAGCCAGCCAGACCATTTCTCAGGACTGGTCTAAAAGCTTCGAGATAGCTTAATAGTGCTCAACTGATTAAAAGTCAGGAGCATAACATAACACTGCAAATTATGAGCGTTTACTTTTGGACAAACTAAAAGTAAACTCAATAGTAAACGCAATTCTAAACAAAAAACAAACGTAAACATAAACGCAAAACTAAACGTTTCTTTCATGTTGCAACCAATTGACCTCAAAGCAAGCTCCAAGTGAGTGAATATAGTCCCAGATGTTTCCAAAATCTGTGATTTAACGGGACAGTTATTCATTAGATGCTGGGTGGAAAACAGCTGAGTTGTTGGGCTCACATAAGTGTTTAGTATTGCGTTTACTTTTGAGTTTACTTTTAGTTTGTCCAAAAGTAAACGCTCATAATTTCCAGTGTAAAGTCATAAAGTCCATGGTCAGGCTATCTTTCGAATTACAGTGCTCAATTCCAAACAGAAGAGCTATATAAAGCTCTTCCGGTTTTTTATATAGCTCTTCCGTTTGGAATTGAGCACTGCTGTAATTAAAGATAGCCTGACCATAAAATCGATTCGATATTCATGACTTTATGACTTTATATATCGCAATATCCCGTAACAGCTTCCCAATCTCGCTTGGGTCGACGAGGCAATTGAGACTAAGTACCTTGCCCAAGGATACAAACCAGTTGGCCGTGGCGGGGCTAGAACTCACAACCTTTGTATTATGAATCCTGCATGCTATCCACTAGACCACATGCTATCATCATTTTATGTATTGACAAAAATATATTTTGTGAGATCTTTGATACTAATATCATTTTGCTTCATCTGATCCATTTCCTTTCCAAAAATGTATACTTTTGTATGCATTTGATTAATAGTTCAATAATTACAGCACTCACAAAAATCAAAAAATCAAATCAAAACTTCCTGAGTCCCCCCTTAAAGGGACACAATGTCATGTTGAATTTTTTTAATTGATTCTTTTTTTTTTACTCAAAAATAATTTTGTTTAGCTTGTCCCACAAAAATTGGTCAAAAAAGTGATTTTTTTTGTGTGATTTTCTCAAAAAATCAACATATTTGGTCAAAATGAATGCCAAAAATAGATTCTCTGACCCAAATCCCATCCAAAAATGTATACTTTTATATGCATTTGATTAAAAGTTCAATAATTACAGCACTCACAAAATTTCAAAAAAACGTCCTCCCCCCAACACTAGCGGGTGTTTTTAATTCACGATAGACCACACTTTAAACCATTTATTTAAATGTACAGAAAAGGAGTAAAGTGCTCTAAATATGAAAGAAATTTGTGTTGTTTGTGATTTGTAGACTATAAACTCAATATTTAACCAAAGAACCTTGGTGTTTTCTGTAATGGTAAGATTTTACACAACTTTTCTCTTTTCACCTCTTCAAAGCAGGCAGTGCGTCACCGCGCTTCGGCACCTCGAGAATGTCAATCAGAGGTGCCAGTGGTGCGTGTTAGTATTCTCATTGTGATAAAAAAGGTTCAGGTGGCCTGATATAGTTGGTACCACCTCCACACTACAGGGTATGAAGAACAATGCAAGATGGTTAGTTCTCAGTGATTTTGTCTTCAAAAAAGAAGAATAAGGTAATAATTTACATAAAAAAGTGCGTGCTTTGAGTTCACCCCACCAACGAACCCTTGTACACCTCAAAACTATAAAGAAGCCATCTCTGTGATGATATAAACCACAATAAATTTACAGCCTGTGTGATGAACCACAATATTTTTTACTTGATATTTGTTCACTTGTCCTGCCTTCCATTGTTCATGTCTTGCAAATAAATGTGTCTTAAACAATGAAAAACATTAACAAATATTTGTCTGAAGTCATGAGTCAAGACACATCAGGGCACTTGAGACACGTATGAGACCTGTCTTCAGGAAAGTCATGTCTTGCCAGAAGACACAAACTCAAGATATGTCTCAAAATTGGCTTCAATGGACATGTCTTGCATTTTAGATGTGTCTTGCATGAAGATACTTCTTTGCGGGACAAGTCTTGCATAGAGACGTGACTCGTGTTTTACAGGAGACATGTTTAAAAACTGGTTTCACCAGACATGTCTTGGTTTATGTCTTCAGCCAAATATTTTGTTACTGGGCCCCAGTATTGAATTCGCCTGATCAGCTCATGCCGGAAGAAATGTCCCAACATACTCGTTCATTTGACTAAGGTCACTATCACTGCACTGTCAAGTGTGCTATGGTTGATCGATAGAGAACTTTATTAGACAGACGCGATTATGACAAAGCTGTAATCCGTATATAAGTTCGTATCGTTGGGACTTTAATCAAGAAATGCCGGGAAAATATTGTCATCTCCTCTATTACACGTCGCTGTATGCCGAAGGTGAACTTTGGCTGTTAGTTTCGAGGTCATCATAAAACAGGCATCGACCTTGAAGCTGAGAATTTGCGCAGTCCAATAATATTGTAATCTCCTCTATTACACGTCGCTGTGTGTGCGTTAAGGTATGCCGAAGGTGAACTTTGGCTGTTAGTTTCGAGGTCATCATAAAACAGGCATCGACCTTGAAGCTGAGAATTTGCGTAGTCCAATAACTCTAAACACAGGGGGTGTGACCTATATTAACCTCGGTACCAGGCCCCGGTATACACTATATTAGGGATTCACCATTATTCTAAGTTGTTGGATGTTGGGTTCAGGTGGAATTTTTATTAGCCTCAAGGCGAGTCTAATATCCATTCCCCGGTCCATTCCATGGCAGGTTGTACATGTAGTAAGAATTGCGAGCTTACTACCTGCCATGGTATATCTTATGGGTTGGGTGGGCAAAGTTTGGGGGTTTTTTTATCGGTATTTATGCGAAGTTTTTTGCTGGTATTTTATTCGACAACCATCACCCCCTTAAAGTGTAATGGAATATTCAGCTTTACAAATAAATTACATGGAATGTTAAAAGCCATAAAGCAAATAAACACTTGAAGTTGAAGACAATAGCGGCATGTTAGCCCATTCATAGTTACGTGAGAATATTGACCAAGTGCGGTCATTATCGTCGGCGAAATATGCACTTGAGCGGTTTTATTGTGGCTAATCAATTGACGGGTAAAACGCGCCCAACATAGAGGAAAAACGGTTTGCATGCGTTCTTGAAACAGTAATTTCGATCTTTATGATTGTTATTAACATTTACAACTCTGTATACTTCTGTGTATTGTTTCCGTATTTTATGATGTTATATTATTTTACGTTTTTCATAAGTATTTAATATTTTATCGGCCGTATTTGCCAAGTTGGCGTACAGTTGGGCGCATGGGTATAGCAACACTGAGTGTATCAATTTGTAATTACTTTAAAAATTATGAAGCTATCACCATTTTGGCCCGGGGGGGGGGGGGGGGGGGCGCACTTGAAATTAATGACTATTGTCATCGCGCACGGGAAGGTACAGCCATTCTTGCCGGGGGGGGGGGTGCAATCATATGCCGTATCTACGTAGTATAGGCCTATTATGTTACAATGTAGCACAGCAATTAATAATTTGAAGGCCTATAGTATCCCGTATAGTATAAGCAGAGAGATGTTATTTATACTAATTTTTATTATTACACCTCCCTGGTATAAGAATAATAGTCTTAGAAATTCTGAAATAAACTTAACTGGGTTTTTTATTGATACTCGAGCCGACGAAATTGACTCATACACAAAACGCGCCCACATTAATTTATATCTTTATGATTGTTATTAATTTTTATATTTCTGTATACTTCTGTATATTGTTTCCATATTTTATGATTTTATATTATTTTACTTTTATTTTTCATAATTGTAAATATTTTATCGGCTGAAATCGCCAAGTTGGCGTACAGTTGGGCGCATGGATATAGCAACACTGAATGTATCTATTTGTAAAGTACTTACAATTATCATGATTATGAACATTGTCACGCGCGAGAAGCTATCACCATTTTGGCCCGGGGGGGTACTTAATTAATGACTAGATTGTCATCGCGCACGGGAAGCTACAGCCATTCTTGCCGGGGGTGGGGCACTCATATGCCGTATCTACGAAGGCTTATATGTTAGCACAGCAAATATTTGAAGGTCTATAAGAATAGTCTTAGAAATTCGGAACTTAGCTGGTATTTTTTATTGATTGGCAAAAAAAACAAAACAATATACGAAACCAGTCCCAATTGAATGGCAAAAAATAGGTTAAAGGCTGTTTTTCTCAAGAAAAAAAAATATAGGTCTCAAGAACTGGGTTTTTTTCCTCCTCAATCCAGTCATTCATTGTTGTCAAGGCCTAACAGTTATGGGTATAGTTCACAGCATCTTGAGCGTCTAAAATAAGACTAACCATTAGAGCTATGCAACTCAAACTATATAAGGATGACTTTTCATGTAGAATAGAAAACCGTTTCAAGTTGAAAATCGGAACATCTACCTGTAAGATAAGAAGGCGCGCTATCATTGAATCATTGAATTAGTTATCACTTAATTTTGAGAACAAAATCCAATTCAAATTTTGCTGTCTATTCAGCTGTATATGGTCATATTTTTTAACCAGAGCTCAATTGTGTTGCAGATGGGAGTATGCAGAACTGAATTCTACCTTAACTTTTTGGTAAAGATCGTTAGTGTCAATTCCACGTGGTTTATAGAACCGGAGATGTATCTTTAATAGTGACATTAGAACACTTTAGACCCCGTGCCTACCGAGAGAGAGAGGGGGGGGGGGCGGAAGTATGCAGAACTAAATTCAACCTTAAAGATCATTAGTGTCCGTTTAACACTTTCCACGCGGCATGCGTCTGTAGACGACATTCCAAAAGTTTTAAAAAATGTCTAAAAAATAACATATTGTATCACTTTTCCACGTGGAGATGTATCTTTACTAATGACATTTTAGAACATTGGAGACCCCAAGTGCCTTATTGAGAGGGGGGGGGGGGCGGAAGTATGCAGAATGAATTCAACCTTAAATCATGTAAATATTTAGTAAAGATCATTAGTACAGTGTCAACACTTTTCCACGCGGCATGCGTCTAGACGACATTCCAAAAGTTCACAAAATGTCTAAAAATGACATATTGTATCAATTCCACGTGGAGATGTATCTTTACTAATGACATTTTAGAACATTGTAGACCCCATGCCGTACCGAGAAGGGGGGGGGGGCGGAAGTATGCAGAACTTAATTCAACGTTGAATATTTAGTAAAGATCATTAGTGTCATTAACACTTTCTACGCGGCATGCGTCTGTAGACGACATTCCAAAAGTTCACAAAATGTTTAAAAAGGACATTGTATCAATTCGATCCACGTGAAGATGCATCTTTACTAATGACATTTTAGAACAGTATAGACCCCGTGCCATACCGAGAGGGGATGTGGGGCTGAAGTATGCAGAACTTAATTCAACCTGAACTATTTAGTAAAGATCATTAGTGTCAATTCCACGTGGTTAACTACCGGTTCTGGCATGTAATAACAATGTAACAAACCACCTTTATGGAAACTGAAGTAATAAAACATGACCATTTACAAATACAAACCAACATTCGATCTAAACAGTACTTACCTTTCAAACGGTGTTATGCATATGACTGTGGTCCATCATGACAATTAGACAAAAATATTAACATTTGTTTTACTTGTAGCATACACAAATTCCTTAATTGCAATATTGTTCTTGTAAACAGATTTAGAATATAGTTATAAGCTATAGTTTAATTAGCTCCATCATAGCAAGATATATTCAGCTCATTATCAATCCGCGCACAAAATTTATCCAAGCCTATAAGAACGATTTTTGCAAACAAAACAACAAAAATGCAAGTATTTGAATTGCCTACTCTTCCAAATTCAATTATATGTAAACAGTTTTCGCCAATTTGGAATTAAGTAAACTATAGCACTCAACAATAATCGCAGAAGGAATATATCCTAGAAATTTCGTTTTTAATGAACAAACTACAAATGTTTTTATAGTAAAGATATTGTATGTGTGCATAATAAACATTGTTCGGCAAACAAATAGCATACACTTTGTTTATATCCTACAAATATTGTCCCACTTTCACTTTACATAACCCACATCCACGTAAATGCGCCAATTAAAAATACATCTACAAAAATTGAAAATAATATTAGCTTTGTAAATATGTCATATCCATCAATTCAATGTTTTAATAACCATGTTTATGCACCAAATTCAGTAAAACAGCATACCCTACGGTAACCTTAATATTTCAATGGGGACATAATCACTCATCTCATTATATCAGTTCGTCTGAAATCTGATAAAGACTGTTCCCCTTACAAATATACAACTCTATTAACTAACAGGGCCCAGTCAGGTTTTGTTCAAAATCTCAAACCACAAACCCCGAGAACCGCAAAAACCGAGAACCGCGAAAGCCGAGAACCGCTCTAGTTATGTTTATTATTGTTTAAGACGCATTTATTTACAAGACATGACTTCAAAAAGTCGCCAAGATACCATTTTTACAGTGTAGGCCTACTAGTTATAGCACACAAGACTGTAATCTTGCCATCATGGGTGACTCCATTTGAAATCTACACTTCCTATGTGGAAGATTAGGTCAGCGGAAGAATATATTTGGTTTTCACCGGACATTTTGCACGAAAAACCTTTATTTTGTTAATGAATAGTGAAAGAATATAATGTTAAACATATTAAAGTAGTGCCAGCTATTGCATCAAAGGCTAATACCCCCTAAACAATACACCCCACAACAACAAACAAACAAGACAGTAATTTATGCTGATGATACTTCATTAATGTGTAAAGCTAAAAATATTGTTGATCTCCAAAATCAATTAGAATCATGTTTAAGCACAGTAGCTAATTGGTTCAAAGCAAACAAGCTTACCCTGAATGCTGATAAGACTAAATTCATGATATTTGGTAGTAATAATATGCGTAAGAGGTTCAAGATGTACAATTAACCTGCAATAATATAATAACATCATTGAAAAGGTAGATGAATTTAAATACTTGGGCATAAAATTAGATAGCAATTTGTCTTGGTCAGCTCATGTTGATTATATGTGTTAGAATGTCTCCAAAAGAACAGGTATCATCTAACATATGACACATTTTCTTCCAAATCAAACTATTGTAATGTTATCAAATGCTCTTGTTATTCCTTACTTTGATTATGGAAGCACAGTTTGGTCAAACTTTTCTGCCGAATGTCATAGAAAATTACAGGTTCTTCATAATCATTTAGCCAGGATAATACTTTCAGCTGTTATAAGAACACCAACAAATGATTTGATGGATACACTTCAATGGGTAAAACTTGATAAAAGATGGCATAATCACCTTTTACTTATTGTGTATTAATGTTTAAGAAATGAAAGTCCATCATACTTATTGATGCAGTTTGCATTTGTTCATAATAACCATTCTCATGTAATCAGGGATTAAATCATGTTTCAGCATTGTGCATCACCAATCGACAACGGTGTTCGCGCGTCTGCATGGTTTATTACACGAGGGCAATGCCCGAGTGAAATAAACACACTGCACGCGCAGAACGCGAGTTGTCGATTGGTGATGCACATACGCTGAAACATGATTTAATCCCGTTCAACAACGACTAGGGATTTGAACGCCATTTCATAAATTGACAATGCAAATAAGAACATTATTTTAATGCAGGCCTACTTCATTATTAACAATTTCATTCAATTATAAAAAAACTGAAATGACCAAACTAACCTATGAATAAGTTCCTGCGAGTTTCAAAACTGCGATCGCGTATCGCATGAATACAGTATCCGGGTGGTGCGGATCGACGGATCGATGGGCGCGATGGTTGCCCATAGCAGCGTTGTTTAATTCAAATCGCCAATGCTTTGCTACTGTAACTTAAGGTATGTGGGGAGTTGTTGAACAAGAAATCACACTAGTAATACTTTGTTTGTAAGGGCAGCATATGCCTGGAACAACTTGCCATCAACAATCAGAACCGAGCTTGAGAATATGTCAGTGCAACAATTTAGAACAAAGATCTATGGAATTTAAATTTTGTGTTCTAAAGTATATTACAATTCTGCATTTCTTGCTGTATTTATCTGATGGTTTTGTATATTATTTATGTAAATAGTTGTTATATTCCATGTTTATTGTAAATAATTATGTATTATTCTCTGTGAAATGAGGCCCTGCTTGGAAAGCAGTGCTTGACACTGAAGCTGTTTGCCCTCAATAAAGAAAGATTCAATAATAATAATAAAACAAACTCACAACAACAGCAACAACAACAAAAAACAACAACAAAACTCCATGTTTACCCTCTTTTAAATCCAGCGATGTACATGTAGTAGGATGTGGGCTGGGATGTATTCACTGATGTCTAAATAACCCCACACAAGCAACTGGACATCATGAAAGTAAACCTTATTTAACCTAAAATGGTTACCTAAAATGCGCATGACTTGCCCAGTTTTTAGCAATATGAGGCAAACTACTTTTGGTTATAACTTTTTTATTATTCAGCCTGCAGACATGGTTGAACCATCATTTTGTATTGTAAAGTACTTTGTTTCCATGTATTCTGTTTTCAAAGAGATAATTTTATTTTCAAAATGTTATGAACAATGCTTACCTGTGAGTGACCTACAATCAAGGAAAAAAAGGTTGGCACACTTTGTCCTAATTACGGAAAAAACCTGCCCCTCTCCCCGGAGGCAATGTTGATCCGAGTGATATTATCAGAAGCCTTGGCAGTTCCCCTAACATTGATTGATGGGGGGGGGGGGGGGGGGGGGGGGGGAATGATATAAAAAAGGGGGAGACTTTTGCTTTCTATTAAACAGTGCCATGTCCCAAGTCTGATCTCAATTGCGAGCACAGGGATAGTTGTAATAAGTTGCGTCAAGTGTGCCAACTATTATTTGCCTTGATTGTCTGAGCGAAATCCTAAATTCACCATCTGGGATTGTTTTATTGGCTATAATAACTTTAGAACCAAATGTCCAATGCTAATGAGGTTTTGCACGATTATTTTAGGGTATATTGTCAACATTCCCTAAAAGTTACAAGTATCAATTACGTCATTTAGGAATTGGTCAGTCAATACTTAGGCAACATATACGTCAAAACATGTTATTTTTACCATTTGTTTTCATGGATGTGAAACAAAATGTTGAAGAACAATTAGAGTTCGTATTTTAATTAATTGATTTCTAATCAACATTTGATAAACGGCATATAAAGTCAGAAAAAAGTGTATTAGGGACTGGTCATTAATTACTAACGCTGTCTCTGTATATTAAATGTGTGCGACTATAGGTCTATAATAGGCCTTGCAATTGTTATAGTTCATGCAAACATTACTATCTTCAGAAGATAGCAATTAATGACACAATGCCATGTTATGTTCCTAGCATTAAAATATATAATCATGGAAAATAATAATAATAACATTTATTTAAAAAATAAATAATGCCACATAAACAAAATGGCTAATACAAACAAAGATAGAAAAACGAAAAGTCACTTTGTGTATTAGGGACTGGTCATTATTTACTAACGCTGTCTCTGTATGTTAAAGGTATATGTTCAGATCACATTTTTATAGCACTGAATTTTCTCAAACATACAGACATTTTCATATCATATGAAAGCTCATATTTTTCTGATTTTCATACTGAAATTTGACTGCCTAATTCGGTATAATGATGGCGAAACCGATGAAATAGCGTTGAATTACCTTGAATGGTGGTTAACCACCGATATAGTTTGTGTAATACTCAATGGGTACAGTTCACAGCATCTTGTGCGTCTAAATTAAGAACCATTAGAGCTATGCAACTCAAACTTTGGAACACAACTTTTTTAAGGATGACCTTTCATGTAGAATAGAAAATTTCGAGTTGAAATTCGGAACATCTACCTTTAATTGTATGCGACTATAGGTGTATAATAGGCCTTGCCATTGTTATAGTTCATGCAAACATTACTATCTTCAGAAGATAGCAATTAATGACACAATGACATGTTATGTTCTTAGCA
This sequence comes from Ophiura sarsii, assembly GCA_035610835.1. NCBI lineage: Eukaryota > Metazoa > Echinodermata > Ophiuroidea > Amphilepidida > Ophiuridae > Ophiura > Ophiura sarsii. Next base: position 57,397,193 of record CM069458.1, on the reverse strand, counting down.
TTAAAATATGAAATTATGGAAAATAAATAAAGTCACATATATCAAATAATACGCCATGAAGACAAAACTCTAAGATAACGTGCCGATTATTTTAAAAAATGGACTTCATGACTGTTTAGAAAAAGGTTAGAAGCACACACTAGAAGAAAAATGGAAGCTTGGTCAAGGATTCGAACCTGGGGCAGCGGCGTGGAAGTTTCATATGTTAACCACTACACCAACCGGGCGTGTGTTATTGCAGCAGTGAATCATTGCAACGGTACACCATAACAACTCATCAAATTTCTCATTATTATGAAATGCAAAACTTTTTTTCTCAATGGATTAGTGTTTAGTGGACAATGTGAAACTTTTAGAAGAAATGAGTCGCATCTTCAGTATGTTTGAATGGTTCACCCTGCTGAAATAAAACATATATGGCTCATTCCATGAAGTTCGGGTATTTGGTAAAATAGCAGTTTTTGGGATTTAAGTCTGGTTATAAACTGTTTTACTCTATGTGTATATCAATATTTTTATGTGTCAAAGAACAGTAATAGGTTGTAGTTATGTATCATAAAAAAAAATTAAAAATCGACCCTTCCTTGGAAGAAAATAAAATAAAAAATAGGGTGGTGTCCAAGACCATTTTTGCTAAAAAACGTGACATGGAAAAGGCAACAATTAATATGAGTTCTATGTAGGCAAAAATATCATAGAATTGCTTGGAAATCGATTTGATTAATAAAAGATACATGTATTCATAGTTTACTGACCAAAACACCTCGTCACGCTGGACTGATTTTTCACCCAAGCAACATGAAAATTGCCTTTCCGATGCTACGCACGGTGTCCACAAAATATACACATGTAGCATCGGGAGTTTTCATTGCTTAATGGGGGTAGTTCTCTATCATACATTTCTAAATTATTTTCCAAAATTAAGAGCATTTATCAATTGAAAACTATGGCAAATGAGAATATATTTCATGAAGACCATTCCATATATTCATGAAAAAGTATACCGTGCCGTGTGCATGGTGTCCTAACCATAAAATGTAGCATCGTGATAAACATCCTATGCAATTTGTGGGAATCCCCCCCCTGGAGATAAATAAAACATTCCATATTTCTTTTGTAAGGATAGAGGTCAATAGCTATCAGGTTTGTTTGGAATTTGCCACATGTGGGCTAGTTTTATCAAGGTTTCAGTCGCTGGTGTCCAGTTGTAGCATCGGGACTTTTATGTAGCATCAAAGTGTAAACATTGGATAGTTTTGTGAATGGTAAGTGTGATTGGAATTATTTCTTAATGTTGCTTGTATGTCTGCATTTATTAATGCATTTTTATTGAAAGGGAAACACTGAATCAGAATTTCTTTTCATGTTATGTTATTAATTTTGAGTCACGGACGCCATAATAATTTGGCGTCCATGTAGCATCGGGCATAGCATGGGCAATATTTTGCATTGGGTATCGTTATAGTTCGTTGAAATTGTAATTACTTTATTAATTTTTTTGTAGAATCACATCAATAATAAACTTTGAAGTTAATAATGAATTAGTTTTTGCTCTTTTAAAGGTAGATGACCCGATCACATTCCGATTTTCAACTTGAAGTTTTCTATTCTACATGAAAGGTCATCCTTAAAAAAGTCGTGTTCCAAAGTTTGAGTTGCATAGCTCTAATGGTTCTTATTTTAGACGCACAAGATGCTGTGAACTGTACCCATTGAGTAGTACACAAACTATATCGGTGGTATACCACCATTCGCGGTAATTCGACGTTATTTCATCGATTTCTCCGTAATTATACCGATTTAGGCCGTCAAATTTCAGTATGATGATGAGAAAAATACGAGCTTTCATATGATATGAAAATCTCCGTATGTTTGAAATAATTCTGTGTTACGAAAATGTGATCGGGTCATCTACCTTTAATGTTAATATAGCTTATCAATACGATGCTACATGGACACCATGTCCATGTAGCATTTCATAAAATTTGCCTAATTAGACTAAAACAATTACCCCATTCGCAATTATCCATCACCCAAAACATTCAAAACATTGCCTACATTTTACTATACTTTACAGAAAAAAAGGCATATCATGAGAGATGTATATCTAATGAAATATATTAATACACAATGCTACATGGACACCATTTCCATTAGCATTTCACTGAATTCACAATAAACATTCCCTTATTTTAGTTTTATTTACTATAATTAAAACAAATAATTGTCGATCATTTAAGTTCTCTATCCTTTGCTATTCTTTTTCATGTTAAATGAATAATAAATAAAATACTCCAGCATGATTTTAATATAAATATTTTCCTGCAACACAAAAAGTGCAACATGAATAAATAATCTACTCCAATATCAATACACAATGTTCCACGAAGATACTAAGCCATAGGGTTTATTTTGTTTTGCTTTGCAGGTTCTTGACATTAATTCAGAAGACAATTCTATTGTCCTGGAATTTATGGAGTTGAAGACAAGGAACCCATCATTTTCAAAAACTAGTACCTTTCGAAAGAAATCCATCATGGCAATTAAATTATTTTTTTGCTAACTGACTTTTTATGTGATCAAACTTTTCAATCATCTTTATCAATAATAGAGGATGATTCAATCAGAAACGAGCATAGAGACTAAGATCACAAAGGGTACTTTAAGTTAAGAACAACACTGCATGAATTTTGTTTCAGTGGACATCTTAAGTTTCTTTGATCAATGGTGTATTGTTATTGTGTAATTGTAAGAAATGGTGTCTGTGTAGCATAGGTAATTATGTTTTATGCTTCATGGCAGGTTATCTTTTTGGGTAATTTGTAGTTTTACAATCCATGTTATTAATTTTATCGTGTGCTTATAACATAAAAAGTTAACATCATAGTACATCCTCTCTATTGATCTGAAAAAGATGCACCTGTTCAAGCTGTTCCAAATATTTTAGGGCATGGTGTCCATGAAGCATCGTAATACTTAAGTACACAGAAAAGGTAAATTTTACATGAACAGTGTAATAGATAAATTTCAAGCAATTCACTCTGTGTATCTACTTGATATGATGAACAAGTAAACAAAACATTCACACTCAAATAATTGTAACAGTATGAATAGTCTTATAATTAACAATGTTACAAGACGCGGTGTCCATGTAGCATCGGTAGTGCATTTTATAACATTATACAGGTAAATAATACTTCATATACTTACTTTATGACTATAATGTAATCAATGTGCATGGTTTATAGAGTACTTTACATCAAAAATATTGATATGTACTTTATTTAAATTCATTATACAAATTGCAAAATAAAGAGTCACTTTTCAATGAGTTTTTACATAAAACATTTAATCTACGATGTCTTGTTCCTTAAGTTATGTTCAACCTAGACAAATCTGGTTTCTTTTCATGTATTTGTGGTTCCAAGTAGTTAATTGAGGTATGGAAACTTGGCCCACATCTTCAGCTAATTTATTAGAAAATGATATAGAAATGGGAAATGGTGTCCATGTAGCATCAGGATTAATGGAAATGTCATCCAACTGTTGAACATGTGCGGTTATTTTACACCAAATGTTACATTAAAAAAAAAAGGTTCTACATTGGACTTTGGTAAATGTAGAACCTAAAAAAGAAGAAAGAGTTGGAAAATATATATTTTGAAAATTTCACTTGGATGTCACATAATATGCCCCAACTTCATGGAATGAGCCATATGACTATAGATTTATTTTATTTCAGCAATGGTGAACCGTTCAAAGGTAGGTATGCTGTGATCAGGGCTGTCACCAGACTAATCTGAGTGCCGGCTAAATTTTAAAAAACACGCAAAAATCAGCAGATAAAAGCACGAGGTCAAGAGGTCATAATGCATCGCCAACGTGCAGTAGGTCATGGCATGGGATCCAGAGGCCTTCTTAATGTCTTTTTAGGGTTTTTTAATGCACTTTGAGGGTTCCTGCCACATAATATCTTGTTTTATGATGCAGTTTAATGATTTTATCCACAAATTGTAAAAAAAATTAAAAAAAATAAATAAAAATTAATTTTTTTTTAAAACTTTTTTTTTAAACTTTTTTTTTAAGAGTGCTGGTCGGCCAAGGTCTGTGCTGGTCGGTGCCGACCGGCGCCGACCAGCGTAGTGACAGCCAGCCTGTGATATATCTTTGCTTAAAAAGGGTCCCAGTAAACACAAAATGTTTTCAAACGTTTTGAATTGGGTTTAATTATGTTTTTTATTGCAAATTGTTTTATCAAAACGTTAAATTAATGTTGTCACAATACTTATAAACGAACACATGATTGAAACGAAATCAAAACTTTTATAGAACGTTATATTACAACTCAAATTAAAACAATTATTATGGTCCAGGACCATATTTTTGTTTTTTTACGAAACGTTTTAAAAACGTTTTTAAAAAACGTGGGCAATTCCACGCATGTGCACTTATCTGGATTATATTGGTTTGGTAACACTATGGATTGTATATTTATTTCCTTTCATAAAGTTATTCGATCTGCCACATATTATTTCATATTTAAATGGCAAATAAGAACATTACTTCACAAACACATGAACAATTTTGTTGGAGAATGTTAATAAAATGCCAAATTATTGAATTGTTCTTTAAATTGCCAGATAATTATCAATTAATTATCAATAACCTAATATATGTTTTCAAAACGTTTTTAAATTGGGTTTAATTAGGGTTCGTGTTTGTGAAACGTTTTTAAAATGTGTAAACATATTTTTAGATCGTTTTAAACATGTTATTAAAACGTATTTGAAACATCTTGCAAGACTAAATAAATAAATTAAAACATGGTTATTTTCACGTTATATTAACGTTTTCAAAATGTTATATGGAAACGTTATTAAAACCCATAAAAAACTCCACACATATACGTTTTTAATACGCAATATTAAAACTTTTTTTCACCAACTTGAAAAGTGTTTTTAACGTTTAAAAACTGTAAATTGGCCAGCTGGGGTCTATACGAACGGTATTTGTCCTCTGATCCCTTATCCATTGAAAAATCAGTTCTGTATTTCGTAACGATGCCACATTTTATGATTTGCTAGGGTGAACCGTTGATATTGATTCACCATTGCGATGACAATACACGAGCATTGATATACTTCAGTAATAACATGCACACACGCCCGGTTGGTGTAGTGGTTAACACATGAGACTTGCACGCACGCCGCTGCCCCGGGTTCGAATCCTTGTCTAAGCTTCTATTCGATACTTAATTATGATTGCTAACAATCATGATTTACATTATTTGTTTTAATCGGCACTATCGTTATGTCATCTACATGTATTTCTTGAATAATCATAATGTCCTTGATTTTGGTACCGTTTTGTTATACTTAATCATGTTAATTCAAAAAGTGCAGATGTATTCATTCTTTTATGGGCGTAATGTTACGGTCGACACATGGCTTGACAACTTTGATTTATTGTCAAAACAAAACAGGCATATTTCATGTTGGGTCTATATTTTTAAGTTATAATATAGACACTGGTATTAAGATATATAGATATAGATACTGGTCTTGAGATATATAATAAACGACTGGAAGATGTTTTCATAACGTTTAGCTGATGATATATAAGGTCGAGCATCCATCTGAATTTAAATAACTGGTCATGTCTATAGATGAGGTGACCGTTGTTTACATCAGTAGTGTTTACATATTGATTAGCGCCTGGTCTAAAGACATGCTAGGGATACTAGTCCATGACTACTGCATACATCATACTATGAAAGCAAAACACACATCACTGAGCGCCAATTTTAAAAGCACATGCCCTTATGGTGCGCACGCAAACCGCCGGGCAACCAGATTTAGTACCTGGTCTCTCATTGTGCTTAGGGATGCATACCATGACTTCTGCACTATTACACCGTAAGCATGGTAAGTAATGATCAATCAAGTGTGAATTAAAGCACCGTTCCCTGTAGGTGCGCACGCAAACCGCCGGGCACTACGTCACCGGTCACACCATCTATAGTTTCACGGGCATTTTAAGTGAAAAATATACCTCCGTATTTAAAAGTGACTTATGTGTGTACAGCCACAGACTGGGATGATCCCCTACTCTTTAGGAAGGAGTCTGGGACCTTTTAACCCTAGTTCCCACAGCTATGTTTTTGCATTTATCGGGGGGAGGGGGAAAAAGTACAACTTTTTTAACCCGAAAAATCACCGAGCACCCCCCGGAATTCGATCCCTGGACCATCAGCCCCAGGCTGTGCCCCTACCAACTGAGCTAACTTCCCAGCACATATATATGCGGGCACAAACTTCGTGCCCACATATGCCTGCGGTAGGTGACGTAATCGAGCTAATGGGAGCAGCACACGCGTGGAGATTTTGTATGATTTTGTATGGTCTAGTGGGGTTAGGTTTAATGTGCTTGGATTTTGCTCTTCTGATGCACGAGACCACCATTTCTATGTGACTCCTGACCCACGAGGCAATTGAGACTATAGTACCTTTGCCCAAGGGCAAGGATACAATGTTAGCGCCCGCCGGGGGCTCAAACTCACAACCTTTGACCAAGGGCAAGGAGTTATCATTAAAGGGACATTGAGAGATATATCGATATAATAAATGAGCAAATAACGTAAAAATAATCATCAACATAGCCCAAATCCAAAATATCATACAATTCCGACATCGCCTTCATGCCAAACTAAGCAAATAACGGCACTTCCGGGTTGAGATTTGCCGGAAAAGTCTGTGAACTTAGCATAACTTCCAAATTCAGCACCTTAGTTTCGATATGGTCATATCGAAACTAAGAAAATCATGAAATTTTATATGATAAACGGCGAATGTTAGTAAACTGTTTCAGATACTGAGATAGTATTAGTAGTTAGTACGAATTCAGGTCGTTTCATCCCACCGCGTTTCATCCCAGAACGGTTTCGACCCTTTACCATTTCATCCCATGGTCGTTTCGCCCCAAAACCACTTCATCCCATGGTCGTTTCATCCCCGTGTAATATTCATACCAGTACAAACCATTGATAGTCCATTGATTCGCTCGATATATAGCACACATCACAGCGGGTAACGCGGGGATCGATTACAGAGCAATACACCCTGAACTATATGCACGTCTCCGTATCTACTACTTTACTAAAATATGGGGCCGCGCCGGTGAATCGCTCACGGAACGGCTCAGCGAGCATAGCGGCAATCGATTACAGCGCAATTACACCGTGAACTTATGCACGCCGCCGCCTTTCTGTATCTACTTCTTTACGGAATTCTTTACTACGATCACGGGGCCCGGGGAATCGCTCACGGACGGCTAAGCAAGCGTAGCGGAGGTCAATTACAGGGCAATACACCGTGAACTTACGCACGCCGTCTTTACTACTTTACGCGGAATCGCTCACGTAACGGCTCAGCGGACATAGCGGGGATCGACTAGGGCAATACACCCTGAACGAGAAGTGTCAACCCTTTTATTTTGATGATCAACTTTTGTTTCTAAGTTCGAGAATATTAGATATAAGTACATACAAGTATACATTTATAGAAAGGAAATTTGATAAGGAATCCAATGGTGATATCAATGTGATACCAAATAAACTGCATTTTGAGAAACTAACCAAAAAGCTATTTTGTGATCCTCATTTTTTAGACAACATAAATAAAAAACAAAATTTGGCCACGGTACTTTTTTCTAATACAGATTTTTGTAAACAAGAAAATGTTGTCAAGGATCGCATTTTTTCTTTTTACACAAAGCTTAGTTTTGGAAATAATGCTTAAACACCGGAAAAGTGTAAATTTAAGGGTGTTTTTTTGCATACATTTAGCTAGAAATGGATGCATATCTCGAGTTTAAAATCCATAATTGAAAAAATGAGAAATGGTATTCATTCATCCCATAGTCGTTTCGACCCAAAACCACTTCATCCCATAGTCGTTTCATCCCCGTGCAATATTCATACCAGTACAAACCATTGATTGTCCATTGATTCGCTCGATATAGCACACATCACAGCGGGTAACGCGGGGATCGATTACAGAGCAATACACCCTGAACTATATGCACGTCTCTCCGTATCTACTACTTTACTAAAATATGGGGCCGCGCCGGTGAATCGCTCACGGAACGGCTCAGCGAGCATAGCGGCAATCGATTACAGCGCAATTACACCGTGAACTTATGCACGCCGCCGCCTTTCCGTATCTACTTCTTTACGGAATTCTTTACTACGATCACGGGGCCCGGGGAATCGCTCACGGACGGCTAAGCAAGCGTAGCGGGGGTCAATTACAGGGCAATACACCGTGAACTTACGCACGCCGTCTTTACTACTTTACGCGGAATCGCTCACGTAACGGCTCAGCGGACATAGCGGGGATCGACTAGGGCAATACACCCTGAACGAGAAGTGTCAACCCTTTTATTTTGATGATCAACTTTTGTTTCTAAGTTCGAGAATATTAGATATAAGTACATACAAGTATACATTTATAGAAAGGAAATTTGATAAGGAATCCAATGGTGATATCAATGTGATACCAAATAAACTGCATTTTGAGAAATTAACCCAAAAGCTATTTTGTAATCCACATTTTTTAGACAACATAAATAAAAAACAAAATTTGGCCACGGTACTTTTTTGGAAATGGATGCATATCTCGAGTTTAAAATCCATAATTGAAAAAATGAGAAATGGTAGTAAAAGTCCGTAAAAGCATATCTGATAGTTTGATATATTTTTAGTTATGTTGTCTGAAAATTCGTAAAACTTCCTTCAAATTTGAACTTCTAGAAAACATCGATTTAGTAAAAATATTGACATTTTCTACCATTTAAAAATGTTCACGGAATACACGGGCGTGTGACCTAAAAGGCGAGTATAAGCCTTAATACTATTATGAACAATCGAATAGACTATCAGATTCAATGTGAAGAAATTGGAAGAAAACTGAAATTTAAATGATCGTAAGATTGGCCTTTGTTTACATAGACATTGTTTTGCCCTCTCTTGTTTTTCGGTCTACGTCGCGAATATTCATCTATTAATTAAAAATCAACTAAACTAAGAGTATAGGCCAATATAGGCTACTTTTAAAAAAATAGGGACAGCGGTCCCAAATAGGTCGTCCGTTTATATGGGTAGATTAAAAACAAGGTGGATCTCAAACCACAGGCATCTAGAAAGAAAGAGGTTAGACCACTAGCGGATCCAGGATATAAAAAATAAAATAAACATCCTGGAGTTTGGTTGCAATTGTACTTCACCTGTTTAAATGTAATTAATTTTACATATGCAGCTAATTTTACATCTTGACCTCATATGACCTTTGACCTTGGTATGTGACCTTTGACCTAATTAACATATGAATGTTTGCATGTTGCATCCGTGACCCAAGTTTGGTTGCAATTGGTCATTGTATGGAAAAATGAACAAGAGACCAAAAAAAATGAACAAGAGACAACAAAAAAGTGTACTAAATTTTACATCTTGACCTCAGATGACCTTTGACCTTTCTATGCGACCTTTGACCTCATTAACATATGCGGGTTACCATGTTGTATCTATGACTGAAGTTTGGTTGCAATTGGTCATTGTATGGAAAAGAAATGGAAAAATGTAATCAATTTTACAATATGCAGCCATTTCTACATTTACATCTTGACCTCAGATGACCTTTGACCTTTCTATGCGACCTTTGACCTCATTAACATATGCGGGTTTCCATGTTGTATCTATGACTGAAGTTTGGTTGCAATTGGTCATTGTATGGAAAAGAAATGGAAAAATGTAATCAATTTTACATATGCAGCCATTTCTACATTTACATCTTGACCTCAGATGACCTTTGACCTTGGTATGTGACCTTTGACCTCATTAACATATGAAGGTTTCCATGTTGTATCTATGACCAAAGTAAGGTTACAATTGGTCATTGTATGGAAAAGAAATGGACAAATGTAATCAATTTTACATATGCAGCTTGACCTCGGATGACCTTGGTATGTGACCTTTGACCTCATTAACATATGAAGGTTCCCATGTTGCATCTATGACCGAAGTTTGATTGCAATTGGACATTGTATGGAAAAGAAATGGAAAAATGTAATCAATTTTACATATGCAGCCATTTCTACATTTACATCTTGACCTCAGATGACCTTTGACCTTGGTATGTGACCTTTGACCTCATTAACATATGAAGGTTTCCATGTTGTATCTATGACCAAAGTTTGGTTACAATTGGTCATTGTATGGAAAAGAAATGGGCAAATGTAATCAATTTTACATATGCAGCCACTTTTACATATACATCTTGACCTCGGATGACCTTTGACCTTGGTATGTGACCTTTGACCTCATTAACATATGAAGGTTCCCATGCTGCATCTATGACCGAAGTTTGATTGCAATTGGACATTGTATGGAAAAGAAATGGACAAAACAAAAAGTGTATACCAAATTGTAACAAAAAGTGTATACCAAATTGTTGACACACACTACACACACACACAGACCCACACACACACAGACTACACACGAAGGATGCTGCCATAAGGTCTCTTCCTACGGACGACCTAAAAATGAAGGCCGTCTTCATCTAAACAATTAGTTTATTTAAAGTGCGCTCGATTGGGGTGCCTTCGTCTCAGTCTTAAGTTGACAACACGAGCTAAGTACAATTTAAACTGAGATTAAAATACCTAAAAATTAAAATCAGTTGCGTCCTATCATATTATGGAAATTCCATATTATCATGTACGCTACCAGTGGTGTAATTGGAAAGTATAAAAGATTGAAATCTGGGACTAAAATACTAATAAATTCCAGATTTTACGGAATAGGCCTATGCGGTATTTTAGTCTCAGCTTTTAAATGTATTTATCTCTCATTACTTGTTAAGATCTTTTTTGTTTATTCAGTTAGTATTTATACGTGACTGGATAACGAGATGAAGAAACGCCCAACGACGAAAGCTGGGGTTTCACGGGGAAAGTTACCATACAATTTGGGCGTGGTCGCGTTTGATCTCAATCACTTCATTAAATCCCACCAACTGTTTTTGACGCGCAGCTTAAAGTTAATCTGTTCGGTATTAGAAACCGACAAATTCGATTTTTTATAAAGAGATAATCTTTACTATCTGATTCAATACTTATTATTATCACCTTATTGTCTCTAATATTGAATTGGCATACCACACATTCCGTAAAATAAACGATATTTCAATCTAATAACTCAAATTATACTTTTTAAAACGGAATATTCTTTAAAACAATGACTAAAATGAAGCCGTCTTCATATAATCAAGTTGATTTTAAAAATTTAAAAACAGTTGATAGCTAAAGTACATAAACTGAGATTAAAATACCTAAAAATTCAAATCTGTTGGAAAGTATAGATTGTCAAATCAGTTGGAAAGTATAGATTGAGATGGTTATTTTATAGAATATGCGTGTAGGTTTAGAAGCAATATTACTACGAGTTTTACGCCGTTACAACTAATTTTGAAACAATATTCAATGTGTAGCAAATATTGTAAAATAGTTACCACAGCAAAGGCATACGTGGAGGTGAAGTTGGCTACATATTAAATATATTTTGGACTACGTAATTAAAAAGGTAAACCTGGTTTAGAACTTAAAAACCTAACGGTCCCGGGTGTCGGCCCCGGTGTCGGCGTGCAATTAACATGTTACGTCTTATTCTATTTTCTATTTTCTATAACGACAAACAATGGTCATCGAGCACCACCTAATTATCTTGCTCACTCAGTGATATCCCCTGTGATCCTCCTCTCGTGTTCTTCTAATGGGCACATTTCGTTGATAACTTTCTATATTCTTATGTTTAGTGCAATACCAAAGTGTAAAATTTATTTACGGCAGCCCATCCATTTGGCAGCGCATGACACCATTAACATTCCCGGCGCGCCGACGGCTGTGCACGGGTCGCTATCCCCAGGCTCACACCGCCATGGACAACCGAACAAACGCCCCGTGCAAGTGCCGCCTTGCTATTCACCCCGAGATGAGCCCAAGAAACCACTCCCCCAATAGCTGCGCATATGAGTTCCTCTCCCCGGAACCAACAAGTCAATATAACTATCCTCATTTTAATTTCTCTAATTTGAATGTGCTACTGCTAGTATTAATGTCAACCCGTATCTATAAAATGATCCTATAGACCTATAGCCGCATTTTAAATTCAAGTGATGGAGGTTTTATGAATTTCAGCGAAATTAAATTCTTATTTATATCGTTTGTAAGAAGGAATAGCAAAATAATATTCAATTATTTTGTTCCAAATTACCTTACACGAAGGGTTTCATTTATTAGCTTGGCATTTGTAAATCATTTTTTGTTACTTGGTGTTTCAGCCCAATGTATGTTTGAAGTTGTTAACATTTGAAATGTAAATGAATAGGCCTTGAATATAATATTCTTGTATTTATATGCATCGCGAAGTCGCATCCATTTGGCAGCGCATGACACCATTAACATTCCCGGCGCGCCGACGGCTGTGCACGGGTCGCTATCCCCAGACTCACACCGCCATGGACAACCGAACAAACGCCCCGTGCAAGTGCCGCCTTGCTATTCACCCCGAGATGAGCCCGAGAAACCACTCCCCCAATAGCTGCGCATTTGAGTTCCTCTCCCCGGAACCAACAAGTCAATATAACTATCCTCATTTTAATTTCTCTAATTTGAATGTGCTACTGCTATTAATGTCAACCCGTATCTATAAAATGATCCTATAGACCTATAGCCACATTTTAAATTCAAGTGATGGAGGTTTTATGAATTTCAGCGAAATTAAATTCTTATTTATAGGGCTCCCCCTTGCCTCGTTTGTAAGAAGGAATAGCAAAATAATATTCAATTATTTTGTTCCAAATTACCTTACACGAAGGGTTTCATTTATTAGCTTGGCATTTGTAAATCATTTTTTGTTACTTGGTGTTTCAGCCCAATGTATGTTTGAAGTTGTTAACATTTGAAATGTAAATGAATAGGCCTTGAATATAATATTCTTGTATTTATATGCATCGCGAAGTCGCATCCATTTGGCAGCGCATGACACCATTAACATTCCCGGCGCGCCGACGGCTGTGCACGGGTCGCTATCCCCAGGCTCACTCCGTCATGGACAACCGAACAAACGCCCCGTGCAAGTGCCGCCTTGCTATTCTCCCCGAGATAGCCCAAGAAACCACTCCCCAATAGCTGCGCATTTGAGTTCCTCTCCCCGGAACCAACAAATCCATATTTCAATTGGGATAAAACCGTAACGGGATGAAACCGTAACGGGGATGAAACGGCTTCGGGATGAACCGGTATTGAGATGAAACGGTAGCCGAAATTATTGGGATGAAACCGTTTTGGGATGAAACGACGTGTTTCCGTTAGTACTATGCCTAAGTATTACTTTGAGGCAAAAAAACTGATTTCCAGGACAATTGAGGGCGCACTCGCAAACGTATCTCTCAATGTCCCTTTAAGTTTAAGTATGATAACTCCTTGCTCTGACCAAGGAGTTATCATAATAACTCCTTGATTTGACGTTGTAAAATAAAAAAAAACTTGTATTGTGAGACCTGCGATCTATCCACTAGACCACACACGCTCTAGCGGGTCAATATAATGCTTCAATTACAAGCGCACTGCACTGTGTTCAATGGTAAAACGGACAATAACTGCAAGATGCATACTGTAACATACGATGCTTTTGCTGAATTTTCAACCCATCTCAGTCCATCCACTATCATGATCAAATTCAAAGACAAATGATCATCCAGTCTAAAAAAAAAGTACATGATAGCTCGGCTCCTGACTTGAATAGTTCTGAAAATAGCACATGATATGACACATTCTGATATCCAGTTAAATAGTTGGCATTCGAATAACTAGCAATAGTGTCCTTACCAAGCAAACTATAGCTTTTTAAGATAGGATTTCACAGCAATGCAGCACTCCAGAGCAGGATACTATGTTTGTTTTCACGTCCGACTGCGAAGGGGTCAAGTGTCGGTCGATCCATCCAGGTCAATCCATTTAGATCCTTTATTACAAGAAATGACTTTAAAAAAGACAACGCCTCAGGTGTGTAAACTAAAACTTGAAGTTATATGCAATATTAGGTGAAACTTATCCCAACTGAAAGTGGGGGATAAAAAAAAGGGAACGGGGGGGGGGGGGGGATTTAAGAATAAAGACGTTTCGATTAGATATAAGAGTCTTTATCAGGTAATATTAGAAATAGAGTTTTCACCTTTCCTGAGCTAAGTGTATATACCTTTGTTTTTAAATTTATTATTATACGGATATGGCAAGCTTAAAGGCATATTATGTGATCTTTTCCAGGGAGCGCCCTCTATTCATGATTTTTTTTAGAAAGTAGATTTTCTTGCAGATTTACATTTCGGATCATAAATCCTTTATTACAAGAAATGACTTTAAAAAAGACAACGCCTCAGGTGTGTAAACTAAAACTTGAAGTTTTATGCAATATTAGGTGAAACTTATCCCAACTGAAAGTGGGGGATAAAAAAAGGGAACGGGGGGGGGGGGGGGGGGGATTTAAGAATAAAGACGTTTCGATTAGATATAAGAGTCTTTATCAGGTAATATTAGAAATAGAGTTTTCACCTTTCCTGAGCTAAGTGTATATTCCTTTGTTTTTAAATTTATTATTATACGGATATGGCAAGCTTAAAGGCATATTATGTGATCTTTTCCAGGGAGCGCCCTCTATTCATGATTTTTTTTAGAAAGTAGATTTTCTTGCAGATTTACATTTCGGATCATAAATCATGAATATATTCGAAGTTACAGCGTGATACGATTTCTAATTACCTCAAAATCATGGTGTTAGAGTGAATTAAGAGTAAAAATAAGTTGTCGGCGCAGACTCCGACAGTTTATTTTCACTATAAAACCATGATTTTGAAGTAAGTAGGAAGAATCGTATCGCCCTGTAACTCAAAATGTACGGTATGTACGATTTATGATCAGAAATGTAAATCTGCAAGAAAATCTGCTTTCAATTTTTTTTTTGAGGATTGAAGGCGTTCCCTGGAAGAGATCCCATAATATGCCTTTAATGTAAAATAATTTGATAAACACAGTTTATCAGTCGATAAACCATGTTCATCACCGATAAACACTGTTTATCGACCGATAAACTGAGTTTTTCGAGCGAAAAACAGTGTTTATCGATAAACTCAGTTGATTCGATAAACTTGGTTATCAATAAACACTGTTTTTTTGATCAATTTGATAAACGATGTTTTGCAAGTGACAAACAGTGTTTATCGATAAACTTGGTTTAAACACTGTTTTTCGCTCGAAAAACACAGTTTTTCAATTTGATAAATTGAGTTTATCGATAAACTATGTTTTTCACTCAAAAAACAGAGTTTATTGTGTATATCAAATTATTATACATTAAAGGTAGATGACCCGATCACATTTCGATTTTCAACTTGAAGTTTTCTATTCTACATGAAAGATCATCCTTAAAAAAGTCGTGTTCCAAAGTTTGAGTTGCATAGCTCTAATGGTTCTTATTTTACACGCACAAGATGCTGTGAACTGTACCCATTGAGTAGTACACAAACTATATCGGTGGTATACCACCATTCGCGGTAATTCGACGTTATTTCATCGATTTCTCCGTAATTATACCGATTTAGGCCGTCAAATTTCAGTATGATGATGAGAAAAATACGAGCTTTCATATGATATGAAAATCTCCGTATGTTTGAAATAATTCTGTGTTACGAAAATGTGATCGGGTCATCTACCTTTAAGCTTGCCATTAGCCATTAGGCAAGCTTAATGTATAATAATTTGATAATATCGAATATCGAATACCGATAAACTTGGTTTATCGATAAACTGAGTATATCGATAAACAATGTTTTTCATTAGGAAAAACACATTTTTTCAATTTGATTTGATTTGATAAACTGAGTTTATCGATAAACTATGTTTTTCCCTCGAAAATCAGAGTTAATATCGTGTATATCAAATTATTATACAACCGATAAACTGAGTGTTTCAAGCGAAAAACAGTGTTTATCAATAAACACTGTTTTTCGATCGAAAAACAGTGTTTTTCAATTAGATAAACTGAGTTTATCGATAAACTATGTTTTTCGAGCGAAAAACAGAGTTAATCGTGTATATCAAATTATTATACATTAAGCTTGTCATTAGGCAATTTAATGTATAATAATTCGATAATAGCGAATATCGATAAACTCGGTTTATCGATAAACAATGTTTTTTGCTCGAAAAACACAGTTTTTCAATTTGATAAACTGAGATTATCGATAAACTGTTTTTTGAGCGGAAAACAGTGTTTATCGATAAACTCGGTTTTATCGAAAAACAGTGTTTTTCGATTTGATAAACTGAGTTTATCGATAGACTATGTTTTTCGAGAGAAAAACAGTGTTTATCGATAAACTCGGTTTATCGATAAACTCAGTTTTTCAATGTGATAAACTGAGTTTATCGATAAACTGCGGAAGTCAGTCCCGTACACGATTTTTTTTTAATAGTAAACATTTGTATGGTCTCACAAGTAAAATCAGTTGACTTTGTTTTTGTTTTTTGAAAAATCATTTTATTCAGTGAGTTTTGCTTTATTCCGTATTAAAACGAAATTAATTTTTTTTACAAATGTTTACTAGTAAAAAAAAAAATCGTGTCCCGTACCCAGTCTACCACACAGTGTGCCAGTCTACCGCCATCTATAACATTATGCCCACTTTAATAATAATTAGTTTTCTAACGGATAGATGAGGTTCCAACATTTTTGTTATAAACAACTGTTTAAAGTTGTTTATAATACAAACACATATTCATCAAATTTGATATATATTTATGAATTTAAAATTCTATAATATTAAACAAAAATATCAATTATGTAATAGATAAAACTATTGATCAATTTGCATTACCAATTTCATGATGAAATCTGTAAATACTCTGACAGGGCGAAGTGTGATGACACATCAACTGCACGTTCGTAATAACCAAAAACACTCTCTCTGGAAACTGGGTACTTTTCACCCAGGTCTCATATCTGTTGATCATCAAACTTTGGCGTTTCCTGAAAGCAAGTCGTTTTGTCTGTCATCAGTATTGAAATATTTCAGTTGATCTTTATACTGTGAATCTACTCAAACAATATTGGCAATAGTTAGGACTATACAGGGCGACATATTTTGACGTGAAACTAATCCAAAATCACTGCACAGTTTACGCCATATACATACGGATACGGTAGTACAGCGAGTATGCTACGTGGGCAAGTGGTCGCATTTCTGTGTGCCTTCATCGCCTGTGGATTCGCGGTGAAAGATGCAGCCACTGGCTATGATCGAGAGCGAGTAATTTGCCCGACCAAAACCCGAGTTTGGGGTCCAGGTTTGGAACCAGATTTCACTGTCCCCGCCAGATTTTTCTACATTCAGGCAGTCGACTTTGAAAATAACAGGTGCATATTATTATGATTGATTGCTAGTTTGTCCCCTTTAAATAACTTGGGGATACCCTCGCTATGCACAGGGTACCGCTAGATGAGCTAATGAAATTCATGAGTTGTAAGTTGAGTTCATTCATGTTTGCCAATTGCTGGAAAACTTGAGTTCATGAGTTGTAAATAAACTCATGTGGAATATAATTATAAAACACGCATCATAGGCCGTATGTAATGTGAAACTCAGCACCTGATAGGCGGTAGGCATACTTCCTTGCCGTCTAAAAACATGCCAAAATCACCACAAATCTGCGGGTTCTGTATTTGAAGCAACCGCGTCATGTCCGCAGAATGTATTAAGAAACCACATTTTAGGCTAATGAAAGTCAATTTTACAAAGTGCAAAATATGAAATTGCTAAAACAATGATGTTTTGAAAATAATGATATTTTTGGCAATCTGGAAATGTTGATGCGGGTTAAAAACAGTGACGCGAGCGGGTATCAGGAAACTCAAAATCGACTTAAGTATGTTTTAAACATGTTTAATTACCTCATCATGGCCCTCCCATGCGTTATACCAATATAAATCTTTGGTTATGCCCCATTACTTTATTAAAGGGGCATTAAGAGATGTGGTGGAGGCAGCGCCCTCAATTACAAAAATATATAATAAAAACTAGGATTTGTATATTTTTACAATTGTATTTTATGTATGAACTTACACCTATAAGGATTAGGAAAAATCAGCCTTCTTAGTACAACAAAACATTGACTCAAAAAATGCTGATCGGGCCCGATCAGCATTCTACGTCAGACAGTATCCCACTGCAGTACGTGTGATGAATAACGCAAACCATTTTTGCATAGAGGGCGTTTTTCAATAAATAGCGATGGTATTGTTTTAATCCAATTTTGCTGTGTTTTTGTTAGTAGAATCAACAATTTTAATGTTTATCTTGAATTCTGAAGTAAATCAAAAAATAAATTAAAAATGTCAACACCACTTAATGTCCCTTTAACCCCCTACCTCTGAAACCACACTTGACCATAATTATCACTGAACACAGCCAACAGTTTGACTTTGAACTATCCCAATTTTACCAAAAATTCGCCAAATATGCACACAAATCACAAACTTGAATGCCCTTGTCTTCGTGAACCGGTTCTACTAACTTTAGGCCAATTTTGATCACATCAAAGTTGATTTAGTTAGGTTGACAACTTATAATCTGTCATTGCTTCCATAAAAAAGAGACATTTCAGGTTCAAGAAAATATCAAAAATTATAGAAAAATGCCATTGAAAGCAAAGTTTAGCCT
Organism: Ophiura sarsii; assembly: GCA_035610835.1. Lineage (NCBI taxonomy): Eukaryota > Metazoa > Echinodermata > Ophiuroidea > Amphilepidida > Ophiuridae > Ophiura > Ophiura sarsii. The sequence continues at coordinate 57,378,363 of CM069458.1, read as the reverse complement.
CTCTGCCACCAAATTTGTTTTTAAGAATGAAATCTGACCCTTACCTTGCAAACTATTTAACGGTCTGTTTAGTAATGAAGGAATACTGTGTCTCACCAAAAGTAACTTAATAATAATATTACCATGTCAAATTCACTATGTGATTTCAGTAAAAGGTAACTTTTTTATTCTTATCCATCCATGATAATTTCAGCACTTTGTCATGTGTTCTATTCTACCCTATTTGAGTTTTATTAGGTTGGTATTAATTGATATTTTGTATGTAAGTTCTTATTAAATCAAAACAAACAATTCTTGATCAACAATTGATTTTTAACTCACACTTCAAAATACGCACAAGTAAAATGCAGTCAAGTGTGTACATGTTTTTGGGTAACTGCATTAATGCCTGGTAATATATTCGAAGTACATAATCCGTATTGGCAAATTGATTGAGAATTGTTAGCTTCAATTATAGTAGATAAGTCATTGTTTCAGCCACAGTTCAAATTTACATGTTTAGTAACTTTTTCATTATAAATATGGTACATGTTTATTTGCTTTCAGTTTCACAGATTCCCCTGGGGAGAAAGCATTCCAGGTCTCTATCAAGCCACCCAATGGTAGAGGTCGTATTTGGACCCAGATATTAGATAGACACGATGGCTCTTTCATTGTCCGGTACCGCATGTATGATAGCTATCCAGAGTTAAGCATAGAGGTTAAGAGTGGGGAACGACATGTAGCTGATTCTCCATACACAATGAAAGGTAGGTAGGTTGTTTGTGTGTACAACATTGTGTAGGTGTGGGTGGGGGGATCATATACATAGTTGTCAGTTGACATGTATTTGATATTCCAAACTTGTGATATATAAATTTAAAGTATTGGTCACCCCTGTCCAACATCCTGTACTATTTGTTGGATCGGTTCCAGCACATTTCAATAAGAGTGGGTGATATCGCGCTACGTGATGGTATTTAATTATATTATCGCAATAAAATATATACCAAAAATTATTATTATTATTTTTTATTATCACAATGCGATGATTTACCCTGCTTCATCAATGTCCCCATGATAAATTATAGGCCCAAAATGCCCTAAGGAAAGCTGAAGATGACCTGTGGGGAAAACCTTTTTCGAATTCAATGCAAGCAAAAGTAATATTGTTATTTTAATCTTTTTGACAATCTGCTTTGAACATCGTGATAATGCTCCTTGCTTCAATATGTGCTAAAGCCTACTTGGGTATCAAGAATTGAGAGCAATACAGAGACCCCCTAGTTCCTGGTATGTTATTTTCACCATGTTACGCTATGGTTGTAAATTTCGGTTTGGTACCACCAATATAGATCTGGAATCGGTCACTCACGGCCTTTAGTACACTGATTTCGAACGGCGAAGCTGTGAGGACCTGGATTATCCACTGTACGTTTTATGACTCCTACGGGAGCCTCCATGCAAAGAAAAAATTACCAAACGAACAAAAACTCTTCGTATAATAAATTGTAATACTGTTCTGACGTTTATAAATAGTTTCCTCTTACTTAAAATTTTCTGGTAAAAAAATATTCACAGTTTAATTATTTCAACACTTCTATAGTACTTAAATAGTATTACCGCGAATATTTGTGCCGCAAGTTTACCAGCAAGGAATGCCACATGCTGATAGCAAGCGTTCGTGTCGATCAATCTGTATCGATATCTAAGGGCGCCGCCCAGGACACAAACTGTTAGAATTGTTGGTGGTTTACGACGTGCGCAGAATAGTCTATGGTTGGGCACTGTATTAAAATATAAAATGATCTGGATGGTAAATGGGGACCGCCCGTCCTTTTGCTTGCCAGGTTTGGTGGATCTCTCAGGTCGCTGCGGGGATGGGCCGATAGCCTGTCCCCTTCGCGACTGCCGACATCAGCGACCGATCAGATCTACATCAATATTGTTTAGAGATCGCACATGGTATTATAGACTGAGACTGTCTGTGCGCCCGCCCTCTTGCATCAATATCATGGCAGGCTCCACATAGCGCTAGCAACCATCTGTAATATTGAAGACTGGGGGATGGATTCTTTGGAGACCATTTTGTTAATTTTGTAACATATGATTAGTAACATTCTGACAGACGATATAAAACAGTTGTTGTTGTTAGTTCCAACACTTTTCTTTACTACTTTACTACATTATTGTATTATAGTTCTAACCAGGAAAGTTGGTGCCTATTTATTTGATTTTGAGCTGGAATATCGCAAGAAATTAAGCAGCAAAATCGCAACACAAACAACACTGGTGATCCCACCCTTACATTTCAAATGGCAACAATGGACTCAATGTTTTTGATAGCTTTTGTAAAACAGAGATTCATGTGACGTCGATCAGAAATGGGACAAACCGGAGCGATTAAAGGGGCATTGAGAGATGTATCGATGTACTAAATGAGCAAATAACGTAAAGATAATCATCAACATAGCCCAAATCCAAAATGTCATACAATTCCGACATCGCCGTCATGCCAAATAAGCAAATAACGGCACTTGCTGGTTGAGATTTGCCGCGAAAGTCCAGCAAGTAAAACGATAGCATAAGGCCTAAAAAAAAAGTTTGATTGGCGTAACATGACCAAAACAAATAGGGTAGGTCGGTCGGGATTTTTTGAAATTTTGTTTGAAATTTTTAAATCACCTACTTTTGAACACTTAAAAGACAGCAGTACACACAAATGAAGAGACGGCAAAAATTCCTTTTTCTTTAAACATGTATCGTTGTGTTCAACAATATATCATTTCGGTGGGGACTTAAAATAGCCGAAAATGAAAGCAAACAGTCAAAAACTTTAATACTTTGTTCAATTTTTATAAATATATATATAATTTTTTTGTTTTTTTTTTTAATTTAATTTTTTTGTTTTTTGGGTTTTTTTTCCCCTCAAAATAATAAAAAATATTCAGGGTCGGCGATGTATTTAGGGTCGGTCGGGTTACGCCAATCAAACTTTTTTTTTTTAGGCCTAACTTCCGAAACTAAGAAAATCATGAAATTTTATATGATAAACGGCGAATGTTGGTAAACTGTTTCAGATGGTAGTTAGTATAATGCCTAAGTATTACTTTGATGCAAAAAAACTGATTTCCAGGATAATTGAGGGCGCACTCCCATACGTATCTCTCAATGCCCCTTTAAAGGTGACAGAAAATAGAATATCAAACTTGAGAAGATACGTGATTGATCGATCATTGACTGAGTTAATATCATGATTTTATATCAGTTAAAGATGTGTGAACCTTTGTAGTGAATATTTGCATAGAGGGCGTGCATAATGTGCCAGGTGGAATGTGCATCATTGTGGGACGCTGTTGGTGGTTAATTGGTTTACTAATTGAAACCATTGGGTTGGGTACTTCAATAGTTATAGTAATACACATGTATTGTATTGTGTATTTATGTATGCTGATTGCTACTTCCCATCTAGCTAGACAGGGGTTCAATTACATGTGATGACAATAATCTATGCAGCAGCAACTTGTCACTTTATTAACACTTTCCACGCAGCAGTCGTCTGCAGACGACAGTTCCAAAATTTCACAAATGGTACAAAATGTCAAAGTTAATGAATTTCAATACCATATTTGGAATCACCATTGAGAACTGTGTTAAAATAAGTGCAACCATACCTTGTATTGGCTCAGTAATTCTTGGGATAGACTTTGAAAGTTGGGAAAGCTTTCTGAAAAATATATTTGTATGGTAAACTAAATAGCTGGTGGAAAGTGTTAAGATGTGCCACCTGTGAATTGTGTGGTTGAGATTAGAAAAATATGCACTTTTACTGTCACCAGCTAAAGTAGATTCTACATGTTCAGTCATTGGTGCCAAGAATAGTCTACTCGTATATCACGTTTGATAATTATTATTGAATTATTGGATTATTGAATCTTAGGGTAAACAGCTTCAGTGTCAAGCACTGCTTTCCAAACAAATAATTGAAATGAAATGGAAAACAAGTAAAATAAAAAGAGGAAAAAGAAATTATAGGAAATATTATTCACACATTCTGTCAATATACATTCATACATTCACTGTGACATATATCACAAGCCTAAATTGAAAATGATACAAATTTGTTGAAATAACATGACATTTTTAAAACATGGTATAGATAAACACTTCACTGAATGAAGGGATCCAGATGATCCTGAAAGTTACTGAGCTCAAGAACAATGGCTTGTAAAAAGTATATATTTGTTTTTTAACCCATTCGGGTGATTTGTAGCAATAAAGCTAACAGGGTGAACATGGAACAAATAATAACACCAAACTATCACTGCAAATTATGAGCGTTTACTTTTGGACAAACTAAAAGTAAACGCAATTCTAAACACAAAAGTAAACGTAAAAGTAAACGCAAACTAAACGTTTCTTGCATTTTGCACCCAATTGACCTCAAAGCACACTCCAAGTGAGTGAATATTATCACAGATGTTTCCACCATCTGTGATATAATGGGACAGTTATTTATTAGAGGCTGGGTGGAAAACAGAGCTTGTTGTTGGGCTCACATAAGTGTTTAGTATTGCGTTTACTTTTGAGTTTACTTTTAGTTTGTCCAAAAGTAAACGCTCATAATTTGCAGTGTATGTACCTTTGCGTGACTGGGGAATGGGGGTCTACCGGTGCGGTACCAGGCTCCGATATATATATATTTTTAATTGCCCGATCAGCAAGGCTAGGTCAACTTTGACTTAATAATGAATAATATCGTGATATTTTTTAGGACTTGGAAAATAGAAAATGGTATTGATGGGTCAGATTTCTTGCCAATTATGCCATTTTTTGCCATCATTATTTCGGCAATCGGTAGCAAACTACACATAACCTTCAGCGGGCCAGCGGGCAGGGGTACTAAAGTCCCTTAAAAAATCTTGGATTGCAGCTTCAAATGTGAATATTTTGACCAGATTTTTGCCATAGGTCTTAGATTTTGTTTTATTAAAAAGTTGACACCTTCACGATTGTAAGCTGATATGTAAAAAGTCACGAATTATTCTGGGCAAAGTCTTGATCACACGTGTGAAGTGGCCCGAAAAGCAGATTTTCCCGTTTTTTACGCACTATAAAGGTGAGTGCTTTGCGAAATCATAATTATTGAAAAACTGGGACTGTCGATCGCATATGAAATAAGATATGTTGAAGAGAAAAAAAGAGGAAGATTCTACATAAAGAATGGATATCCCAATTAGGGAGGGGGAGCTAGAAGAAGCGATTGAACACCGGATTTATAACACACGTTTCAATGGGAGCTAATATGTGATGCGATCTGTGAAAACCCGTCGGATGTCGCAAAATGTGAACTAGGGATTATGGGTAAAATAAAAAAAATAAAAAAATAAATTTTGTGGATTTTTTTAAAAGAAAATTAGTTTCCAATACTTTGTATCATCATCTTTCATGAAATTTCACCTTCAAAAACTTGCTTAAGTCACTTTTATTATTAACCTTTTAATGTTATTATATTGAATTATGTATCTTTTTTGGCCTGTTTTCATGATTTCTTGTTTTGTAGCTTTTGATGACATCACAATCATCATTCACTCATAACTTTTTTTGTAGTGATCGTAGAAAAATGATGGAAACAGTTCTGTAATCAGCACAATTTTATCTTTCTTATGATATAAATATCTCCAATATGAAAAATGCCACCATGTGGCGGGTTTTCACAGATCGCATCACATATGATGGCGTGCTAGCACGGAAAAATATGGTTGCCCCGGGCTATAGAACAGGCGATTTGTCGGAGCCTGCACGGTGCTTCTATTGGATACTATTGGTAGTCTATTGATTGCAGGAACAGCATCTCATATAGTAGCTGATGGGATGTATAAAAAAGTTTGAGAAAAGGAGCCATGGTGAAAATTTAAATATTTCTAATATTTTAAATGTATTAAATTAATACCCACATACGCCGATGTGTTTGCAGTAGCGCTCTTTGTGAAAGATTTATAGATCCAGTTTTTCCCAGTTTTAAATACAAACCTAAACCCATAAGTTTCATGGACAAGCGCATTGTTTCAAGTCAATACTATCAGAACGAGAAACGTTTTATTTATGAATTTTGAGAAGTTGTTTCGTGACAGTGCGAAAGACTAACACATATACAGGCTTTAGCGCTCTTTGTGAAAGATTTATAGACCCAGTTTTTCCCAGTTTTAAATACAAACCTAAACCCATAAGTTTCATGGACAAGCGCATTGTTTCAAGTCAATACTATCAGAACGAGAAACGTTTTATTTATGAATTTTGAGAAGTTGTTTCGTGACAGTGCGAAAGACTAACACATATACAGGCTTTTGTGTTGAGCGATCTTAATCGGGGACAAGCATATTTTGAATGAAAAGTACCCACTTCGCCATACATGACTTCATAATCTATGTCTACATAAACTGGCCAATTCACTTTTTACTGTAAAAGCCAATATTTTCGCGTAAAGATATTTTCGCGCATTTTGATATCATAGACATTTCTGGAATCGTTTTTTTCGCAGGCGACCTTCTGGATGCATTGCATGAATGTTGAAAACAATAGTTATAATTTTCGCGGAAAAATATTTTGCACAAAAAGCGCGAAAATTAAAACCACCACGAAAATTTCAGCTTTTACAGTATATGTTGTTATTTTTCTTTATAAATCCCAAGGGTTTTTTGTGGAAGGATATCGTCTGAATCACTCCCACTGCATACATTCACAGGGTGTCTCAAGGGTGCATCCACACAGGGTGTCTCAAGGGTGCATCCACTCAGTCACAGTTCTTAAACTGTCACTGATCCACTATACTAATCATTATAGACTTCTAGATAGTGGTACATATCTATCACTATTCATTATTATCAGTCAGTGCTTTCAATCCACCCTACACACATTTAATATCATTCTATGTAAACACATCACCAAAAGTAAGTTCCCCTCTCAACAGTTTGTAATAACATCGTAGGTAAAACATTTTACAAATAAAACTTAGTTAGAAATAGTTAAAAAGTATTGTTTGAAATTAAAAGATGTCCATGACATCATGGCTGAATGAGCTCAAATGGAAGACAAAAACTACCCTTCTCAAAAGTCACAACTCACTGTGCTAAGCTCTGAGCCAAGAAGGGGATTTACATGGCTGAATGATCATGAATTGATTACACAATACAGTAATATTCACTCAACCACAGACTGGTTTAAAGGTATTTTTTGTGATCTTTCCAGGGAACGCCCTCAACATCGAAAACAAAATTGAAAGCAGATTTTCTTGCAGATTTACATTTCTGATCATAAATTGTACATACATTCCAAGTTCCAGGGCGATATGATTCTTAATTACTTAAAAATCATGGTTTTAGAGTGAAAATAAACTGTCGGGATAACACGACAGTTTATATTTTCACTCTAAATTCACTCCAAAACCATGATTTTGAGGTAATTAGGAATCATATCGCTCTGTAACTTGGAATGTATGTACGATTTATGATCAGAAATGTAAATCTGCAAGAAAATCTACTTTCTAAAAAAAATCATGAATAGAGGGCGCTCTCTGGAAAAGATCACATAATATGCCTTTAATTTAAAGAAAGACCCTATTTTCATCTCTCTTCTTGCCTTTAAGCGTATTAGACAAACCTCTTTCAGTCTCATTCAGTTCTAGGACTCACACTTTATTATCCAGTATGGTTCACCAATAAGCACCCTGATACAATGTATTATGTTTCTAACATTAAATGTGGATTTGTATTAAAATCAACTGCATTGCATTTTATTAATACACTGTGCTGTTGATATCCTGTGGCGTGAGAATAATGTCTTTTCATGAATGTCATTTGTATTATATATTACTAACATGGAATGCTGCTGACCTTTGTGTCCTACATGACATACATGGAAGTAAATTAGGTTCCTTTATATTGGAATGTCTGGAGTTTTGTGAATTTGATAAGACACACAGGCACCCCGGTTACACAGGCCTCCAACAATTTCATGATGTGGGAACATTTCAAAATGTAAATTGAAATATAAAATTTGGAGCTCTCACAGGTTAATAATATATAACTATTCCTATAGGAATACGGTAGTTATATATTATTAACCTGTGAGAGCTCCAAATTTTATATTTCAATTTCAATTGTATATTTGTATAAATTTAACTTTACCAATGGAAACACAGGCAGTGGCATATGCAGGAAATCCCAAGTGGGGGGGGGGGGTGGGGGGGGGGGGGGGGGGTCCAGTTCTCCATTTCCCAGAATGACTTGACACCAGATTATCTGTTCCTGAAAACATGTGTGTGTAGTGCGTGAAAAATGTGTGTACTAGAATCAGTCCATTTGGGTTTCAAATGGGCTTCTAAAAGGATATTCCTGGACATATGCACACAGCACTAAAAAAAGTTAATTTTGGTTTCAATATCCTGACTGACGCCTTAAAATTGAAAAGAAATTAAGTAAAACCCCTTAAATTCCCAGAATTGGTGCAATTCCCCCAAATAATAGCCCCCCCTTTTTGAAAGGGCAAGGTTGTGTCAAACTGATTTGATGATTTCAATTTGATTAGTATGATCATGATGTGCACACCTGTCTTTCATGTATTATAGGCTACACTAGTTTGATGGATCATGGAGGAATCAAAACAATGCATTAACAGTGATGGGTCGATATTTGGTGGGTGGGTTGCCCTCAATCCTCAAAAAAAAATTGAAAGCAGATTTTCTTGCAGATTTACATTTCTGGTCATAAGTCGTACATACATTCCAAGTTACAGGGCGATACGATTCTTAATTACTTCAAAATCATGGATTTAGAGTGAAAATAAACTGTCGGAGTCTGCGCCAACAACTTATCTTTACTCTAAATTCACTCTAAAACCATGATTTTGAGGTAATTAGGAATCTTATCGCTCTGTAACTTGGAACATATTCATGTTTTATGATCAGAAATCTGCAATAAAATCTGCTTCCAATTTGTTTTCGAGGATTGTGTTCCTCTTTAAAATTATACCACATTTGCAATGATTACATGTTGCTGAACTTGGCCACATGAATGAGAATGAGGCAAAGTCACAATCAAATGTGCCAAAATTACTGTTAACTGATGCTAAACAGTCAATAATCAAACTGGTCATGAAGAAACAACCAGAAGAAACAACCAAAGAAGAAACAACCAGAGAAGTAGGTTGTGAAACGTTGATAATAGTGAGTACACATGGATTTGTTAAAAAGAAAATTCCAATTCTTTCATCGTAAATTTCAATCCTGATGAACTTCTTCAAACAAACTGGTCATGCTTGAGTACCATGAATGGTTTACACAAAGATTTGCACCAGTGAGCACAACACACACAAGTGGATTAAGATCAGTAAGTTGTCTTGCTTGTTTTCGTTACAGCGTCAATTTGTTTGTTCACACAGTAATACAAAATTTTAGCACATGTGATTTGTGACTTTGTCTCATTCTCATTAATGTGGCCAAGTCCAGCAACATGTCATCATTGCACATTTGGTATCATTTTAAAGAAGAACACTTCAGTTTTCCATTGATATGCAATGCAACATAATACAAGAGGGTAATAAATAATAAATACATACTTGATTAAAAAAGGTTTCCTAACTTTTTGTGAGCAGTTTAGTTCACAAAACATCATACTTATCAGAAAAACAAAAACAAACTGCCATCTCTCAACATGCAATTTTTAAAATTCGCGGCATTCGAAAGTCCCGGCATCGATGAAGTCATATCGTACTGACGCGTGTATAGTCCCATACTCGATTTAAGTCCCACCCCCTAATTGAGCTTATATCTCAGACTAGGATGGGTACCCGTCTTAAGTCCCAGGGGTAAAAAGTAGTGTACAAGTCTTAGAAAAATTACTTTCAGTAACTCAGCCGGACACAAACATCATCATTGGAATAGAACTTGTGGTACACTACGGACACAAGGAATCATAACAAAATGGCGCGCGATAGTAAGAAGATGTAAACAATTATGAAATCCATCATGACTCGTGAGCGAAATAATGCCTGTATTTCCTAGTGTTTTGTTACTAAAATTTGTTCAAATTGTAAAATCTAGATTTTAATTTTCATGCACACATGGGCACCCGATTTAAGTCCCACCCCCTAATTTACGTATATTTTGGGGTAAAAAAAGGGTGGGACTATACATGCGTCAGTACGGTAGTTACACAATGTACAATGCACATGCATAAATTCGAGCACCAATAACCATGACATCATTGATCCGGGACTTTCGATCACCGCAAATTATAAAAAAGGCATGTTTGGAGATTTTTATTCGTTTTTATGATAAGTATGATGTTTTGTTCTATAACTACGCGATTTAGGCTCGATAATTATTTTACTAACATATAATGCACAATGTTATGCCCGCTGGACACTTTCTTTAAGGGATCAAACCACAAGTTAAAAACAGAGATTTATAAAAAAAACTATTAAAGTTGCCATTTGTTGCAGCCAAAGGGTCATGCTAGGAGTTGGCAATATCTCCTGAAATTGGACTGACCACAAATCCACAATATGACAAATAATTCCCAGAATTTTCTTTGAAATCATAATTATATTTATAATATAATGCAGTGTCATATGATGGTAACATGAAATATGTCTAGACCTCCCCTACTGGTTTACGCTATGTAGATTGTTACAAATAAACAAATAGTTTCAATCTTTTGTGGGTGGCCCACATATACCTATATCCCCAGGTATTAGTGGGAAGAAACAATACAGTTGTGAAGCTCAACATACATGTGGCGTAGGCAGCCCGTTCATTCAGAGGAGGGTATATTTATTTTTAAATTTGTCCATTCGGAAGTTGAAAAGGGTCCTAAATGGGCTGATTTAGCAGGTCTGTATTCTTTTCAGCCCAATTTTTTCATTTCAAATTTATTTTGAGCCCTCTGGCTACACCACTGGAAGCTCCCCCTGGATAAAGCTAGTGAGATTTTGAATGCAATTTCTATAATTGGGTGGCCAGGGGTGGAGTGCGCAATGTTGATTGGCATGCCCCCCTCCCTCCCCTTTCCACGTGCGCTTTATCTACTCTCTCAGTATACCCAGCGGCGGCGCCACAGGGGGGGGGGGGGGAAAGCCCCCCTAAAGAAATGGGGGGGGGGGGGGGGAAGAAAAAAGAAGGGGAGAAAGAAAGAAAAAAGGGAAAGAAAAGAAACGGAAGAGAAGAGGGGAAAGGAAAGGAAAACAGAGGTCAATCGGTATATTGGAAAGGCCTAGTTGCACCCCACTTGGGATGTCAGTGGCTTGTCCAAATTGGGTGGGGGACTAGCTGATCTAATCCAGCTTGGAGGGGGCACCCCTTAACCTAGAAATTGACAGATAGACATGGCATGAGCAGAGGCGTGTCCATAAGGGGTTATGCACCCCACCCCCTCAACTATTATTCAGGGGAATAAAAGGGTTTTATACATTTTATTCTATCAAATTTCTTGACAGTCGAGGGAATCGAAACCAAATTCTTTACAAATAGTAGCGCTAAATATTATATCAGGCAGATTTGTTCGCAATTATTTGGGGGGGGGGGGGGGTCACAGTTCTGACCCAAACAATGTCTGATGGGGTCGTTGGACCAAAAAGGTTAGGAACCACTGATAACTTAAATCATATAACGAAATAGCTGTCTAACTTTGATAAAATGCCAATATTGATTGGAAATGAAGTGATGGCTTTTCAATAAAAAAATCAGTCAAAAGTACACACCAAATCGCACCAAATTAGTTCGAAAATTGAAGAAAAAACAACAACGCTGAGACATCCCCCTCACACTCTGACAAAAATCCATTTACAATTTATTTTTATTTTGGGATGGATCCCCCCTATCAAAATACCCTGGCGCCGCCCTTGAGTATACCATATATAATATACATTTTCATATTTTCAAAAAACTAGTTGTGATTCATTTTGCTCTCCATAGGAGAGTGGTTCTTTCTGCAATGTTTATGTTAGCCTGCGGGAGAATTCCATACCATGAAAGTGGATGTCATGGATCATGAACAATTTCATGCTGCATAAATTCTACACTTTGTAACACTAGTTTGTTTAATGGTCAAAAAGATCAGGTAACATAACTAATGGTCATGTAATTTAACTAAACTTCAGGAAGCCAAATCAATTTGAGTTTTCTTTTCTTATTCTTTCTATACCAGTAACACATTTCTACTGTAATTTATTTTCAAATGTATTTAAAATGTTAAAATTAAAGATCTCATAGTGATTTGTGAAGAACTCCCACCGGCATGAAAATTGCTCTTTTGACAGATTTATATAAACTGCTCACAAAAAGTATCGTAACACTTAGAAATGATCCAATATATAACGGCTCGAAAGGGTATGCATTAATCGAAGCAAATAACCAAGTGCATAATTTTGTTCTGCGTATTTTGACACCTCGATCGATGAGATACGATGTTGCGGAGTGGAGTTATTGTCATTTCAATGGTCGTGGGTCCAGTTTCAAAAGTGACAATCACCCTATAGAAAGAGGTTTGCATTACTGTTTAGAATGATCAGATTCGTGATTTTCAATAGGGATGAGTGTCACCTTGGAAACTGCACCCACGATCATTGAAATGACAATAACTCCGCTCCGCAACATCGTATCTCATCGATCGAGGTGTCAAAATACGCAGAACAAAATTATGCACTTGGTTATTTGCTTCGATTAATGCATACCCTTTCGAGCCGTTATATATTGGATCATTTCTAAGTGTTACGATACTTTTTGTGAGCAGTTTATTTCTATTATTATCAAATGTAACTTGTTGACCTTTTAAATGACTTCCTGATAGAATAGAGTAGGGATATTTTGTCGAGTGATTCTCCTTTTCACTTCCTCTGGCAATACAGGGTGTACCAAACGCAGTGTAACATGTATAATAGACAGCTAATTTATTTTCATGTTCATGTGTTCACCCTGTACAATATTGGAAATTGATTTTGATTTGAAGAGTAAATCCTGACACTAAGTTAGCAACCATGGAAACATGTACACATACACCTGGTAATGCAGCATTGGAACATTGCCTGGGCACATTTTTTATGTTAAAACAAGAATGGGGCCACTCTAAAAACCCTACATACACTGTACTGTAGAAGACAGAACAATGGGGAATGTTGAAGTGGTGGAGGTAGTTATAGCTAGTGATAAGCCGATCCACCCTAGATCGGGAATTGCCGATCCCCGATCCATAATTTCAACAGATCGGCCGATCCCAATCTGATATTGAATCAAGATTTACAGACCATGTTATATAACTTATATCCTCCTTGGTTCTGACTCTAAATTATTTACGAATTACGATGCTGCATGGCAAATATCAATATCAGGTCACACTCACAGGATATACTCTCAATCCACAAAAATAACACAGGTTTTAAAACAGCTAACTTCGAACCTATCAGCTGGCCCCAGCCATTCATAAATTGATACACTTGCGATGTAAATATAAAATAAGCGACTTAAATAAAATAAGTGACGCAATAGTCCACATGCCCAATAGCGATTCAGGGTAGCAATTATTGAGCCCATCGAATGAAATCATTACTATAACGTTTCTAGATTTACAATGAATGTTTCTACTTTCTTAAAATAAATGATTAATTCCTACATTTTTAAATTATGAATGGACTTGCGTAAATTGCGCAAGTTCAACATCACCCCAAAACGGTACAACGGTCATCCGTGGTGCGCACTACATAATCTCGACCTCATGACTCTGATTGGTTGGTGCTCAAACCTGAGAACTAAAAAACTTGTGACTATACATTAAGCTCGCGCGATTAAATGACTTAAACGATTAATCGATTTTTTTTTGATAATCGATTCGTCATTAATTCGTTATTAAAAAAATCGGAAAATCGAAAGACCAAAAAAAAAAAAAAAATTTTTTTTTTTTTTTTTTTCCATTCCAAATTTTCAATATTTGCCCTTTTTTTCAAGCCGAATTTACGATATTTGCCGAATTATTATGTTGTTTACAATTTCAATAATTATAAAATCACAGTTCGTATATACGATGCTTCACCAAGGTATTTTCTTGAACTAAACAGTAGATGAAACTCTAGGCCTTGGTCGTCTCCAGATATTTTAAGAACAAAATATATTACTATTAGGCCTAGTCGTCTCTCACTTGTTTCAGACGCAATGATAAGTCATTTTCAATCAATCAAACTAACCATGATCGGGCGATTTATTCTTTACCATTTTCTTGTCATCCCAGCTATCTTTGCATGTCATAAAATAATCCAATAAAGTGGCGAACGAGTCCATGTTTGTATTCACATCACAGGGAATCAATTTAATATTTCAAATAACTCCATAAAGTTTCCCAATCATAACAAAAGTTGAAATGTACAGGCACATCGCGTGCGCTGTACTGGCCCACATGGAGTACGGTGCATAACACACTACCATCGTCCAAGGGGCTTGGTTGCCACGTGGTGTTGGGATCGGTTATTGCTCAATTCCCAGGTTTGGTCATGGCCCATTTAAAATAAGGATTTGTTTGCGCAAACGATAATTAACTAATTATGAAGAGAAATGGGGGGGGGGGGAGTTATTTATTTTCAATAGTTTCTTGTCAAGTCATAAAATAATCCATTAAAGTAGCGTTTAAATCCATCATTTATATTCACAGGTTTATTATTAATTGCAAAATTATTCAAGCTCCGTCTTTGATTTTATCATCCATGATCCTCCCATCAAGTTACATTACATTGCAAAGGCCCTGGGATTTCCCCCAGCCCACGTGTAGTGTGTGCAGTGTCCAGGGGGTGTGGTGTATTAATTGGGCTAATGTTGGTTGCTCTCAGGCACTTGACCTCGTTCCCAAGATAATTTCCCCTCCCCTCAAAACCACAACCAGCTCATGTACATGAGCTTATTCACACACCATCACGCTCGCTGCGTCAGTGGTAATGGCGCAGCTGGACCACTGCGTTGGTGGTTACGGCGCAGTGTGACGATTGTTAAAAAGGCTACATACAGTTTAAATTTGACAAATCAGGTGCTTTGGTGTAATTATTAGTTGGCGGAATTTTGTGAGTTTTCAAGCATGCACAGTGAGTGCGCAGTGAGCTGATCTGATGGCGCCCGCGTATGTCAGACTGTGGCCAGGGGGATATGTGCCGTAGGTCCATTGAGATAATGTTTCTAGATTTACGATAACGTTTCTTCTTTCCTGAAATAACTGGTTAAATTGAAGATTAATTTAACCTTTTATTTTTAGAATGTAGAAACGTTATCGTTAATATCTAGAAACGTTATCGTAATTTGTAATTTAATTCCTAAATTTTTGAAAATGTTAGATGGTTCATTGGATTTGTAAGTGAGTGGGATTTTTGCCGATCCTGATCCGATCTAGCAAATATCGGCCCGATCTAAGACTCCCGATCTGGATCGCCCCATCACTAGTTAAGCCTTGTCTTAGGGTTTACTATAAACTATTTGGGTTTCACATTCAATCAAGATTTCGTCACTTTTTAGCCTAAGACATGTAAGCGAATATTGTATTGTATCGTGACAAAATTGCAACATAAACATGTGTTATAATGGTTTTCAAAATTCCCTTACAAATATTATATTGAAATATATTAAATTTGGGGAAAATGGGCTATCATCTGAGGGAATTACACCAATTTGTGGAATTGAAAGTGTTTTACTTTAATAATTTCTATCCAAGATTACAAGAGTTTGGCAACACTACAAAGGGGCAGAGATGAGATGACAAACATACATTGACAAAATAACTCAGTTGTGCCCCCCCCCCCCTTATCAGTGATCGTAGCCCCCCTCCCTCCACCCCCACCCCCCCCCCTTCTTGGCCACAAATTGAGTACACCTGTGATAAATAAGTTACTAAACCATGTATATTAGTAGTTTCCATGCAGTCTGAAATGTATGTGTAATGGTCAATTATGGAAGGAACCTGCCTCACATGTGATAAAGTTTATATATCACTGTTATTCACCTCTATGAACCTGTGTGTGAATCATACTTGTTGTATCCAGTATTTGTTGGCAGATCATCAAATATTTTGTATTTTGTAAATCTGAGTCTTAAATGAATTATTGTCTGCAAAGATTTAAGCTATGGATCTTAAAATAATGTTGATCGTAAAATTATACTGATGATCCACGTATCAAGCAAGTGGCTATGCACTTTAAATGCTGCTAATTTAAAAAAGATTCTGTGTTCAACATAGCTAATGAAGAGATTTCAGCAGAAGTGTGGGTTCATGTTGTCAATTCACAATCAATACAAGTCCTCAGCCCAGTTTTATAGATGCTGTAGATAGATATGGTGTGTTCACACAGGTAGTTACTCCCAGGCGCGTACCGCGGCATGTGAGCCAGGGGGGCAGAAGCATGTCGTCCCGGTAGTGGCGTACCGTCCCGATAGTGGCGTAAATTTTCGTAAAAGGTTGCCCCAAATTTTTTCCCAGTCAGTCACCTCGTGAATTTCACGTAAGTGGGGGGGGGGGGGGGGGGTAGGAGTCAAAAAAATTCGCACGGTCACAACTTTTCGCACCGTGCAAATGTTCGCACGGTCACAAAATTTTGCACGGCCACAAAATTTCGCAGTCCAAAAAGCGTCAAGTCCTCAGTGTTTTAGGTCATTTTTTTTACTTATGCGAATTTAGCGTCCCGGTAATTGGAGCCAGGGGGCAACTTTCCCCCCCTGCCCCCCCCCCCCCTGCCCCCCCCCCCCCCCCGGTCGGTACGCCACTGGTTACTCCCAGACGCTGCATGCATAAAGTATTTCACACTGGTAGTTCACACTGGTAGTTCACACCTAGTTCACACAGGTACTTAACACTGGTAGTTACTCCCGGACACAAGTTAATCCCGATGCAGTAGGATATTTTGGTTACTCCTGCCGCATGTCCAAAAAAAGTTGTGTGGCCCTCGGTGACCGACCCTAAAATCTCAAAAAACAAGGGTTAGGGTTTTTTTTTTCAATTTTTTTCCTTCAAATTAAAAAATAACAAATAAGATTTAAATTTGATCAGTACCAATACCGATTAAGCCATAATGCAAAAATATATTACTAATGATTATAAACAGTAAATGTAATTAAATACAATGTTGAGGAGGATTTTTATTGTATCCGTGATAATTATCAGAAAAAAACCCTGGTTCAGTTTAGGTCTAAAATTGCATTCATATAAATTTCAAGTGGCAGTACACCGTCATAATGGCTTCAATTGTTAAAATAAAAACGAATTTGTATGCGCACAGAGTGTCACGCTGGGCATTTTAATATTTAAAAAAAAGGTCCTGGTGCATTTCCAACTAATTTGCTCGAATTATGCAGTTAGAAACAGGACAGTTTTGACAACATCATTTGTCAGTGTGTTTTTCTCAGACACCTTTATTTTTAAACCCTGGGCTCCACATTTGTTTTTTTCCCATCCACTGAATCATTTCCTGAACACTATAATATTGCTCTTTAAATATTTGCAAAAAGAAAACAAATAGTATACGTCAAATACAAAAAAAATTGAGATTTCGAAAACCTTTCCCATTTTTGTCCCTATTCACCATGTTCACCCCTTGTCCCTATTCACCCCATTTTACGGTACTCAATTAAATTTGTTTTTAAGCCCCCCCCCCCCCCCCCCCTCCCCGGTGGGCTGATTAAATGACTCCCTCATACGCTCATAGTAAACAAAAGTCAATAAAAAGCAGAGATTTTAACTTTTACAATTTATAGTACTTGATTGGTTAATTTGCTCACATGTAGGAATCGAAGGCTAACAAAAATGTGATTTTGTTGTTTTTCTTGTTCTATAGGTCCTGTTTATGATGAGAAATGTTTCTGTCCTGAAGAGGAAGAATCTTGGAGGGATCACATGCATTGTGCAACAGACATCCACCCTCAGATCACCACAGATTTGAACTTATTTCCCTCCATTGATATAGATAGACTGTCACAGGAAGCAGTGGAGAGATTTGCTCAGCATCATAGTCTTTGTCATTATGTTATTAAGGATAATGTGGTAAGTGTGGCTTGCCTATTCAGGATTACAGGGTGTATCAAAAAGACAATCCCATAACTGATCGGGTCTTATCCATCTCAATGTGTCTACCTGTACCTGTAATGATTACAAACATTCTCTGACCCAATTGACCAATGTACTTCATGCAAGTTCAGTGGAGTCCATCTTAAAGGATTTTATGATTTTTTGAATAAGTTTCTGGACTGTTTTTGAAACTATTTTTACAATTTTCTGAAATGTACCTGTTTTCTCCTATTACAACTTTTGAAGTGTAAATACTAAAAATGAGCAATTCCTCGGGTAAATTAGGGGGAAAAGCACGATTTTGCTTACCTTTTATTCAATGGTGGTACACATTATAAGCCCTGCTACCCAATATGTCAAGTTTTCAAGCTATAATTATAACTAGAAAACTGTACACTGGGTCCTTTATTACTTTGTATCCAATGGAATTGTGCCAAAAATAAAAAGTAACAGGAAATCCCACGCTTTAAACAGCCTTCATGTAAACAGAATTATTCTTTGAGAAAAAAGCATTTGCAAACTAAACTGTAAACAAGAAATAACAAGAAATTAAATGCAAGTTATTAAAACAAAAAAGAAATTGAAACAAAAATGACACCAAAAAACAAACCCTAAATCCTACATTAGATTTATAATCCCACACATTGAATGAGTGGAGGGTAGGAGATTTATGTAACCCAATTTCATGCCCTTAGACATGATTTTTGACAACTTTGACAAGTTGACTTGACCTTATGCATGGCATTAGATTACAATATAGGATACAACTCTATTAGATTTACAAGGGAATGATTGACATGTGAACACACATGGAGTAACCGTGTCAGTAACAGACATAATGGGTTTCTTAACCCTAACCCCCCAACCCCCCCCCCCCCCCCCCCCCCCTCTGAATGCTTAAAAATGCTAATCCTAAGTCCATCTCCATGCGCCTGTGCCACCGGTTTTCAATGACGTAGTCAACCGAGCCTAAATTGTGAGCACAGTATACTGCGCGAACGAGTAGCTTAGGGCCGTGGCTTAATGGGTAGGTCATAGGGCTGGGGTCCAGATGGTCCCCGGATCGAATCCTGGCAGATTCCCGGCGATTTAGTTGGGTGTTTTTTCTTCGAAAATTGTGATCCCGGGATCCGGGTCAAAAACCCTTAACCAGGGTTAGGGGTAAACCCTTGTAGGGGATGCAGGTTGGGTGCCAAATTTAGATTTGTCTAAATTTTAAACAAAATGAAATACCAATATCTAAATTTGATATTGCGCCTTTCCTACTTACTTTGAATAATTATAGGCACAATAAAAATGGGCGTTGGCATTTAACTCTCCTGGCTCCTTAGTACCACTACAGCCTATTTATTAATATTTGATAATATAGGTCACATATTCCCCATAGTAATGCATGTGCTCCATTCCGTGACAAATTGTCACCTGGGACCCCGGATTTGGATTATTTCTCAGGAAACTTCATTATTGGAAATGAAAGGAGACTACCCCTATACTACGTGCATGGTTTAGCTCACATTTGATTTGAAATAACCAACATATTTATACCCCATGACCCACAGCATAGCGTTAGAAACTAATTACTACAGTATTAAGTTTTATCCTGTTCAAAAGTATAACTTTTATCATGTACCATTTCTGAATTATTTGGTCCTAAAATGGAGGTGACATGAGGAGTAACGTAGGGTTAAAATTAAGGTCGTACAAATGAATGTTTTAAAAAATCCAAAAACAAACAAAAACAAAAACAAAAAAAATACACAAATTAAAAAATTAAAAAATTAAAAAAAGTTTTTTTCTGACCAGTCGGGACTGCCTCACACGGTTGGTCGGACGAGGACAAGCAAACAACTTTTTTGGGGGCCTTATGACAATTAGGTACATCAATTTCTGGTATGAGTTGAAATTACAGACTGTAAGTGTAATGCATGGACATTTCATCCAGATTTGTTATAGACTTTACCAAAATGAATACAGCATATTTTTAGAAAATGAACAGGAATTTTGAGTTCTGTTTGTGCACATGAACTTAGATGTTTCATCATACAGGCTTTATGCTTATAAGTTTCCATTTTCATTTTCGAAGATTGGCTTCAATCTTGAAAATAACAGACATTGGCTTTGAACCCTTTGAACCCGAAAGGCCGAAAAATCGGCCTATTTAAGAACGCGCTGTGACCCGATAGGCCGATAAATCGGCCTTGGAACAGGTGACACATTGATCACATGATTTTTAGTGGTCATATGACTTTCAAATCACGTGATGTTTACCCGATGTTAGATACCTTGTTTCCGTAGGTTTATGTTGTGTTTTGATGTCATTTGCTGATGAAAACTATCGAAAATAGCACGAAATGGAATGAATATGCTTGCGCATAAAATTGTCAGGTAGACAGTAATGCATTGTAGAACGGTTATGAATTGCAATTTTTGCGATAAAAACGGATGTTTATGTTATAACATTATCAATGATTATACGTCTGAGTAGATTGGCATGATGCGGACTGCCCTCTGTCATCGTTAACATATATTACCGATGATAGAGGGCAGAAACATATTTAGCATTTTACCCCCGGAGAAGTCAGGGTGGGTGTACCGAACCCTTATAATAACTCAGGGTTCAAAGGGTTAAACATGAAATTTATTTTGTTTTTGTATTTTGCAGGTTTATAGAAAAACGCATGGTGAACATGTAGGTTTCAAGATGTTTTCAGACGCATTTCTATTGTCATTAACTAGAAAGGTTAGTATGTAGTCTTCATAAACATATTTTATACACTTTCTTACTCCGTTCCTCCGTAAGAAACCAAATTTCTTTTCTAAATCTACCTTATGTTAAAAGAAAACACGAGAGTACAAAATAAACAGAATACAGATGCAGTTGTGTTGAACGGAGTTGGAAATGGCATAGTTGGCCAGACCACACAATAATTATTATTATTTCATATTCATATTCATATTCTAATCGTATTCATATCATATCGTATCAAAGTTATTGTTTATTATCATTATCAAATCATATTCCGAGGGACTTTGAAGCCAATAGACTAGTGGAAGGGCTTATTTTCATATAAGCGTTTCTCGCCGTTTCAGTCTTCCACCGTCCTTGCTTTGATATCAAAAATGATGGTACGCTAGAGTTACAAGCGGCTGAAGCACCTCCTGACCTGAGGCTGTGCAGGCCATAAACGGATATGTCCGGAACAAGAGGTTTGAGTGCGTCTAAAACGATCTCGCGAGTTCGCGTGTAACTGAGGGGGTAAACTGATGGGATAAGACCAGATTTGGTGTTGGTAAATCTACGTAAGACTGGTAATGGAGAGTCTACCGGATCTCCTAAAGCCATGAGATATCGCTCGGCTGCGACCACGGGACATGTTGACCTGAATGTTCTAGCGATTACAACGTCAGCTCCCTGTCTGAATTGATCGGTCTTTGACCTAGGAAGATGCATTGTCATACGGTCAGACGTGATGACGCAGTCCTTTCTTGTCACTGAACTTAAATCGTTGAAACGGAGAAAACCGGCATAACTTACGAAACAAATGAACAAAACACGGAGATCCGCTAATGCTGCTGTAGAGTGCCCATGCGAAGCAAGAATCTTAGCCAAAATGACGGGTGTAATTGGCTCTTTACGAACCGTCGGGGAAGAGTTTAGACGCTTAAAACCCTGCAATGATGATTTAACCAAGGAGTTGGTGGTTGGAGAAGTCAGTCCGGCTAAACCGTGTACCCAACTAACAGCCGCTGCCGCGGAATCTGCTACAGTTTTTAAACCAGTGTTGGCGAGGTGCGAAACGTAAAGAGCGAAATGAAATGGATTGACGGGAAAAGAAACAATCACCGGTGTAGATGAAGCCCATTTCTCCCATTGTTACCAGGATGCAATGTACTTTTTGGTGGTCGAAGTGGCCTTCGCTGACATGAGAAGATTCGGAAGATTCACGGTGGCGAGCTGATTTAAGGTAGGGTCATGCAATGTGGACGCCAAGTCACTCCAAATCTCTGTACAACAGGAAAACAAAAAACAAGAAACAGACAACAGTGGAGAGTTCAGCACAAAAGTGCGTGCAAATTGCAACTATAAATGTCAATGACAAATTTAACATAATACGTATGCCCCGTCAATGATGAGGCGTGTAAGGTCAACTCGAACTATAGTTCATAAATTGCGCATGTAACAACAAAAGTAATATCATCAAAAACAAAAAACAATAATAAAACAAAGTGTAAGGGACAAATTATAAGTTGCAGAACACTTGGCGTCTGGCATCAGTCCGACGACCCCAGGGCCGTCGGCACTCGGGGGCCACGAAAAACCTCCCGTAGGTAGGAAACGTGGGTGCAACCAGAATGCCAAACGAAGGTGCACTCCTCGGCTCCAAGAATGAAATAAAAGTGAAATTAGCATAAATAAAACTAATGGATTAACCGAATAAATGATTAAATTTTGCGCCTGAAAGTATCGGGTGGGGCGGGTGGGTGTGCGGTCTGAAGAACGAACCGAGAATGAGAGCTGAAAAGCTATCACTCGCGCAGCGAGTGATGACGTAACGAAGCGTTACGTAATGAGTGCTTGAATGCACTCATCATGCGTTCGATAACGAAAAGAAATGGTAATTTCTTACTCCGTTCCTCCGTAAGAAACCAAATTTCTTTTCTAAATCTACCTTATGTTAAAAGAAAACACGAGAGTACAAAATAAACAGAATACAGATGCAGTTGTGTTGAACGGAGTTGGAAATGGCATAGTTGGCCAGACCACACAATAATTGAGAACCGCCAAAGAAGGCAAGAGATGAAAAACTCAATAAAGCAAATAATTTACTGTATTTAGGACGCAGATGTAATAATATAAAATTAAATGCAGCGGTGAGCTAATCAAGCCTGGATGGTGAGAAAAGATAAAGATGATAATATTAACTAATACGAAGTCGCCAAACTGTCTGTGATGGTTTGTGCAGGAATGCCACCAAATAAAGCACTGAATGAATTGTATAGGTGCGTGTAAATAATAATGCTCGCAAATTCGGCATTAGCTCAAAAGCTCATCGCGTGGATTAAATATCCTGCGTGTATGAATGCCTACAAATTGGCATTAGCGAGAAAAAATCTCTGGCTATCCACTCTTATGCTCTGAAATCGGCATGGTTATTGAAAAGGTAAACACTATCAAAGGGTTTTAAATAAAAAATAAAAGCCTAACGAGTTTAAAAAAGCACTGCCCAACATGCGTAAGCCCACAAAACATGAGATTACAAACATAACAACCCGCGGACAAAAGCGCTCACTAGAAAAGGCGTGAGATTATACAAATAAGTAAAAGGATTATCGAATAGTATTGATGGAAAGTGACCGCCTAAAATTGATCGAACATTGTCAAGCACGAGTAACTAGGAGTAGGACAAAAGGTATCAAGGGATACAAATCCATTGACCCGTGATATTTTTTGCAGCGGATAAGCTATATAATGAAATTGGCCTTATAATATATTAATATAAGTGGTTACAAGCTATCCCGCGCAAAAATGGCAGTAACCTAAATCTGCACAACAAAATCCTCTATTGCTCGCGCGTGGGGGAGCCGAGAAATCTACTCTAATGGCCAAAGTGAGAAAGGAGGGAGTATGACAAAAAAGAGAATTGCCTAATGTCGGAGGGTGAAAAGAAACGTTTAACAACCTCCAATCCATAATATGCTCCTCTAAATGAGAGCCGTCGGGACAAATAACATGACAAAACATGGCAGATGTCCACTTGGGAATAATTAGCGTACCGGCGGCTTTGAATGATTTCAGGCGGGAAAACACTTGCACGATCAAAGATGCAGGGGGGCAAAAATAATTGTTACCAACGCTCCAATTTTGACAAAAAGCGTCCACACCCGATGATCCCCTGCACCAAAATCTAGTATTGAATACAGGAAGTTTAGCATTGTGAGGGGATGCAAAGCGATCCACCGAGTGGGGGCCCCATAAGGCATCAATTAAGGAGAAGGAAGAGTCATCTAAAGACCAATCGTCAAAATCTTGAATTTTACTGAGCTCGTCAGCTAAGGTATTCTCAGCTCTTGGAATCCATAATGGAAAAAGAATGATATCATGCTGTCTACATATTGAAAATATTGACATAGAAATGTCTTGTAAGTCTGGTTTTGGGCTGCCACATTTAATGATGCGGGGGACATTAGAATTGTCTGAGAACCATTTGACTTTCTGATGAACGAGAACGTTATGTAACTCTAAAAGAATTCTATGCACAGCGGAAAGTTCGCGCCAGGTAGAACTTTTGGAGGCGTCGATATCGGACCAATGACCCTGAACGCGAATATCGCGACCTTGGATGTAACCGCCGTAACCGGTGGCGCTGGCATCGGAAAATATTTGCATGGTTGGTACAAGACGATACTTGAACGGGAAACCGTTCAGTGAGGTTATGTTTGATAGCCAAAAATCAAACTCTGAAATGACGGAGTCAGGAACAAAAACAGAATCTGACCAAAATAATCTAGATTCAATGACACTATACGTCGCTCGGGTCATTAACCTTGCGACTGGACCGAGTGCGAGGGACATAGATATAATTAGACCAGTAAAGCGGGCTAACGATTTGATAGGAACTCTGATTGTTGCGCGCACAGCTGATTTGATACTGTTGATAGTAGAAAAGAGTGAATCAATCTTAAGCTGCGGTACAATGAAAGATGTAGATGGGGAATCAATAACGAGGCCCAAAAACTGGATACTAGAGACAGGGTTCCAAACACACTTGGTTGAATTGGGGATAAAGCCTGAACGAGTGATTGTGTCACGCACAATAGCCGTGTTGATGACAGCTGATTCGGCACTCGGGGATACAATTAAGCCATCATCGATATACATGAATGCCTGGATGCCGCGTGCGCGCCAATGATATACCAAAGGCCTGCAAAGCTTTGAAAAATGTAACAAGCACTGCTTAATCCAAAAGGGAGGACCGTGAAAGTGTAATATCTGGTAATAGAATCATGATGACGCCAAGCAAAACCTAAATATTTCTGGTGAGGTGGAAAAATGTCAACGTGGTGATACCCTGACTTAAGATCGTACTTAACATAATATTGATCGCGGTCGAGAACTTGAGCAATGAGCTTTAAATCGTCGTACTTGAACTTTGAGTTTTGAATGTATTGATTTGGAATCCTCAGATCTAATACTAATCTGAGCTTTTTACCGTCTGCCACGGTCAATGCGTTGCAACAATAAGGTTGAGAATTAACCTGGATTACGCAATTGTTACGCAATAGTTCCGCAATGGCGGATTCAACGAAATTGGGGTGAATCAGACTAGATTTGTTATTCCGAGCGTACGATGTAGGCGGAATTGTGTCAAATGGTATCTTGTAACCAGAATCAATTACATCAGTTATATAAGCACTGGATGAAAGAACATTTTTCCAAAAATCCAAGCAAGGTTTTAATTTACCTTTTACTCCATTAGGTGCGTTAAAATCAATTTGCGACGCCGGGAACTGGTGGCAACGGACGGCCGGTTCTGGATGGGCAGTAGGTGGCGATGTGTCCAGCTGCGCCGCATGCGAAACACTGGCGGTTGGCGGCGAAACGGTTGTTGTTGTATGATCCACGGTGACTGAAGCCACGAAAAGCACCACGAGGAGGCATCGTGCGTGCTGGCTGAAACTGAGGCCGGTATGGGCGTGTCTTGGAAGCTCTGGACTTCTTGAGCGATTCGGCTCTTTTTGCAGCCGCAGATTTTTCTGCCTTGCGGAGTCGTTTCTCATCTTCCTCATCTTCTGCGAGGTTATCTGCTATGTATTCCTTCACAGTAGACCAGCCTGATGGGGAGCGGTCAGCTAACTTAATAAGTTTTTGCCTCTTGACCAACAGGCCGATACACGTGGCAAGATTGCCTTGTGCAGCTAAGATGTCTGCTTGCTCGATATCTTCCGTGGCTCTCTCGACAAGCTTTAAAAGTTCGACCGAGTGGAGATATTGGTCCTTATTACCTTCGTTCTTGAAGGTCACTGCTTCCCCTAGTCGCTGTTTTTTGCATGCGTTATCTACTCGCTTGTCTATAGAAGCGGCCAAAGAATTAATCGCTTGAAGAACAGAGGCTGGATTTTCTTCTTCCATTTCAGTGAAAAGAAGAATCTATCAAAGCTATAGCTGATAACGTGTGTGTGTGTGTGCGGTCTGAAGAACGAACCGAGAATGAGAGCTGAAAAGCTATCACTCGCGCAGCGAGTGATGACGTAACGAAGCGTTACGTAATGAGTGCTTGAATGCACTCATCATGCGTTCGATAACGAAAAGAAATGGTAAATTATGCAGATGTTGTATTGGTAAGCATTTTTGTGCATGTACCGGCATTTGTTTATTATTTTATTTTGATCTGTCCATTTTCTTTCGAGGCTTGGCAATACAATTTTTAGCAATAAGAGTATAGATGCAGGGGTTGCTGGCCCCTACACCAGTGCGCATCTGAGTAAGTGCGGTTGCGGTTGCATGGGGGTGGGTGAGGTGGGGATTTGTGGTGGGGAGGGGGAGGTTGAAGGGGTTGATCTCGTGGATGTGAATCTTCACCAGTACACTCTTACCTTAGACTGATTCGTTAGAGAGAAACAGCACTCGATGATTTGGAACATCTGCCTCTTGATAGTATGCTGTAATCACTTGAATACAAGCTGACATCACATCCAAGTTATAGTCAAGGCAAACATCTGCCATCGTGATAGTAAGCTGTAATCACTTGAATACAAGCTGACGTCACATCCAAGTTATAGTCAAGGCAAACATCTGCCATCGTGATAGTAAGCTGTAATCACTTGAATACAAGCTGACGTCACATCCAAGTTATAGTCAAGGCAAAAACTTGCTTTTCATTGATCATCATACATAGGAAGTATAAAAGACAAATGGGAAATTGATGTTATAGACTAAATAATTGGAGCAAAGTTCTCTCTCAAATCAAGTCCAGCTTTTGATCAGGATATTCAATTTTAATATTTTTCTCTATGGATGGATATTATATGTCAATTATTTTGTGAAAGGTTGCTGACACAGTTCTTACGATGTACATGTACATATGTCTATTTCTTATTGTGTTTTTTTCCCAGTCAGTGAAATGTATTGTCTTTGGTGTTAATATTGTTATCTTATCTTAATGAAAAATCACATTGTAATGCAACCTCATTTATTCAAATTATATACGTATAATGTTGTGAACACCTCAATGGTAACCTATTATGTGAAATCTATGGTTATGAGTCAAAGATAAAATAGGTCAAATTTGAAATGCTGTAATTTGATCCAAAATATTCATAATTGATAGAATTTAGGATGACTTTTTAAATAAAATCAATAATGGCTTTAGGTTGAAGGTCAATAAAAGGTTAATCAAGTTCTTAGTATAAAGGAACCTCATATACAAAATAGCTGTTGCATCATTCATATCTACAAGTTCCAAAAGTTCAACCATGAGCTATAGTTCAAAGGTCGGGTAGGGTCAATAGAGGTTTAAGTAAATGGCAACAACTAATCAATACTGGCCCCAGGGGTCACTTGAGGTCATGGCTGACTATTAGCATGTAGGTGCTAATGATGTGAGTGATTGGTGTCTAAGGTCACTACTTGAGGTCATGGCTGACTATCTTGACCCTGTTATGACATTGGTGCTAATGATTGAGTGATGTTAGAAATGTCAGTGCTATCCTTAATTGTACAATAGTTTCTTTTTTACTGATGACTGCAAAATATGGGCATATTGAACAAATGAAATACTTATTATCATATTTCCCCCAGTGACATCATAAAATATATGTTGATGTTTATTTTTTAAATTAGAACCTTTAATTTTGGTATTAACAGGTGAGATTACCAGATCTAGAATTTTTCATCAATCTTGGGGATTGGCCGTTAGAAAAGAGATCATCATCAGACAGTCCACTACCAATATTATCATGGTGTGGATCTGATGAGACAAGAGATATCGTCATGCCAACATATGATGTCACAGAATCAACATTAGAAACAATGGGCAGGTAAGGAGAATTGAGTGACATTTCTATAATATAAATAAATACTTACAAACATAATCAGAAACTTCTATGGATTATTATGTGAGCTATATTAAATATACAGACCTTGTGAGGTATCTGTTAGTCTGTCAACAAATTATGCTTCCATTTTGAAAAATAATTATAACAATGATGACTTATTGAGAGCCAGTAATCGCTACAAATGATGCTCAGGTGCTATTTGCAGTCACAACAATCACAATCTAGCAATTTTGGAATTAATTACTCATAATTGTTTTTGTTAGACTTGTTGAACTTTTTGGGGTCAAAAAAGTGGGTTTTTTTGTGATTTTCTCAAAAAATCAACATTTTTGGTCAAAATTGACGCTAAATTTGGATTCTCTGATCCATTTCCTTTCTAAAAATGTATACTTTTATATGCATTTGATTAATAGTTCAATAATTACAGCACTCACAAAATTCAAAAAATCAAGTCAAAAACTTCCTTGAGTCCCCCCTTAAAGGCATATTATGTGATCTTTTCCAGGGAGCGCCCTCTATTCACGATTTGTTTTAGAAAGTAGATTTTCTTGCAGATTTACATTTCTGATCATAAATTGTACATACAACCAATGACGAACACGCTCTTGAAGATTCATATTGATTCATTATAAATTGATTGAATCTGATTAACGGTAGCTCCAAGATGAAAGGAAATAATTGATTGCCGATAGTATATTCTGAAAACTGGAAACCATCGCTGGTGACGTCACAGCATGGAGCTTTCAAATTGATTATTGACGACGTCGGAATGCTTGAAGATCATTGTAAACACTATTCGCTAGTCCGAGGCGAGGAAGATCATTGTAAACACTATTCACTAGTCCGAGGCGAGGAAGATCATTGTAAACACTATTCACTAGTCCGAGGCGAGGAAGATCATTGTAAACACTATTCACTAGTCCGAGGCGAGGAAGATCATTGTAAACACTATTCGCTAGTCCGAGGCGAGGAAGATCATTGTAAACACTATTCACTAGTCCGAGGCGAGGAAGATCATTGTAAACACTATTCGCTAGTCCGAGGCGAGGAAGATCATTGTAAACACTATTCACTAGTCCGAGGCGAGGAAGATCATTGTAAACACTATTCACTAGTCCGAGGCTAGGAAGATCATTGTAAACACTATTCACTAGTCCGAGGCGAGGAAGATCATTGTAAACACTATTCGCTAGTCCGAGGCTAGGAAGATCATTGTAAACACTATTCGCTAGTCCGAGGCGAGGAAGATCATTGTAAACACTATTCGCTAGTCCGAGGCGAGGAAGATCATTGTAAACACTATTCGCTAGTCCGAGGCGAGGAAGATCATTGTAAACACTATTCGCTAGTCCGAGGCTAGGAAGATCATTGTAAACACTATTCGCTAGTCCGAAGCGAGGAAGATCATTGTAAACACTATTCGCTAGTCCGAGGCTAGGAAGATCATTGTAAACACTATTCGCTAGTCCGAGGCGAGGAAGATCATTGTAAACACTATTCGCTAGTCCGAGGCGAGGAAGATCATTGTAAACACTATTCACTAGTCCGAGGCGAGGAAGATCATTGTAAACACTATTCACTAGTCCGAGGCGAGGAAGATCATTGTAAACACTATTCACTAGTCCGAGGCGAGGAAGATCATTGTAAACACTATTCGCTAGTCTGAGGCGAGGAAGATCATTGTAAACACTATTCACTAGTCCGAGGCGAGGAAGATCATTGTAAACACTATTCACTAGTCCGAGGCGAGGAAGATCATTGTAAACACTATTCGCTAGTCCGAGGCGAGGAAGATCATTGTAAACACTATTCACTAGTCCGAGGCGAGGAAGATCATTGTAAACACTATTCACTAGTCCGAGGCGAGGAAGATCATTGTAAACACTATTCGCTAGTGCGAGGCGAGGAAGATCATTGTAAACACTATTCACTAGTCCGAGGCGAGGGAAATGGATCTGTTTCTGCAAATATATAGACTAATGGACTATGTTTAAAAGGGAAACAGGTGAAACAGGTGACTGATGCAATTCAAAGGATTGCCTTACTTTAAATTCATAAGCTTTAACTCCTTTTCTTCACTTGAAATACTAAAAATATATAACTGTTGTCATTTTTAATTTTGTCAGGGTAAGCTTAGATCTGTTATCGGTCCAGGCTAACACAGGACCAAAGTGGGACAACAAAACTGAGCAGGGATTTTGGAGAGGCAGAGACAGCCGACAGGAGAGATTAGATCTAGTGAAACTTGCAATAAAGAAACCTGATCTAATAGATGCTGCACTTACAAACTTTTTCTTCTTCAAACAAGATGATGATATGTATGGACCAAAAGTGAAACATATATCATTCTTTGATTTCTTTAAGGTAAGAAGAACAAGTTTTTGTTCTCCAATACCCATTCGTAATTGTGAAAATTACCTCTTTTACTTCCCTTATTTTCCAAGTGCCTAATATAATTTTTCTTGGAGAACATCTTTCAAAGAATAATTAATTTGACTATATATACATGGTTTTACATAAGTGTAAAGTGTTGTGGAGTATGTTTTCACATTATGGGTGAAAGGATGCTCCTTTTGACCACAATGCTCAGTCTTTGGACTGCATTTAAAGGGGCACTAAGAGATCCTTCATGGAGGGAGCCCTCAACTTTTTCAGAAGTTGGGTTTTTCACATACGTAATGCTTATAAAGTTATATACGTATTGACTACCACCTAAAATTACAGAGAGCTCAATTTGCAGTATTTCATGTGAAATTCATGGATTTGATAGCGTTTTGAGTTTCGATGTCATCACATCGAAACTACCCAATTCATCTAAAAGGCCACAGATGGCTTCTTACCTTTTTGTTTCATGTTTATTCAAAATAATCTTGAAGACCACCCATGGCTTGTAACATGATGCATTATAGTCATGACCTCCCTGAATCAATTGGTGGTGACTTTTAACCAAAATACAAAAAAGTGAAAGGCACTTATATACCTTCGGAAATGCTGAGAAAATGTCTTTACTTTTTATTTTTACTTATTTTTTTTGGAAGAAATCTTTCATCTATCTAAACAAGGTAAAAATATTGAATTTTATTTTTTGAGAAATCTCTCTGTGCCCCTTTAAGATATTAAAACCAGCCATATCTGGGAGCACATATTTTATTCATAAACACCATCAGTAAAAATGACCTAAAATGGCAACTACCCTCATTCAAACTTTGAATTGCAGCTTACAACATTTGTCATTTTATGTTAACACTAACATTTAGAGCATATTAATGTTTGGCAAGCAAAAACTTGTTTGAATTTAATTGAAACTTCTTTGACTATCTGTGGTTTCTGGATAGGCAGTCACATGAATTTCTTGTTTGAGAACAAGATCTATTCAATCTGCATTTGGTGCATGTGTGTACTATTCCAATATCACATAACATAATAACATTGTGCACCCATTGAGGTGTGTCCTATCCATTGCTATTCTTGGCATATCACCAAGGTGATATTCTATCAAGTCATTACTATTACGGAATAGGATATTTCCTCTTAGGCTCTTAATGTATAACTTGCAAATAAAGTTGCTAAATGTCAACTTTTAGATTTGCATTAAGATGTCTAGCAGTGTTTACTACTGCATGTTCATGGGAGTAAGATTTATGAAAATTCAAAGGAACCACCTGAAATCAGAAGATTTAAGGTGGATTTAAAGCTCCTGCGCGCGTTAGTAAATTGGTGCACGTTAGAAAAAGAAGAAAAAATTGCCTAAGTTTCACAGATTTTTAAGATTTTCATTGATCATATCATTTTAAAAACAAAAGGTCACTTTTATAAGGATTTCAATATTTAATATTTATAATTTCTTTTTAATAAAAACACTTAAAAAACCGTATTCCGCATTAGGTTTTGAAAAACTGAAGAGCTTTGAGGCAATAGATTTGTTTAATATAGCCTTATGCTTTAATTTATCTTTGTAAAGCGCCTTGAGTTCTTTTTGATGTAATTACGCTTATATAAGAAATAAATATTATTATATTATTATAAATCAGCCATATTCCAAAACTTGAGTTTTAATTGTTACGGTGGTTTTTATGATGAAGACAAACACTTCAAATTTCACCAATGTCGGGTGGTTAACCACTTTTGAAGGTAATAAACTGCTCAAAAAAAGTTCGGAAATTGGTTTTCAATCATCAATTTTTTAAATATTTCATGATATATTGATATTGTGTTTCATACCAATGAAAAGCTGATGTGTTCGTCTTTCCAACGATGCCTCATTTGTAGCAATCCCTTGTTTTAGTGCTTAGCCACCTGCTTGTGAATGTGGGGAGGTCTCATTCAAAATGTGCCAAATGTACCACTATTTTGTGCTTAAAAGAACAAAACTTGAATGGAGTGATACATTGCCAGCTAAACGCTGTTTAAAACTTTTAAACAACTGGTGTTGTTCAAGTCCCTACTTAGAGGAATGTTTAAATATGCACAACTTGTTTAAGCAGTGTACTTAAAAGAACCCCTGTTGTTTAAAAATGTTAAACCACATTTTTGCTGTGTTGTAGAGAGATACTCGATTGACTTTTGAGGACACATAATTGATGATTTTGGCATTAAGATTGAGACCTCTCCATATTATCAAGGATGTGGCTGAGCTCTTAAACAGGTAATTGCTACAAATCTGGAATCACTGGAAAGATAAACACATCAGCTTTAAATTGATGTGCAATACACTATGAACATGTCCCGGGGCTCAGCAATATGGGGAGGTCTCAATCTGAATGTGCCAAAAGCATCGCTATATTGTCCATAAATGTCAAAAAGGCATATCCCTACAACACAGCAAAAATGATGTTTTACAGGGTTAAACAACAGGGGTTCTTCAAGTACCCTGCTTGAACAAGATTTGCATATCTAAACATTCGTTCGAGCAGGATAATCGAACAACAGCAGTTGTTAAAAAGTTTTGAACAACGCTTTTACACTATTAACTCTCAATGTAACACTTCATTGAACAGATGACAGAGTTGTTCTTTTGAGAACGAAATAGTGGTGAATTTGGCACATTTTGAATTAGACCTCCACACATTCAGAAGCAGGTGGGAAAGCACTAAAACAGGTGATTTCTACGAATTAGATATCGTTGAAAAGAGGAACACATCAGCTTCTCATTGATCTAAAACACATTATGAATATGACATGAAATATTTGACAAATTGGCGATTGAAAACCAATATCTGAACTTTTTTGAGCAGTTTATATTACTTTTCATCCATAGCATTTAAAGGAGACATCATTCAGGCCTTAAATTCTTCAGGGTACTAAAACAAATATGGACTCTCTTCTGATAACAAAATCTCAATTTAGATTAATTTGATTGCATCACCCACAGGCCAAGTATTGCTCAGCTTTTCAAGATTGTACCAAAATTGTATGTAGTAATCATATGTCAATATGCTTTATTAATAAAGTCAAGTCATGGACGTCATGATTATCAATCAAGTGCTTAACAGGTAGATTTCTAGCTGTCAGAGATGCCAGCAAGTCCATTTGTGCAAGTCCAAGTCAAGTCACATGTCATTTTTTGCAAGTCTAAGTCAAGTCAAGTCATTTTTTGCAAGTTCAATGCTAGTAGTTGCAAGTCAAGTCGCAAGTCACAAAAATAGCGACTCGAGTCCAACTTGAATCCAAGTTGCAAATCTACAACTCTGCAAACTGTGGTCTAATGTGTGTTAAGGGGGGACTTAAGGAAGTTTTTGATTTGATTTTTTGAATTTTGTGAGTGCTGTAATTATTGAACTATTAATCAAATGCATATAAAAGTATACATTTTTGGAATGGAAATGGATCAGAGAATCCAAATTTGGCGTCAATTTTGACCAAAAAAGTAGATTTTTTGAGAAAATCACAAATTTTTTTTGAACAAAGCTAACAAAAATAATTTTGAGTAAAAAATTTCAAAATTACTTTATAATGATGTTAAGATACTAATAAAGGGACGATTTTTTTTTTTTAAACCTAATCTAATATTTTTGAAAATTTTGACCAAAAAGTGCCAAAAAACGTGAAAAAAATGGATTTTTTTTTTTTTTTACACTTTTTTGTCAAAATTTCAAAAAATAATGGATTAGGTTTTAAAAAAAAAAAATCGTCCCTTCATTAGTGTCTTAACATCATCATCAAGTGATTTGGGCATTTCTAACTCAAAATTATGTTTGTTAGCTTTGTTCAAAAAAATTGGGTCAAAAAAGTGTTTTTTTGTGATTTTCTTAAAAAATCAACATTTTTTGTCAAAATTGATGCCAAATTTAGATTCTCTGATCCATTTCCTTTCCAAAAAGGTATACTTTTATATACATTTGAGGAGTGGTTCAATAATTACAGCACTAACAAAATTCAACAAAAAACTTCCTTAACCTAACAATATTATATTGTAGCATCATAAGTGAATTCCCCATGATTCATACCACTTTTGCAGACGACCAAAATCTTCATAACCCGCCTGAATGTTCCTAGAACAAACAAAATCTTTGGTCAGAAATCATTGTGTAGCTGGTCTGAAGTCATGGAACAATCTCCCTCGTACTATAAGAGAAACTGACAACATCTGTCAGTTTCGTTATAACCTTAAGACTCTCCTTTTTCCATGCTAATTTGAGTTCTGTGTCGCATTGCGCTTTGATCTAGATAGAATAGCATAGAATAAATATTAATTGTTATGTTATGTTATGTTCGTAGAAATACTCTCTAGTAGTAGGCTTTATTCTCCAAATGTATAAAAATCTCACCACTAATTGACCCTGCTTCCCTTTTCTCTTTTCTAGTATAAATACCAGATAAATATTGATGGTACAGTAGCAGCTTACCGTCTACCATATCTGTTGGCTGGTGATAGCGTGGTATTTAAACATGACTCTATATATTATGAGCATTTCTACAAAGATATACAGCCATGGGAACATTATATACCATTTAGGAAAGACCTCTCTGATCTTGAAGAGAGATTAGTATGGGCAAAGGAGAATGATGCTGAGGTAGGTCATAGTTCATACAAATACTTTGTACGGTGGTTACAGACAATGTTGTATTTAAAAACACTGTGAAATGGTAGATCATTTTTGAATCAATCTATTGTACAATAGTAGCTTTGATTAATAGCAAAGGGTCCTTGCCTCATTCAAAATTACTCCCAATATGACTGGTTTGGTTCATACACTGTAAACTCAAAGTGTCTACAATTGGACAAAACATCTATAATTTGTGGTGCTCAGTGAATGAGGAATTAGCTTTTATTTATCCACACAATTAGACAAGATACTTTAATATTGGACTAAAAATGAATTAAATATTAGACGTGTAGCCCTGTTAATCTTTCTCCACTGTGTTAATTGTGTATGGTGAGCCGAAAAATTGGATTTGGGGACAAACGGTCCAATGTAATGTCAATACTTGTGTCTGTAATTCAGTCTTTAGTCTTCAGGGGTCGTCCTAAATTATTGCTATTTTTACTAATGTACAGAGCGTACGTAACTTGTTACCCCCTCGAGTTACGTGCGCAATAAATGGTGAACATTCCATGGGTTGAAAACCATTGTAATGAAGATGAATTGCTGTATTTTACAACATATGAAACTATTTTGCAAAGATTGAATTATGAATTCTTAATAATCTTCTTTAGAAAAATTGCTTTTAGATGAATCTTAGCTTTTATGCAATAGGACCCATCAGGCGCCAAGGTCTATGAGTTACTTGCAGACCACATACGAAGCGCTTAATGGCGTGAGTTAGGAATAGTAAAATGCTCTCCTGGCGCATTTTTAAGCTATTTTTACAGCTCAATAATCAAAATATTTTCAAACTGTAGTAATTTAGATTTTTGCTTGATGTCCATGTGAAGTTAAGACAGTGTCCTTCTCTAGTCCTATGGTATGTGTTTTTCAAAGAAGAACCATACATGATCAGGTTTATAAAACTCCAGAACATTTTGAATGGTGGATGCTCTCTGTCTGCATTTAGCTAAATCACAACTCAGATAGTTCCTATTCTGCTTCAAGTTTTCACGATATTCAGATTTTCAGACGTGTCGTTCGGTAGTCCTTTTTAGTCGAAAAAGGGTAGAAAAGTGTTACCAAAGGCATGCAATGTACGAGACAAGATTGATATGTACAGAGTCATCTGAAAACTGTTTACGTCTTAGCTTATTTCCCCCCCCCCCTGCTTTTTAACATGTGTTGCAAGCTCTGTAACTGATATCCATATAACTAAAATAAATCATTTCTGACGAGACATCTGCAAAATGTAATAAGCTGTGAAAGAGTGAGACATGCTGAACAAATTGTTCTCTTGTTGTTTTCCTCATGAATATGTGTAAATGTACATTGTAATTATAAATATTTAAATGTAAAACCAGAATGCACACTACTTATCCACAAAAATAGCAAGTAAATGTAATGAATATGTAATGAATCTTTAAGATTCTGCTAGGATTGAAACATCAGACCCCCTTTATATTTATTACATTGTGAGTATTTATTTGAATGTTAAATTTAATGTATTATGATTATGAATATTAGTTTAGACATCAAAATTCATGACAAGATATTTTTTGTTTTTCAGGCACAACGTATATCAGAGAATGGAAAGAGGTACATCAGAGAAAACTTACTTTCAAATCATATCTTCTGCTATTATCATCAACTTCTTAATGTAAGTATAGGCTGTAATGTGGTTCATATCTTGATATGGCATAAAAGTAACATTATAATAATTAATCTTTCCCTTGTGGTGGTAGAGACATGAACAATTCATTCCTTGACTATGATTTGAACCCGGGACCACCTGAACTCCAGACAGATATCAACCGACTGACCTAACGAGGACAATTAGTATCGAGGCATTAGAAATGCATCTAAAGGCTTAGGGTTCAATTTCCCACATTTCTTCCGCCTCTCTAGCGACAACCGTGAAGGAGAAATAATATTGATTATATCGAATTGGAAGTGATGATAATAATTAATCCAAACAAAATGTTGCTGGCTGGTAAGAGTGGCTTATTTTGCAACAATGGAAGTTGGCATTTGCGAAATTTTCAGGCTATTGTCGGCAAGTTGCCAACTTTTAATGGTACACAGTTGTCATATTAATTGCAATCAATTCAATTTTCCTTTCCTTTTTACAGGAATATGCAACAAGGCAAACTAAAACACCTACAGTTCGAGAAGGTATGGAGGAGGTTGAACAGCCCACAGACAGTCACTGTAGATGTGACCGGTTAGAGTTATCTGTAAGTAATCATCAACCAATCAGAGGTGACTTATGATAGGTGGATAGGATAGGTTACTGGGTTAGTATTGTACCTTGCATGGGATTGGCTTTCAAATAGGGCATACCTTTACGATATAGGGTGAATAAAAAACACATTTGCTCAAAGTTTAATAAATTACATTTTTTAATTTTTCATGGTAGTTGTCGATATGTTATGCCAAAAATAAAGTTGACTTGATCTCTTAATTCAGGTTTGATAAGTTGGTCAAATCGTTTGCATTTTAAAAAGCATTAAGCCCTTAAAGTATGCACAAAGTTCCTGCTTTTTAAGTACAATTACAAACACATGTGTTGTACACATCAAGCTAATGTGTCACTATTTAAAACACATGTGTTGTACACATAAAGCTAATGTGTCACTATTTATATGTTTTAAAAACCAAATAATATAAAGACTTGGACAAAATCTGAAATCTAAAAAGAACCCAAGTTCCTTTGTTATAATTGTAATAAATGCAATCATTGTTAAACATACTTCCGAACATTTAAGTAGGAAGAAGTAAAATTATAGGTTTATAAGTTGTTGTACCGGTATCTGTATTCAATTTGCATTCTGTTTTTACCTTCATTCTTACAAAAAGGATAGTACAAATAAGAAAACCAAAATATGTTTTAAGACTAGTGGCTGGTTTTTTTAGGTCCTCCATAGGACAGACCTTATGGCTGCATCCTTCGTGTGTGAGAGTCTGTCGGGGGGGGGGGGGTGTCTGTTCACTATCTAATTGTGGTCACCCGTATGAAGGTGGGGGGTGTGTCTGTCATACATTTAGTATACATTTTTTTTTCTCCATTTCTTTTTCATACACATTCCAACAGTGACCTTATTTGGTACAAAGATGCAAGATGGAAACCCTCATATGCCAATGAGGTCAAATATCACATATCAAGGTCACAGGTCATCTGAGGTCAAGTTGTAAAATAAGCTGACAACATCAAAAAATGACATTTCTTTTTCATACAAACACCGATTTGCAACCAAACTTGGATCACACATGCAACATGGAAACCTTCATATGTCAATGAGGTCAAAGGTCACATTAAGGTCAAAGGTCATCTGAGGCAAAGTTGTAAAATAAGCTGAAAACATACAGACATTTCTTTTTCATACAAAGACTGATCAAGTTGTAAAACAGACCAAAAATATCCAAAAATCCACAATTGGAACCATCCAATGGCAAACATCCAATGGCAAACATAATTATGTTTTGAGGATCTGTTGTGTTGTAGGAGTAACATAATAATGTCACATATTTATTATTTCATGGAACCTCACTCTAGATATGCTCAAAAGTATTTATATTCTACAGAAGAGGATCAACATCTTGCTTTGATGATATATGTGACCAGTCACATCAAAAGGGGGCTTATGTCGGCAGTATACATTTTAAGACATTGAGGAAGCAAAGCATGAACAAAAACCAAAAGAAATTAAAATGAATTTGCACATAATATTCCACATTAAATCTGAATGCATTGACCAAGTGTATCAAGTGAGGAATTGACTAAATACACTTTAGCATGAAAACAGTCCCCTTTTGATGTGACTGGTCACATATAGGAATCTGGAAGTGTATCCATTGGCTCAATCTAACTATGTTTGGTTTAATCCCTTTTGCCAGCTCCTTTATTCAAACTGCACCGAGTGATATACAATCCTGATTTTAATATTGTTGTATGTTCATCTTTTTTTCAGACTAAGGATGAACTGTGAAATCTGGACTAACATTAGGATTTATCGTTCACTGCGGAACTGCCAATTGTTCAACCCACCAAATACAAGAGAGTGAAAATTAGATGCAAGTGTTTGATTATGCATAAACTTTTAATATTTTATTTTGGAATGTAGACTGATATATGTTCTTAAATGATCAGTATTCCTGAATACAGCAGTCGTCTCCTATGCAATATTCATATTATTTATTGGAAGCATATATGGATGTTGCAATTCATGGGATGCATTTACAACTCATGTGTGATAGGAAAGTGGTTGAAATGAGAGGCTTTGAGAAGAGAAACATGCTACAAATGGGGGTCATAGGGAGCTGCCTGCCTGGAGTCAAGGAGGTCATCAGCGATATCCAATATATTGTCACTGTTCGGTCAAAACTTTGTATGTTTTCCTGGCTCTTCACCATGTATAATGTAATACTTCCTATTTATAACCTTCGAGCAATCTGCTCTAAAAAAAATCAGGGGCCCTAAACACATCAATCCATACCGGTAAGTGTTCTTGCCCCTGAATATGTTAAAGCACCACTTCATAACCTTTATACATGCTGAAGGGGTGGAAAAACATACACGGTTTTGATAGAACAGTGGTGATATATGAGTACCCCCTCTCTGGGTTTGGGCCCAGTATGTTACCTACGTTTCGTCAATTCCATCCTTTGATAATGATGATAGAATTCTCACTACAGCTAACAACTTTCCTCTGATATTGTATTGGACTGGCAACCTTCCGTCTTGTTGTTAAGGAGGAATGGGTTGAAAATCAACTGATTGTTGATGGTGTATAAAAGACTCTTTTACTTTAATTGATCCGTTTCAATCTGGTTTCCATACAACCCAGGGTCATAGCAGGTGATCAGGTTGACATTGTCATCCGTTTCAATCTGGTTTCCATACAACCCAGGGTCATAGCAGGTGATCAGGTTGACATTGTCATCCGTTTCAATCTGGTTTCCATACAACCCAGGGTCATAGCAG
Source organism: Ophiura sarsii (assembly GCA_035610835.1). NCBI lineage: Eukaryota > Metazoa > Echinodermata > Ophiuroidea > Amphilepidida > Ophiuridae > Ophiura > Ophiura sarsii. Next base: position 57,338,239 of record CM069458.1, on the reverse strand, counting down.
GTGATCAGGTTGACATTGTCATCCGTTTCAATCTGGTTTCCATACAACCCAGGGTCATAGCAGGTGATCAGGTTGACATTGTCATCCGTTTCAATCTGGTTTCCATACAACCCAGGGTCATAGCAGGTGATCAGGTTGACATTGTCATCCGTTTCAATCTGGTTTCCATACAACCCAGGGTCATAGCAGGTGATCAGGTTGACATTGTCATCCGTTTCAATCTGGTTTCCATACAACCCAGGGTCATAGCAGGTGATCAGGTTGACATTGTCATCCGTTTCAATCTGGTTTCCATACAACCCAGGGTCATAGCAGGTGATCAGGTTGTCATTGTCATCCGTTTCAATCTGGTTTCCATACAACCCAGGGTCATAGCAGGTGATCAGGTTGACATTGTCATCCGTTTCAATCTGGTTTCCATACAACCCAGGGTCATAGCAGGTGATCAGGTTGACATTGTCATCCGTTTCAATCTGGTTTCCATACAACCCAGGGTCATAGCAGGTGATCAGGTTGACATTGTCATCCATTATACACAATTTTATATAGTTTTATCTACTAGTTTTACAACATAGGTATCTTTTTTTTATATAGCGAAATATTTACAAGTGCCTTTGTATTGTATTTAATGTAAGCATTATCTATGTCTTAAGTAAATCATAATAAAATCATAACAACAAGTGACTCATGGCAAAAAGCGAGACTTATTAATACTCAAGTGTAACAATAGGCAAGTTACAATTTATTTGAGATGTATGCATCATAAGGACATCCTGGTTGGAAAGCATTTTGAAACGTTGCTATGATTAGTTGCATTAAAAATACTGAACATTTTGAAACTTATTTACCTGAGCATATGTAATCTGTGTAACTATTGAGACAAATGTTAGCAGGTCTGTCATTGCTAACTGTTTGCTACATCAGAGTAGTTATTGATATAACCAAGGAGTTATAACTCCTTGATATAACCAACTTATCATGGTTTGCTTGAAATGTGTTTCATATAAGAAAATTGAGCAGATCTACTTTGTTCTATCCTTCCTATTAAACTCGCATACAAATGCAGAGTCCTTTGTCATTTATACTTTTCATATACATGGTGCTTTTTAATTTTGTTATTGTTCATCTACCTCTGTGCAGTGATGTCAAAATGTAATTTAGTGATTGCAGCGTAATGTGTGTTTGGTTTAATACTGTAGCGTATATAGGTGATACCTAACAACTGCACACATGTTGCATTGATCATTGGGATATACTCTGACATCACTGCAAAGAGATAGATGAATCAGGTATTTTATACTTGGTGTAGATAGAAACTACTAAAGTGTGCTTTGTCCATATCAGAATATAAGTAAATCATGCATACATAATACAAAGTTCAACCATCCAAATGTATTTTACCATGGTAGATGGGTAACCTTGTGCAGATTATAGAAAGTAATAGTTAATAGAGATTTGATATTGAATTAGAACCTAAGGTAGCAAACTGCACCTTCTAGTGTTTTATTTGATGTAAAGCTCTACTTCACACGGTATTGAGCACCATCCGTCTTATATTGATATTCTTTGTTTTAGATTTAGGCTACTCAATATATTTAGTGATTGTGTTATTAATCCATAATCAGATTATTGAACCAACATTGTGTATCTGTGGAGAGAAAGAGTTCATTTGTCGTACTAAAATCATAACTCTCTCCGGAGAAAGTACTTACAGTGATACCTAGTCTGCAATGGCTGAGAGCTAAAAAGTGAATGTGCTACACCTCTAGCACAATAGGTATTGTACATGACACAAGAGATATACATGTAATGAAGAGGGTTTCCATACAGCATTAAAGCATGCAATGTTGTTATGATACTGGTATACTGTTCCATTATGTTCATTCAATGATTGCATTTTATTTGTTAAGCAGCAGCTATTTATGCGTGTGTGTATGGCAGCTATCTTGTCAGTTGTAATCCATTGTGTGTAGCATCATTATGGATGTTGTATTTTATATGATATTGTACATAGCACTATGTTATTAACATATCTTCCTTTCCTATTGTCTTTGTAAGTATAGATTAAATAGAAACCTACTTATCCCGTATGTTGTCAGCAATAGCAAGAGATAGGTCACAAAAAGAAAAACATAGATTGTAATTGTAACATTTTAGTGAGAAATATTTATAGAGTATTATTGGAATATGTGCTTTTCATATAGGCGGTATATACCATTGATCACAAAATAATATAACTTTTCTTGAGGCAAATTATGATAAAATTATTCATGACATCAAAAAGTTGAGCCCAAATTTTGTATTGAAGTGCTGTATTTTTTATATTGATTTGTTTTTGATCTCAAGAATCAAATTGTTGCCACTTTTTGGTCAATATTTACAAAACTAAAAATGTTTAAGCCAAAAAAAACACGATCCTAGACTTAAGATGATTTTGGTGAAATGTTGGCATTTTTAACCAAAAACTGGCTTTGTTAGGTTGTCTTAAAACATTTGGCCCCCAAAAAGTGATTTTTGGGCAAAAAAGTAAAAAATCACTATTTTTGTGTGAAATTTGATGGATTCTACGACTCATTTCATTTCAAAAATCGTATACTTTTATGTACATTAGGCTATATTAAAAAAAATCATTCGTCTCAAAGCTCCCGTGTGCGTTAGTTAATTGATGTGCGTTAGAAAAGAAAAAGAACAATTCATTTCTTTTTTAATTTCTTTTTTTTTACAAAAGAAGAAAAAAAATCTCAAAATTTTACTGATTTTTCAGATTTTCATTGATCACATCATTTTAAATACAAAAGGTCACTTTACAAGGATTTCAATATTTTATATTAAAAAAAAACCCCAAAAATGCATTCCGCATTAGGTTTTGAAAAACTGAAGAGCTTCGAGACAATTTAAAAAAAATATAACCTACAGTATTAGTTTAAAAGTTACAGTGCTTGATAAATTTCATAAAAAAGGGTTGACGTGTTGCTTTTTTTTTTAATAATCTAAATTTTATGGACAAATATTTAAAACAAATCTTGTACAGAAATATATAACTTAAAATCATTTATGCAGCTAGCGTAGACAACCTTTGCCCAGAGGACCACTATTAAAGTAAAGTGCTTATCAATCAATCCCCAAAACAGCCCCTAAATGGCATTACTGATGGTAGTTGTTGTTTTACTATGCTAAACGACACTCTAACAATATTTCAACCTAAATGGTAATGATACCGTTATAAACCTTAAACGTTGTCCATACTACATGTTCAAAATAATACCCTTTTCAATGTTTTATATGGAGCACTGTCGTTTTTAAGTGGTATCCACATGGAACCTTGATTTCTAATGAAACATATTAACGCTACTATAGTGCTCATAAAAATAATGGTGCTTTTGGAATAAAGGGAGAGATGGATGATTGAAGGTAGAGGTGGATGGTGGATGGTCTTAGGACAGGAAGCTGTATCAATTTGGTATTCTGCAGGATTTTGTGTGAAAATATATGTGTCATGCACTGTGATATGTTCCTCCAAAATTGATGTACACCTAGCACAAAAAGTCCCTGACCAGGTCTTTTGATGTTGGCTAATTCAAAATATAGATAATTAGTACCAAAAATCTGAGATATGCATTAAATTTGCAAATTTCTTCTCCATAATTTGATACCTCATAACTGTGTGCTATCTGAACCAGCCACCTAGGTATCGAGATGAATGGTTCTGGGGTGATTGCGGTATAAAGGGTGTGACTACATTAGCTGTGAAGATTAAATGCCTTTTGCTGATTAGCTATGTGTCTTTACACACACATTTTCACTGTAATCACACACAAATCAATGACATCCCATAGAGAACCATTTCTAGTGCAACTTTGCTTTTGTTATTCGCGGTCATTGAAATCGCCATAACTTTAAAAGTATCCATTCTATTTATTTTTTTGAATGAGGTATCAAATTGCAGAGAAGAAATTTGCTCATTTAATGTATATCTCAGATTTTTGGTACCGATTTTCTATTTTGAATTAGCCAACATCAAAGCACCTGGTCAGGGACTTTTTGTGCTAGGCTGTATATCAGGTGCAAAATAAAAGGAGAGTTGAAAGTGATGATCTCTGCTTTCTATAACATATAGTTTTGATATTTTGTTACACAAATTTATTACTCTTGGAATAATAACATGAAATATTAAAGTAAGTATTCAAACATTATTTTTGTTGATTTTGCCTTAAATGTTGGAAGCAGTAGCTCAATAAAGAATTGCTTGTTTTGAATTAGGCTACCAATTCACTTGTAGGATATCATATAGTACAAGTGTTAATATTGTTGAAAGCTGAAATGTGCATGCTACCATATTTTTGCACCATTCAAAGTATTTTCAAGACAGTGAAAGTGTATAGCAGTTTTATCATGAACATTTTCATGTTGACCAATTTACACTTAAAAGGAGCATATAAAGTGTGTAATTTAAAAACGAATCATAAATTTGTGTAAGCACCCTCCACTGGGTGCCTTCCAGTGGGGGTACAATACACATGGTTGATTCACTGAAGATACAAAAAAATTAACTATTTTTAAAATAATGTGCTGAACATTTATTGTTATTAATTATGTGTGTGTATATTCAATATTACCATGCCTTGCCATTATAATCAAGCAAAAATGAGGACAACGAGATACTGTCAAACAAAAAGTTAAGCTTTCCATAAACTTGGGGTACATGGTGTATTCATTTGTACAGTGATTCCCATTAAAAATAAGAATAACATGCCATGTTTGAGCAAACAAATATGTTTCATGTTGTCAACATACATGATGATGTTATCAAGCAAAATGGGTCAGAAGTCACCAATATTGATTTTGAGAGATACAACCAAACCAAGGATAGAAATTCTTTTGTTTTCTATTGTTTTGAATACCATTCAATTTATAATATCTTTGGAATTAGCATTACAACATTTAGCATTGCAAGTATCTAATCCAATCAAGTTGAAAACTAAAATTGTGATATATTCAACTTCACACTCATTTTGCTTGATCGCATCGTATATAATTTGTAGTCTGATTTAAAGGTGTATGTTCCGATCACTTTTTGGGGGGCTATGATTTTTTTTCTCACATCAATATATTTTGATATCAGAAGAATCCCCATATTTTTCTCGTTATGTCTGTAAAATCTTAGGAGCCAAAAATGTTCCATTTCAAAATTATAGGCTAAAATGTAGTGAATTACTGCCAAGGTGGTTAACCACCAAACAGTTTGTGTACTACTCAATGGGCAAATATTTTGTGAACTTTTGTTTCTAAAAATAGAACCATTGGAGTTATGCAACTTAAACTTTGGAATGCCACAATTTTAAGGATGACCTTTCATGTAAATAGAAAACATCAAGTTGAAAATCGGGCCAGCAATCGGACCATCTACCTTTAACATTTAAACTATAATTTAAATTGTTGTGTTCTGCCGTATTTTGTATGTACAACTAAATAGCCATCAGCAGGTCAGATTTAGGTAAGAATTATACTTATAGCAATCTGTAACCTATCTCAAATAATCAACAAATATTGTTCTGATTTTGCTTGATAAACAAGACTTGTGTCATGTGGATTGTATTGACTGACAGCAATAAATTGTATAGGTTTTAAATGATTGTACAAAACATCAATGCGTTTCCTTAAATCTGTGCATGAGTCCAAATATTAAACTTTCCAAAGATCATCAAAATGTAGTACTCATCATGGATTGACCCTCTTCTAACCAACTTAGTTTCTTAATTTACCAACCAGTGATAGGTTAAAGGACAGTAAGAGATGTGTGGAGGCTGCGCCCTCATTTATGATAAAAACTGGGATTGGTTTATTTTTACAATTGCATTTCATGTATGAACTTACACCTACAGGGTGTATCAACAAAAATAGGACTCTTTTCATGACGGTGTAATACTTGTTATAATTATTGGACCATGACCAATTTAGTCTCATGTAAAGCCCAAATAATTATAATGATATCCTGAAATATGAGATCAATCCGACAAAAAATAAGAAAACTAGCATAACTTGCGTAAACCATGTCATTTACTGGTTTATCTCAACGCCAAGGCCTAACCTTAACCATCTCCCGTAGCGCGGCGTATTTCTCCAATATTTGTCCGCCTGCGTGTCACATACAGTATCAAATCCCACATCTGACACCATGGTACGTAATTTAGATTCACCATATATCATGTTTTGTTCCATCAGAAACCACATTATTTTGTTACCTTATGGCCCTCCGTTATTCCACACATCTTCATTAACCCCGGCCCCGACTTCACATACTCCATTTACACCCCGTTCTCCCGGCTAATTTCAACCCCAAGGTCTAAATCTTAACCATCTCCTGTAGCACGGCGTGTTTTCCCATTATTTCCCAGCCCGCTTGTGTGCGCGCATTTATTTACACGGCGCACTACGTTTTACGCATAGAGATAAACATAGTAGAAATAGTCTGAAAAAGCCCTGAATTTTTGTTCGTTTGCCAATATTTTGGTCAATTCTGTACGGTTTTCGGCCATTAATAGCTTATAACCCGTGTCAGGTCATCATCTCGTATCAGTGCAACGTTCGCGACTTTTAGACGCAAAATGAGAGAGCCTTTCAGGATATACACATACATATACAACATAAGACAAATTATAGTAAGATAGAAAATAATCTATCAGTCAATAGCAAACATTAGTTTGGTAATCCATTTAATTCTGGCACAAATCAATACTTGTGAAATAATCCACAAATCAGATGCATGCATATTCTGTGCAAAGAAAAAAGTTCTGGAACCCACTATAAATGGTTCATTAGCACGATAAGAAGTAGAATTGGCATCAATCATAGTGTGAACATTCATGTTACTCTACTGTTTGTGTGAATGACCATTGTACCAGTGGCGTAACCAGCGGGGGGGGGGGGGGGGGGGGGGGGGGGGGGGAGCCCCCCCACTTGGAACCCTTGCCCCCCCCCCCACCCCAAATGAAATCAAGTACGGCTGTAAATGAAATTTACAAACAAAGTACATACCAAATCCCCCCCCCCCCCAATAAT